>JADWQK010000475.1:0-167754 GCA_017933935.1 Sesamia nonagrioides | reverse complement strand
AATTACCAGGACAGTAACAATAATCTTACTGTTTCAGATTGAATTTAAAACTGATGAAATAAAGAAGTTCTTTGAAATTTATACTGGAATAGCGTCTTACTTTGATGAAGAGAAGGCGCTCAAATCTGACCGCTACTTCAGTAACCAAGGACATTTTGTTAGTCCGGAGTACAGAGGAGTTTTACTAAAATTAGCCCAATTTATTTGGGCTCGGTGTAACGTCTCTTTTTCTCCCATGCTTCTCATTTAGTACTCAGCCCCTTTCTAACTATAGTATCGTTCACACCCTTCTATCGAGCAATTCTTTGGTCTTCCCCTACTCTAATAGGTATCGACATTCATACTCCGTTAGTTTATAGCATTGAAGCTTTTCAATATAACTTAATTTTGTTATACAACTTTTTCATGAAAAGATCTTGTCTTAGAAGTTAAATCCCGCCGATCGTCGTGATATCGATGAAATATAAAATCTGTGCTATTTTTATCAAACCATATTAAATTATAGCTAGAGCTGTAGCAGCGCAATATTTCTTCGTTTATATAATACTAGCGGCCGCCAGCGAGCAGCGCAATGTTATATAACCTAAAGCCTTCCTGGATTAATGGGCTATCCAACGCAAAAATAATTTCTCAAAACGGACTGGTAGTTCTTGAGATTAGCGCGTTCAAACAAACAAACAAACTCTTCAGCTTTATATATTAGTATAGATATTAACCGATGTTTGTTAAATTGATAGTCAAAGCTATAGCAGCTCAATATTTCTTCGTTTATATAATACTACATAATCAGTCTATATAGTTCCCACTCCTGGGACACAGGCCTCCTCTCAGTGAGAGGCAGTGGGCCGCAGTCTACTACTCGGGTTGGGAAATGTCACATGTGTTTGAAGTTTGGCTTCTAGGACGTGCCGGTTTCCTCATATTGTTTCACCGTTTTGAGAGCTGTGGTGATGAAATAATTATTTCAAATTAAATTACCTGACGCGGTTCGAACCTACGACCTACAATTTGTAAGTCGCGGCCAATACCACTAGGCCATCGCTGCTCTTGATATTTCGTCCTTCTCCGTTTATATCGCCACATTTTCATCTATATTCACATTTTCTTTTATTACCAGGCGTTTGATTTGCAAAGAACAAGGAATACCAATAAGCGGAGCCTGGACGACGTCAGTTGAAACCCAAAAAGCAGCTGAACTCAATGGGTGGGAGACTGCTTACGAGCTCCAGTATCAAGAATTAGGAAAGAAACTCGGAGTTACTTTCGAAGGCGCCCCTCCGTCCACTAAGTTTATGATTGCTAAAATACAATAAGCGATTTGTTTTTTTTCTTTTATACTTATTATAAGTAAAAAAATACTTTTCTTTTCCAACTTGTTGGTTTTGTTATGCAATATTTATCCCAAGTATAATTATTAAAACTATATAAATTACAATGCACACTATACTGTACTGTACACTCAAAAGAAACTAAAATGGACGAAGTATCTACCTACTATGATAGACCCTTATAAGTGTGTGATTGTTTAAATGCATAGAATTTTATTATGATCAAAGTTTTCTTCCACTATCAGTATACTCAAACTTTTTAACTACTCTAATACTAGAAGAATGCGTGAGTTTATATAAGTAAGCGTGCAGTGTCATACATGAACTAATAAAATCTTTAACGAAATAATATTCAACGAAAACTTTAAAAATAAGAAATTTATCTTATTTAATTACTTACTTTACACAAAACCACATAATTTGCCTCTACATGAAAAGCATCTTAGAAGATAATTATATTAATACCGTACAATTATAGCACTGATGACACCCAGTAACACTTTAGTTCAGATAAAATAGTAACAATGTATAAAGTGCACAGTAACAACAGTAAAGAGTAATGCAACCTGTACTCAATGTACAGGTTGCATTGCAACGTCTGGAGTCAGATTACCATTTTGCCGCTATGCAGACCGGTTTTTGCGCTGTAACGTGGGTACCGACGCAGCACGCTCTAGCAACCACGCCCTGCAGTAAGTAGGTTGGGGAATGACGCTGCCCATGGCCCGATACATGGGCGTACCCATAAACCACGCAGGTAGACACTAATACGGTGTAATTGCCAAAAAACCGTGTGCGACTATAGTGCACAAAGATTACCTACTCTAAAAATTTGACTTTACCCAAGCCTGACTTGCTTTCCCCTAGGCATGATTTGCCCCCCCAGGCCAGAAGCTGGGTACGCCCATGGCCCGATACATGTGGCTTTTACAATGTGACGCCGACATATGAATGAGGACGAATAATCATTTAAGTATTTTGTCAATAGTCACAAATGACTCACATAACGCTAATGATAAGATAACTGCTCTACTTAATATTTGATTAAATTAAAAAACCTTAATTACAGACAGTCTTGACATTGTTAAAGACGCTCAAAATTCACTTTAAATAGTAAAATAACTATTTAAAAACTGTTCCAGCAGTCTTGAGTCTTTTTTTTTTATTTACTGTGTATAATTTTACATCTTTTCAATATGTTAAAAGTGTCCTCCAAAGTATGGTCTAAATTCTCGGTGAAAAAAAAAGATGGAACTGTTCTTAATTTACGTATAGTGGATATGCCTGAATATCTTAATGATGAAGTTATAAATCTGTTCACAAATTATTTTATGAGAGAGGAGAGTACTTTTATTGCTGCTGGTAAGTTGATCAACATTTTAATTACATACAACGTTAATATGATTCTTGTTCCTCTTCAGACTATAAATGTCCACTGCTGGACAAAGACCTCCCCCAAAGCTTTCCACGATGACCGGTCTTGTGCTGCCCGCATCCATCGGCTTCCTGCGACCTTCACCAGGTTATCGGTCCACCTTGTTGGGGGCCTCCCTACACTGCGTCTTCCGTTACGTGGCTACCACTTCAGAACCTTATTGCCCCATCGGCCATCGATTCTATTAGCAATGTGCCCTGCCCACTCCAACTTAATTTTAGCGACTTGAAGAGCTATGTCGGTAACTTTGGTTTTTCTGCGGATCTCCTCATTTCTGATTCGATCACGCAGAGAAACTCCGAGCATAGCTCTTTCCATTGACCTTTGTGTGACTCTGAGCCTTCGTGTGAGGCCCACTGTGAGCGACCACGTGTCAGTTCCTTTTGTTTTCCAGACTTTAGTCCTGAGACACTGTGGTATCTTGGACGACGAGAAGATGTAGCGAAGTGTGTTGTGTGTGGGTGTTATTATGATTGATATAGATATGATCACACATAGATGCAAGAAAAATAATGTATCCAGTATTTTGATAGTTGATTTAGAATGACTAGTGGTTAGTCTCCATGGATCTACCTTTTGAAAAGGGCATCAGCTTCATATTTCTGAGTAACTGACCGACTATTAAATTTTAAATTCTCAAAGTTCTAAAGTGCCTATAAATTACTTGATTGGACGAAATGCTTTGACTTTGAGATCACGTATTATACATTATGTGTTTTAAACATTAAAATAAATAACAACAATTAACATTTTAACCGTGATCATTGTTATTGAACTTAATTTGTGATTATTTGGTAACAATACGATAAGCTTTGTTTTGAATCGGTCGTCTGGTCGTCTTTTAAAATACACATTTTCGAAAAAAAATTTACAGATTGATAACGATTTGTCATAACGGTTGCATTATTTACCCTATCGTCAATCTGTATGGTGTATTATCATGTCGGTACAACGACTTGCTTGTAAATGATAATAATAATAATGTTCCTATAAATCCAATAACATAATCAGCCTATGTTTTTCCCACTGTTAGGACACATGCCTTCTCTCGATGAGAAGGAGTGGGCCATAATCTACCTTGCAGGTCCAGTACGTTGTGGTAGATGTCACATGTTTTCGAAGTGGTTATCATGATGTTTTCCTTCGCCATTTTGAGAGAAGTAGCTTTTTTTAAAAAATAATTATAAACTAGTGCTTGACTGCAATCCCGCCTGATGGTAAGCAGTGATGCAATCGTTGATGGTAAAGCGCACAAGTTTATTAAGCCTATTCACTTAAAAAACTTAGGAATAGGAAGGATGACGGCAGTTGAGCGAGGTGATGCAATGTTAAACCCAAGACCAACACGACCAAACGATGCTGCGCTAGAGGGAGATTGATCTGGAGACTCTCAACGACCAAACTCCCGACACAACAACTTTTAGCGCATCGTACCCGCCACACATCGCAACACAACTGCTCAGACCCGTCCTACGTACGGCTTCACCAGACATCATGCCGGAACACGACGAATCGCTTGGCGGCAAGACTTTGTCTGGTGGGTGGTAACTTCTGCCGGCAGCTGAGGTTATGGCCTACCACCGAGGTGATGAATTTATTTACGCAAAGTTAAACGCCTGACTGGTTCGAACCTTCTACCTACAACTTGTGAGTCTCAACCGATACCATTAGGCTACCACTACTCCAATCCAAAGAATTAAGTATTTCCTTTTTAACCGACTTCAAAAAGGAGGAGGTTACTCAATTCGACCGTATATATGCTTTTTTTTATGTTTGTTCGCGCATAACTTCGTCGTTTATGAACCGATTTTGATAATTCTTTTTCTGTTGGAAAGGAGACGTTCCCAAGGTGGTCCCATGATAAGGATATCAGGGTTTGATGGTGGAATACCAGAGAAAACAAGGGGAACTTTCAAAAGTTGCAGGGGCGACTAGTGCATTTCTTAGCATTTTCATTAAGTATTCTAAAGCACTACAATTCAATAAAGGTCTGGAGTAGATCTGATGATGGAGCCGGGAGACAGTCGAAGGAACTCCTCAACAATTCACAGCAGCTACCTTGTGTTTGGGCTCGATTAATTTGTATTGATAAGAACTTTACACCTAGATGGGTTGTGACTGTCATAAAAGGTCTGATGATGAAGACAAAGGCCAGTTCCGGGAACTCCTCAACGGTTTACAGTAGCTACTTTGTGGTTGGACTTCATTCATTTATATTGATGAGACCTTTGCACCCATTGGGTTAAAATAATGGTCTGCAGTAAATTTGATGATGAAGACCATAGGCAGTTGAGGGAATACTTACGGGTAAAAATTAAAGTAAACAAAATTACGTCGTTTCCCAACTATATTTGCGTCAGCTTCCAGTCTGAACGGATGCAACTGAATACATAGTACTTTTAACAACTAAAAAGTGTAAAATAAAAACTTTTTTACAAAAAACAACCGACTTCCAAAAACCACTACAAAGTGAAAAATAACTAATTTCGGAAGTCGGTGTCTTTGTTTTGTATATTCGTTTTTTGACACCGACTTCTGAAATTAGCATAGCATTTATTTGTTAAAAAAATTTTTATTACCTATTTGTGTTATTTTTTCGTAGGATTCCTAAAAAATGAAAAGGCATTAGAGGAAATGAAGGACCATTTATTATCAAAGACAGATGTAGACAGAATACATACTACGATTTGTTGTTTAGACAACGATGAGGATGAAATAAAGGATGTCTTTGGTGCATCTATGATGTTATTAGTATCGAAAAATGATTCACATCCAGAGGTAAATTATATCAGTAATGCCGACCATACATAATAGAAATCCTTTTTCTTCCAATAATTGTCTTCTACGATGTCCTTCACACCGCTCTGGTTTTCTTAAGTCTTCATTTCTTGTCCAGGCGGTTTTCCTTTGGAATGATCTTCCTCAGAATATCAGGACGATGACATTGGCAGTTTCATCAAACATATAATTTATTCTTTTTCTCTATCTATATTTTTTTATCTCTCTCTACTGTATATATTTTGTATGTACTTATGTATTTATTATAATATCTTTCTTTTTGTGTTTCTCTTTCAACTTCTCTTTTATATCTCTGCATCACTTTAAGGTAGACTGGTAGAAAATGCCTAAGGCATTATGTCGGCCATTGTGCAGTGTTTTTCTTTGTGCATAAAGTTTTAATAAATAAATAAATATAAAGAAATAAGTATCTTAACTTAATAATAATTAACTTAATAGTAATTTAAGATTGATTTTTCAACAATCACGTAAAAAAGGAAGAAATATACAGTTTGACAGCTTATTTATCTATACTTTGTTTGTTTGATCGCGCTAATCTCAGGAACTCCTGGTCCAATTAGAAAAAATCTTTTGCGTGGGATAGCCCATTAATCCAGGAAGGCTTTAGGCTATATAACATCACGCTGCGACCAATAGGAGACATATAAAATACGCCCGTGAAACTGCGGGGCGCAGCTAGTGGAAAATATGTCAAAATGTTGTTTTTAATCATCAGATTAAAATTTAATCATTTTTACATTATATGAAAAATTATGTGATATTTTTATTTCAGTTTGACTTTAAAACACCAGAAATACGGAAACTATTTGAAATTATGTCCGGCTTGAATGCTCAATACAATGAAATGAAGGCATTCGATTTAGATCGTTCTTTCAGTGACAGGGGAATCGTTGTCCATCCTGAGTACAGGGGGCTTGGCATTGCGAAAGAACTTCTTAGAGTCAGGTAAGTTACTGTTTTGATAGTAAAAATACCAGCCTATCATTGTCCTAATGCGGCCTTTGCCATTGCCCAAAGGCCTCTTCTTATACAGAAAGGGCATGAACAATATGAACATTCATCACCGCTTGTCCAAATGTTTTCCTTCAGGGAATACCAGTAATATACAATATAAACTGAGAACATATGTTATAATTATTTCATAACTAGCTACATTCTGCGGTTCCTTCTGCATAAGCTTGGATCTCGTGGGTACATCGGGATTTAAAGTGTCTCATTATAAACTACGTGTGTGCCAAATTTCATCCGAAGGCGTTCAGTAGTTTTATATAAATACATCCTTATAAACTTTCGAATAGAAAAAAATGTTTGTGAATAAAGACGCCTAAAAGTAAATGGTAAATAATATAATTTAGTAGGATTTACCATTTACTCTTCGGTGTCGTTTACTCATAAATTAATTTTGTAACCCTCATGTCCATGTGCATCAGAAGTTACTAATTAAAACCACAAACTTTTCTTCTAACACACTTTATACAGTTTATATGAAGTGGTATTGAGCCATGTGGTACAGGGATTAGAATAAGTACCAACCCATATCCTCCCGTTGGTGTCGTAATCGGCGACTAAGGGAACTCTCACCAGGGAAGCAGGCTACAGCGCTTCTCCTGTGGAATATATGTAAAACTACCGCGATGCCCAACCTGCCTACTAAGCGCGGGGATTATGGCAACCCTCCCAATGTAATGAAAGGCTTGGGAGAGGCCTTTGTCCAGCAGTGGACTTCTATAGGTTGAAGAAGAAGAAGGTATTTTAATAATAATAATATTTATTTAATTCAGATATTTCATCCATACCTACAATTTGTTTTATAAAAATAAAATTACATAAAAATTTATAATAAGAAGTAAATAAAATTAAGATGTTATTATTTACATATTTTATCTAGACTGGAAGGAGTCCCCGATGACGCTATTAGTCGCTATTTAACAGCGTGCAGCCTTATCCATCGTGCCAACATCGGAGAATCCCACCGGTCCACCAGTGCGGGTTGGGTTGGGTTGGGTTGGTTGGTGCGGGATGGTGTTGGGACTACCGCGCTTATATTTAATGTTTTGTATAATTTTCTAGGCGACTGATCTGCAAAGAACATGGAATACCGATAAACGGAGCCTGTATGACGACATATGGCACTCAGAAAGCTGCTGAGTGTGATGGATGGGAGACTGTCTACGAGGTCACATCTGAAGAGCTAACTAAAACCTTTGGAGTTACATTCGGCAATCCATATAAATTTATGATTGCTAGAATACAACTTTGAAATGATTGTTATTTTTTTTATATTGGTAAAGGTCATCAGAATTCTCACCACCAATGTGGTTTAATGGCTCAACATGCAGTATTTGTTGTATAACAAAATATAATTATGAAAGCGTATATGATTAAAACCGTGTTAACGTACAAATATATAAAATGAAAACTTTAATAAGACATAAATGTTAAAGAATACTGTGTGTATTCTTTATTATTTATGACCCTGGCGATTATATGAAAAGAAATGATGTCTAGCTTATCATGATGTTGGAGACAGTGATGGGGGCTATGGAGATATGATGCACTTACAGGCTGCATTGCTGCGTGGTCCATCAATATGCATTCGACGGCCACTGCGCATACGATGAATGGAAAGCAGCAAATGAAGTGATTTTTTGCTCCATTGGTGTAATAGCTCTATGGCGTGCCAGTGTGAGGATAGGTAAGCAAATGAGAGAGTATTAGCTGGATGAGTTAAGTTAAATAGCCTCATATTATACCAATTATCAAGTTTCGATCATCAGTTGCAGTATTTCCACGTTTAGTAGATATAAAAATAAAACATATCATATGAACTACTTTGCCTTGCTTATTTTAAATGGATACAATTGTCTCTAACAGTCTACTGGTGCCTAATGAGATGTCTTTAACGAGTCTACGTCAACAAAGCTCGTAACACTGAATAGGTAAATCAGAGAAAATCATTTTTGCTTCTTTCATACAGAAAAGTAGAGGAGACCTGTGCCCAGCAGTGGGACGATAAAAGGTTGATGATGAAAGAAGCAAAAATTAATTTGCTTTTTTATTAGTGACTAAATACCATTGTTTTTCTGTTATTTGCATATTTGTCAAATCAAATTTGTTCAACGGAAACCGAAAAGATGACAAATATATTAACTTTAGAATTGCATAAAAACTTTTTCTCTCTCTTTGTCTTATAATTATGAAAATGTACGGTGCCTTTATCAGGAGTCCTGGAGTATTCTTCAATGAAAATGTCATATTATTTTCATCATTACCATGTTATTACCATGTGACCAAATTGCTATGGTTTATCGAAAAATAGTTCTTAAATTAAAACCCACGAAAGAGCCCAAAATTCGTAAAACTTTGGCATAAGGTATATATACCAAAGAATTGAGTGTCTTGGGAGTCGAGCCCCTTCCATAGTAGGAGCGGGCTTGGCAGACCGGACAGCGAGCAACGGGTAGCTTGCCATCGGGTAAGGTTAAGAACCAGGTCGACACGACGGCACGTACTTAGTGTTCCACTCGTAGCTCAAAGGGATGTCAGCACACTTATGAGGTCCTTTAGGATCGAAAGAGTTACCGTGACTCCTGGGACAGGCTACTAAAGGAAATTGGGTGAGATTAGTCAGTAAGTCAGACCCGGTTTGGGTTGTATGCCGTTATTTAGTACTAACGGTATTAATGAATCATTTAGTAGTATTAATAATACATATCGCTGCTTCAATTCAAAACTGCCATAAATAAAAAAAATCCAAAAATGTTTTTATTGCAAAAATACAATCCTAAACCTTTATATTTTCATATTTGTAAAAGACTCCCATAGATTTTGCATTCTAAGATGCAAAACCCCGCAACTGTTAGTTTTGAATTTAAGTTTTGAACGCGCAAAATATAATCAAAACCGCCATATTTTTAGTTGCGCTTCGAAAAACGAACTTCTTTTGTGCAAAAGTGCCACATCTCCAAAATTAATGTCTGTTAATTATTATTTTTAAAAAGAAAACAACACCATTTAGAAATACTGCAGATTTGCATAAAGGAATCACTTAAGTATTACATTATTTTTAAATCAAAAGAACCATATTTCAAAACTGTTTGTTTTGCATAAAAGATATACCTAAAGAAACATTATATTTTCAAATCAAAATGAATTTATCAAACAATGTGTTCGTTTTGCATTTAATTTAGTTAATATGAAGTACAGTATTTCAAAATGGTTTCTTTTCAATATAAAAAACACTGTTTTTTTCTATTATAATTCTAAATTAAGACGACATTTTTCAGGAATACATTCCTTTTTCTTTTATTTTGACAGGGTTGTTTGAGTAAAATATATTAAACCTGACGTTATCTCAAAACAAATTTATAGTTTTTACGTATTTTATTTACATTTATTCCGAAGGTATGTTGAACGGTCGGCATGCGTTGGTCGGTTGTAGGTATTTTATGTTAAATATCATTTTATTTTTCGGTGAATTATTTTGTTGTATACTAGTTATTGTTTTGATAGTATTTTACGAAGTTTAGTCATTTTAAAAACGCCAGGAAAAAATAGGTCATTAAATAGGTCACATAGATGGGGCCTGCTAATAATAGTAGGGGGAATAATAGATAAACACGAACAAGAACACGTTCCTGTATAAAACATTATATAATGATAATGAATTTAAATGAAGTGTCCACGCTTAATAAGGCCAGGCAGATGAAAAGGAATCAATCTCAGGATATTAGTTCACCAAACAAACTTTATAATCAAAAATTAAATGTAGCGCAAGCAAAGAAACATGGTATTCTTTACCTTATTGATAAAAATATTATTCCTAAATAATATGAATCGTTCTTTGAAAATATCTAGGGCTGATAATTTAGATTAAGAGTAACGCAGTGACCATTGACTACGTAATTTGGTCAAGTAACTTATATGACTAATGATACATTTTTAACTTAGTTTATATTAACAAAATATTGTTGTTATTTTATGATCTCATAAGTGATTCAATTTATTTTTAAAATACTATTATATTTTTAAGATTTTAATAGTTAGTTATGTTTGATTCACGATTGACGGGTCACTCCGGGACCGGTTGCCGTAAACGGAATGCCGCTCGAAGTTGTTTCAGAATATGTATACCTCGGGCAAACGTTGCAATTAGGGAAAAACAACTTCGAGAAGGAGGCAAATAGAAGGATCCAGCTGGGATGGGCAGCATTTGGTAAACTTCGTCGGGTATTTTCGTCGCCCATACCCCAATGTTTGAAGACAAAAATCTTCAACCAGTGCGTCCTACCCGTCATGACTTACGGAGCCGAGACGTGGACACTAACGGTCAGACTAGTCCATAAGTTTAAAGTCGCTCAGCGAGCTATGGAGCGGGCTATGTTGGGCGTCTCTCTGAAGGACCGCATCAAAAATGAGGTGATCCGACAGAGGACCAGAGTCACCGACATAGCTGAGAGGATTAGCAAGCTGAAGTGGCAATGGGCCGGTCACATATGCCGCAGGATCGACAACCGTTCTCCACTCGAGGACTCATTTACCCCTCGTAATTGAGTCCTCGAGTGGAGACCGTGTCTCGGCAAACGTAGCGTGGGACGCCCTTAGGCGAGATGGAGCGACGACATCAAAAAGGTGGCTGGTAGTGGCTGGCGGAGAACTGCTCAGGATCGAGCTTGTTGGCGTGCCATGAAGGAGGCCTATGTCCAGCAGTGGACGAGTAGGGCTGATGATGATGTTTGATTCTAACTTAACAGTATAATGTCATAGACTTTTATTTCAAACGTTTGGAATACTTTTTAAAAGTTTATAAAATCTCTGTTTTATTTTTAGTTTTGAAAACTTTAGGGTACTTTTGTATAGTAGCTTTTTCAGTTTTATTATTTTTCTTTTGTTTCCATTGTTTGAAAAAATAATTAAAAATAATTAAGCACTGATTATTTTAATAACAATTTCGATATTTTTATTTGTTATTTTCAGGACAACTTTGATTTGTTTTAACTTTTAGATAGCATTTTAGTAATGTTATTAAATTGAAAGGCGATTATTACTATTTTCCTAAAAGTTTTACAGTAAAACGTGATTAATACAATATTTTTTTTGATTTATGGTTGTTTTGCTCCATATTTTTGCATATTTTTAACATATTTTTATATTCTAAAGCAACTTATCTGCTTATAATTCCTCTAGTATTTATTTTATTATAAACCTAATTATAACATTTGATGCGTCTTAAAAATACAACGCTTCTAACGAAGTATATTATGTATATACTTGCTTTGAAATAAGAAAGAATTAGGCAAAAAATAGTTTTAATTTTTTTGATTAGTCGTCCTGTAAAAAAGTGTTATTTGGAATTGTGGCAGTTTTGAATTGAAGCAGCGTATGTGTTATCACTTCCACCAATACTTTGGACATGTCTCAAGGCATAAGGAAGACTACAGAGCGCTTTGTCGTGCAGGGTAGAGTGGCGAGCACTAGACCATGCAGAAGCTCACGTCATGAGATGGACTAAATGAAAGCACAAAAAATACTAGAACTCTGAGTCTAGTCGCTCGCCCCAGATTGCTGAAAAAAAAAAGAAGATCATCTTTTTTCATGATTTCTGTTTAAACGGCTATTTTTACCTCGCGGTTCAAACGCGTGGTCGGCTCCGAAATTTTGCATAAGCCTTGTATAACGTAGGAGAGCATTAAGAATTTTTGAACTCCTTACCTTTCACCCCTTAAGGGGGCGAAACGGCCGTGAGCAGTAGGCAGCTCGCCGCACGGTAAGGACCAGGCCCGGATCGACGACGCGTGTGTTTCACGCGTGCCTCAATGATCGTGACGCGGACTACGAAGACCGAAGCCTCCTGGGTCAGATTTGCGGTTTGGTTTACTTCAGTTATCGACCACTGCCTTACTATAACGGCCCTCGCTTACCCTTATCACAATTCTCCACAATCTTCAATTCTGCCATGCCCATAATATGCCCGGTAGACACTTGGCATTCAGAATACTTTTACACTAAGTTATGTGTTTATGTAGGTATGCTTGCGGCTTGTTCGGTGTATGTTTACCGTTTATGGAGTCGATCAGAAGCATATAGTGGCGTAACTGACGCATCAAATTACAAATTACGTAGTGTGCACGTGAAGACTAATATTTAAACTATGAAAACCATACCTCTATTTTAATTACCAATATCCACCAAAATTACATATGAGTACATAATCAGTCTATGATGTTTACACTGCTAAAAAGTAAATGTAAATGTCTAGTTGTTACATGGACCTGTGATTGACTGTATGGCTTTTTTATTTTTTATAAATTATAAACTAGCGCTTGACCGCAATCCCGCCTGATGGTAAGTGACGCTATCAATGATGGTAAAGCGCACTAGCTTATTAAGAGCCTATTCACTCTAGCGTTGAAGACACTCAAATTGTATTCCGACGGAAACACCACCGCTGGTAAATTGTTCGAGTCACAATATTATTATTTTTAAACAAATAACAGCGAACGTACTTTATTTATCATGTTATGTTTGAATGTGGGTGGGTCTGAATAAATTTTGCCAATATTTAGGCATCGTAATTTTGTTTTAGAAATAACAATAAAGATTAATCAAAGTTCGATTTACATTGTTACGACCGACATTCGGCTGCTTTAGCAATCTGTCGAAATACGGTTCATGGACTCAACATTGCGCTTAGCAGCCTTTTGGTAACAAATGTAGAAAATGTATAGAATGCTCACCCGGCCTTCACCCAGTCTTTGTTTTGCATCTAACTTATTATAGGTTAGTGTTGGACCCCATTCCCTTGCTGACAAATTATACTAAATTTAAAAACAGTGCATCTTTTTCCTTTTATTTAATTAAAAAAAGGACAGAAGATAAACATTAGTTTAGTTCTGTCAAAGTAACATACTTCACAGACAGTTTACACACAATTTTTTTTTTTGTTAATTCTTTCCGTTCTTCTGAACGGAAAAGGCAAATGCATAGTACGCCATACAGCCTAGTTTTTAGTAAAATTTTTCTTGAGTAAGTTTCTATCCTAACTTATCCTAACCTTATCCTAGCTTAACTTAACTAATCTATCTCCTTTCGTTTCCCGCGTGCGGCCGACAAAGAAGAATTTGGAGTAAGGACATGATGTGGCCACTGTGCTACATTATTTCACTGTTCTTTACAAATTATTCACTGAATGCACTTTTACTACATAAATCACGCGTTTTTATTTAATAAACAACACTATAAATAATTTTAAAAGTCCAATGAAAAATGAGCGTGACACTCATCTTGACATTCCCGCCAAAACCCCGTTTACACACAATTAAAAACATGGCGACTAAAAATTCTTAAATTTTTTTTTTTGGAGTGTGGCACTAGTAATGACATTGAGCCAATTTCAAGTAAAATAAAAATCTTCAATAGTTCTTCATTCTTTCTTTTTTGGCTTCACACGGTTTGTGCATTTAGCCTATTTCACGTAATGAATTAGGTATTCATGTCGAAAAAGACGGCCGCGTGAACCGTCTTACGAGGGAGGTTTGAGTCAAAGTCATGATGTGGCCAGTATAATGCGACATTTCACTGTTATTTTTGAATTATTGACTGAATGCACTTTTTACTACACTTTTATTTAGTAAACAACACTGTAAATAATTTTAAAAGTCCAGTAAAAAATGAGCGTGACACTCAGGTTGACTTTCCCGCCAAAACTCCAAATTCATCAATTAATGCCAGGCGCTCACTAATTTGACAGGAATAAATTAATACTTATTTCTGTCCTTTTCTTAGTGAAATGGGAAGACAAAGATGCACTGTTCTTAAAGGGGAATGCCAGGTTTAGGGCCAGACGTGCACAAGGGTTTGGTTTTACAAAAAAAAATATGTTGATATTTTTCAAATATCTTCCACGTACTCATTAGTCTTTGAATGAAAGCAACATTTTTTCAAAAATATTAAGCATTAAAACGACTAAACTAATGGAACTTGAACTGACATGAGCTCAAAATGTTGCCTTTACAAAAAAAAATTTGGCAGGTATTAATCCGAATAATCAGTTTTCGTTTATTATTAATAACCGTTCATTTTCTTCTAAGCAAATATTCATTAATTCCCAAAAATCTCCTTTAATAATAATTATTATTCCAATTACTATTAATAAAGAAATATGTATATCTATAAATCGACCTTTTCGAAAAATATATAAATACTTTTTATGGCAACTTGCTTTTGTTATGTCAAAGTCTTACTTGTCACTGTCAGCGTGTCAGCTGGCGAAAAACTTAATACGTTGTGTAAACGGTGGTTTGATTATATCCAGAATGCGAAGATATACTTTGGAAATCGCTGAAGTTCGATGTCTTATACAACAATGATGGATTGGGCAGGTAAATATAATGTACTTACGTATTTATTAGAAACCTTATTTAACAATACTATTCTAGACGTATTTTAAGAGCTGACTGTAAAACTTTACTCATCTTTTCTTTCAGGTACAAGTTTCCAGTGATAATTTGGTGTACAGTCAAGACCAAAAGTCGAGTTGCAATCTCACAAAACTATGGCCAAGCAATACTAGTTGTAGTTACGACCTTCTTCTATAATAAAGTTTGATACACACTCATACACTTTGACAACTTGCTGCCCGCTTATGATTGTTAGGTACTACTTACTAATTTCGACGTTCACATCAAATAACTTACAAAATATTTTTTAAATGTTTATTGGTGAGTTATGAATGCTGACAACAAAAATATCCAAAAATACCGATCCACAACTTAAAGATGATACTTTATATAGATATTATATAGATATATATAGGATAAATTAAGTTTGTGAACAAGGTGATCAGGGACATTATTTTTAGTTCCTAGCTTTTATTTTTCCTTTTTATGTATTCAACAAATTATACTTACAGAGACTTTTTTTTAATAATTATTAATTAGCGCTTGACTGCGATCCCGCCTGCTGGTAAGCAATGATGCAATCGTTGAAGATAATTCGCGGTAGTTTAATAAGCCTATTGACTTAAAAACTTAGTGAATCGGAAGGAAGACTGCAGTTGAGCGAGGTGATGCAATTTTACTCCCAACAACACGAACAACGATACTGAGCCAGAGGGAGATTAATCTGGAGACCCTCCACAACCAAACTCCTGACACAACAACATTTGGTACGTCGTACCTACACGTCACACATCGCAAGACAACTGCTCAGACCCATCCTCCGTACGAACTCTGGACTGTATAGACATTGAGAATTGACTATTGATTAGGGCGAAAAAAATTGTGGCAGATAAAAGCTAGTTTTTGTAACTACTCGCTGTATTAGTTTTAAGGAAAACTACTAGAGTGAGCTGCCATTCCAACTAAAGCTAAATTATTGACACTATTGAGAGCTCACTCTAAGCTCTCGACACCCAACTTTACACGGTGTGTAAAGAGACAGACAGACTATCGACAGACGTATCAACCAGCGTTGCCAACGTTCTCGGTGGTAGGCCATAACAGCGGCTGCCGGCAAAAGTTACCACCCACCAGACACAGTCTTGCCGCCAAGCGTTTCGTCGTGTTCCGGACGGAGGACGGGTTTGAGCATTTGTATTACGATGTATGATGCCGGGTACGATGCGCCTAATGCTGTTGTGTCGGGAATTTGGTTAAACGATTAAATCTCCCGCTGGCGCAGCATAGATGATCATGTTGTTGGGTTTACCATTGCATCACCTCGCTCAACTGCCGTCTTCCCTCCTATTCACTAAGTTTTTTGAGTGAATAGGCTTAATAAACTAGCGCCCTTTACCATCAACGATAGCATCACTGTTTAATCTTAATCTTAATCAAGCGGGATTGCGGTCAAGTACTAGTTTATAATTATTAAAAAAAAAAGTTAAAGAATAAGTCATGTATTAACATTTCATATCATGTTAGAAAGTTTAATTATACGATAAAACCTCTGTTCCATTCTCACAGACTTCCAGCACAAAAAATAAATAAAACAACAATAAAAAGGAATTTGCATTTATCTCATTCCTTTTTCTTACAATTCATTATACAAATTGTTTGCGAAAAGCTGCAGTGACCATAAAAACTGTTTTTATCTAACGTTTAGTGTACCATAAAGCTGTTTATCGCATAATAACAAGAGGACAAAAGATAGCAGGAAAATTGTCAGTTGAAACAGGTCAAGAGTACAATGCGAAGAGAAAAACGTGATATTTGAAATATTTAAATTATGGTGCCGCGTTTGTTTTACGATTCCTGAAACGACGTTGCTAGTAGAGTGGCCAAGCGTTTGGTTTAGGACGAACCTTTACGAAACGTTGTGTTACGTTGCATTCACCTTTGATATACCAATTATGTGCAATCATTTTGGCTATCTCAAATTCACTACGTTATGTTTGTAGAAGGAATACATTGCCAGTAGAAAATATAACACGCGCAGTCGTTACAGGTACACTACTGTCGTTGTGATTTTGTTGCCCTAACTACAATCATCTAGTCTTCTTTTAGTTTTCGTTGCTTACCTAGCTATATATTTAGTATGTACATATTTATTTACAAATGTATTATTTTACATAGGTATGTATCTGTGTATCTATTTTAGTGTATTGTATGCATTTGCAGCACCAACCGTAATTCATTTAATGTTCAGGAAAATCTCTGTCTATTCTAAGGTTGCCTGGAAGAGATTGCATTAGCGATATGGCCGCCCATTGTGTATTTTCTGGCTTTTACATATCTAGTATTAAATTTGAATGTACCTAATTTTTAATCTAAGATTGCTTTTTGTAATATCTACATCGCCTATTGTTAGATATGGGTAAATAGATATATATATTTTTAATCATTATCAACTAGTGCTTGATTGCAATCCAGCCTGATGGTAAGCAGTAATGCAATCGTTGATGGTAAAACGCGCTAGTTGGTTAAGCCTATTCACTTAAAAAACATACTACTACAACTCACATAGTTATAAACTACTAGCTGCGCCTAGCGGTTTCGCCCGCATATGTTGCGATCCCTTGGGAAGATCGGGATAAAAAGTGCTTCATTCCTGGTTATAGACTATTTGTGTGCCGAGTTTTTATTCGGATCTGTTGGATGATAAAGTGTGAAGGGTAATAAACATCTATAGTTACATACATATATCCATATATTATATCATCGCAAAATTTCGTTTTTCAATATCACTAGCAAAACGCAAATTAAATTGCAAGTCCGTATATTAACATCAAAAGTAATAATAGATGCCTTCGATAGTAACTTTCATAGAAATTGCGTTTCGATACGTAATAGGGACTCTTAATCTAACTTTTGCAGGTTACCCACAACCATTAAAAAAAAAAATGTTTATATGTAAATCTTATGTAATACACCCGTTCGACTCTAATCTTTTCAATCTGTTTTAGCATAACTTACCTTATTTTACTAACATAATAATAAGTCAATAACTAACAATACTAACTAAAAATGTAATGAACTTGTCTAAGTTTAAAAATATGTCGTTCCGTTTCTTGTTACAAGGAACGTTTACTTATGCAACCAGTGTTTCTCATTATAAGTGAATCATTGTATTCTGTTTTTTGAGAAATAAATGTCTTAAACCATAAAAAAAAACCTAGTGAATAGGAAGGAAGACGGCAGTTGAGCGAGGTGATGCAATGTTAAATCCAACAGCACGACCAACGATGCTGCGCCAGAGGAGACTGACTAATCTGGAGACCCTCCACGACCAAACTCCCGACACAATAACATTTGGTGCATCGTACCCGGCACACATCGCAACACAATTGCTCAGATCCGTCCTCCGTATGGCTTCACCAGACATCATGACGGAACACGACGAATCGCTTGGCGGCAAGGCTTTGTCTGATGGGTGGTAACTTCTGCCGGCGGCCGATATTATGGCCTACCACCGAAAAATCTCAAATAAAATGAGTTATGCGCTATATAAGTTTGCGCCAAATGTGGTTGTGTCGGGAGATTGGACATGTTGTTGGGCTTAACATGGCATCACCTCAGGCATCTGCCGTCTTCCTTCCTATTTACTCAGTTTTTTTTAATGAATAGCCTCTTACCCCCTTATTCATAAGCGCTGGTTATTTAGATTTTAAGCTGTCACATAATTAGAAGAATACTTATTTGTTCCACAAATTCCCTCCTCGAGTATTCAATATGGCCATCCTATCCCCAAGCGCCTCCCACGGCTATAATGTTATTTTCCTTGCGGCGTCCGGGCAGATGGCCGTAACGACCGATCCCGATACCGAAACCACGTTTAATTGTCGCCTTAAATAAATGCTGACCGACACTCTCGTTATTTTTATACGACCATGGTAACAGCTATTTGCTAATAAATTCGGAGCTTTTTAACTACCATGTACTTACCCCATGGTAAATTAAAACAAATTATAATACTCCTTGTCGAATATTTTGAAGAATACTGCACGCCAAGTGACCGCCATATAGCGTCCGCAATTGACCGTTCAATGACGACATAGAAAACTTCTTGATAGCGTAAAGTGAAACCGGAACCATAATTTTTATGACGGTCCCCTAAGCGGGTGAACGTCTCCTCAAGGAATCCGTAGCTTTACTATGACCACCGCAATAAACGGAAGAAACGAAACACAATATGGAGAAAGATTGATTCTTTGAAAGTTCTTAGAGTAGATCATGATGTAGTCACGTGCCAGAACGATACATATTTGAGAAGCAACTTAATTTGTAACATACTTTTAATAATAATAAAATGGACATAGGGAATACCAGGGTAGTGGGTTGTTTGAAAAAGAGGTAGCATGATGGCTACTGAAGGAACTGGGTTTTTAGTCAGTAAAAGTCTGGAGAAGTCAAACATTTATAGACTAATACAAACGAAGATATTTGATGAAAAAAAAAAAGAAATGGTTTTCAAGGGAATTCCTAAATCATATTGATTCATAACTTTGAAAAATTTGTCTATCTTAAGACGCAATCATCATCATCATCTCAGCGTTAATCCCAGTCGCAACCGAAGCTTTTTCAGCTTTGGAGTCTGGGGTCAGCTTTAGCAGTCTATTTGCTGATTTTGGCTAAACTTCGATTTTTTCCGTGAAGTGACCCGTTCCGTGACGTCTGACCTCCACAACCCGAACGCGATACCAAAGTTTTGCAGTTAGACCAATTGTTGGACTTTTAAGGGCTCCAACAACCCGTAACGACTACCATTAGATGTTTGCTATGCTGCAACGACAGCACAACTCACATGTTATCGTCTTCTCAGTCATGTTTGTCGGGTTCGTATAAATCTGAAACTTATTTGAAAGTGCCGCCACTTTACTCTCAATTTCTTTTTGTAAAATATCAAAGTACACTGAACAAGGAAACAAGCTAGAAATTCGAATATCTCTGTTCAATACTCATAACCTTAACAAGTGAAATTCGATTAAATTGACTCAATTTACCTGTCACACAATCTTGAGGTAATTTACATAATAACTTAACGAGAGATGATTACAGAAGAGTTACGCTGTTATTCGTCTATGTCAGCATGACTTTATAGTATCTAAGAATATAGGTAGTCTTTACTTTAATAGAATTAAGAAAAATACAGTCCAGCTGCGAGTATGTAACTAGTAGTTTACGATATCCGATTTTTTTTCTTTATTAGTGATACATAATATTTCTTCTTGCCATATAGTTTATGATTCTAGATCAGCGAAAAGTACCCTATTGGTTTTGATTCCCTTCGGAGTGTTGAAATATCAAACATAATATATACTCCTATATCATTTGATTGCGTTGACTTAGAAGTTTGGTATTCTCCCTGCTTCAAGGGATATCCGCCTTGAGTATTTCGTATTAATTTCATTTTGATAACTCAACGCGTTCCCGTTCATAAGGGTCTCGACAGACGGACAACGAAGTAATCTTGTAAAGGTAAGTTACGTTTTTTTTTTTTGGGACCCTAAAATTGAATATTGTGTACAAACAAATCGCACTATATAGAAGTTATGCAAGGTAAAGGAGATAATAATTCCAAAATCAAAGTATTGAATAAGGATACCTAAAAGAATTAGAAAAAAAAATGTCCTTTCTTTCTTTTGGGAAGCAATATTTGTCGCTAACTTCTTTCATTTTGCCGGTCTTTATCAAAGCCCAACCAGTTAGTGGTCTTGGTATGCCTTCGGACAATGTTCTTTAAACAAACAGTGTTTGTTGTATAATACAGTAACAATAGGTCAATAGTAAGGTATGCACATCAGTACATTGATAAACTAAAATAAATTAATTTTATATTAATACAGGAAATGTATTCGAAAACTTTAGCGGAAGTATCATTAGAACCTGTCATTAGACTTTTTTATTTGCATGTGCATGAAGTTTAAATAGTAATTTATGAGACTGTTAGAAAAAAAAAAGGTATTATTAAAGGATCCTCGGACCAGACGGGTGCTGTGTCTGGCAAGCCTTGCCCGACGACGGTTGATGTTAGGAAGTTGTACATTTGTATACAGGTTGCACGGTGAACATTGCTTGCGAGATGCAGGATTAGGATGTTACGTTAATCGATTGGTGTAGTAGCTTTAATTGATCGACGCATATCGGTCGACTAACCAATCGGTCGGACGTAGATCGAATGACCCCGGCTATATTCCATCAGTTTCTTTCGAAATGTATTTACAAGAGGATACGGTTATTGTTGGCCAGTACGATGTTACTCGTACTATTGTTTGAGAGACGCAAACGTCGACTTATCCATTTACCATCGATCGATCGTCGATCGACAATCGATCGATTGGTTTAGTAGAAATTGTCGATCGACATCGACCAATCCATTCTACCATCGATCGATGTCATCTGTCGGGTATCGATCTATTGGTGTGATAGAAACTATCGATCGACGTCGACTAATCCACTCTACCATCGATCGATGATCGCTCGATTGGTGTGGTAACACCCTTAGTGTGACGTCAGTATGACACGTTGTTCATATGTGACGGTTGTAGACTCCGCTACAGCACATCACATAGGTGATACGGGTGGCTGCACATTTATGCAATTATTGTTTCAGACAGATTCAAATTTCGAATTAGAATTTAAACTGTGTACAGGACGTATAAGCCCCGCACGATGATATTGCGATGGAACCTTGTCACAATAACAGCGTTGTGACGTCATCTGTCACACAAAAGGACAGCTAGCAAAAGAATGTTAAATGCAAAATTAATATTAGGGTTAAGGGTTTATTTGTATTAGATAATTTTATTACACTCTTTATAAAGAGTGTATGTATAAATTAATATTAGGGTTAAGGGTTACCTACTCACCCATATTCTGACAAACAAACTTTCATTATTAAAAATTTCAAGGAAATAATTTTTGTAGACGTAAGAAAAATATACTTATTCGTATATCTTTCTTACATGTATACTATTTTTTCTAACTACATTTCTGTTAATTTGCGAGCGGGAATTGAACCAGAGTCCACTGTGTAGTAGTCATGTTTTAATTACTACCTACATCTATCAGCTTATAAATAAAACCAGGATAATATGTAAAAAAATGTATATAGTCTTCCGAATCAGAACTGCTTTCTGTGTCTGTCGTTTCCGATTCACTGTCGTCGCCGTATTTATGACAAAGTTCAGTTATTCGATCTTTATTCCAATATTCCTCTTCAAGCCGTTTAACATGATTGACTTCCTTTCGTCAGTCATCTGGAGTTATTGACTCCGACGCCTCCAACGTCAGAGCTTCAATGCGACTTTCCAACTGCTACACATTCTTTTCTGACACCCTCGTCTTTACTAGGTTCCAGATGTACTCAATGGGGTTGAGGCCGCAGTTGTAAGGTGGTAATCTAACGACTTCATGGCCATTGCCAGCTAATAAATTGTCAATTTTATAATTTTCGGTCTGTGCCGTTTAATTAATAAATACAGTTCAGGTTTTGTACTGTCGTTGGGAAAGTCGATGTTGTGATCTTGTAGCTACTCAACAATCAACTGTTTTTTATTGTTCATACTTGGTGGCCTATTCTCATCCCTACTGTGATAAGGGGCGTTGTCCATCACAATTTTGGAGTTGCGTGGTATGTTGGGTACTAATTTTTCTGTAAGCCACTTGGTGAAATTCTCAGCATTCATTTGATCATACTAATCCCCCGTTTTGGTATCTGCTTTAAACATTAAAAGGGCATAGTCAACAAAACCGCTTTAACTTCTTTATCCATCGGCGGCCGGGGCTGTCGTTCCATCTCACTCCATCGGTTGCTGTTTGCCAACATTTTTCTACCGTGTAGTGTGCGTGTATCCACGTTTCGTCGAGATAAATAACGGGTCTGTCTTTTATTTTTCACCAAGCGAGTAATTTTCTTTCATACGTCGTAAATATTTAGCCCTCCACGCTTGAATTTGGGGTCTTTAAATTGGGGCCAGTCTTTTTTGGTAGCATCGTTTAAATTGGTAGCCTAAATCACATTTAATTATTTTTCTTAATGTAGTTTCACTACCTGTAGGTCTACTTTTGAAGCCGCCAAGATTTTGCGCATTGTGGGTATTTCTCTCCTCACCGTATACATTGAATCTATAATATTTCTTAAAGCTGTTAAGGAAAACCCGTCGAAATATTTCTTCTTTTGTCTTTTTCCTTTAGAAGGAGTTCTCATTTTGCTGCCACTGGCTGTTGCTGACTCATGCTCTCGTATCAATTTCGTCACAGTATTTTTTGCAACGCCTGTGGCACATTCCACACACTCCGTGACTTTGATAGAATTTTGCAAAATATTTTTAATAACTATAAGCAGTTGCTTCGGTATTAAAATGTCCGAAGCACTTTTTAAAGCACGGTTTATACTTTCAAGAACTAACTTACAGTCCTCTTTCTCTTTAACAAAATAATTGTCCACTTTAATTATAATTTCACGAGCACGACTATTAATTAATTTCTTACTCATTTTAACGAGTAACAGCTAACAAAACTAAACAACAAAACTCAAGAACAACAATAAAACAGGATAACAAAAACAAAAAGCTAAAAAATATTCGATGTGCGTCAGTGGGTAAGCGCGGACTGAACTTGCGAACGGTACCGACGGTGCGAGTTCGACTACGTCACCAAAATGGCCGCCAATCGCAATATCATCGTGCGGGGCTAGTACATACAATTTATTATGGATTATTTATTTATAACTTTACGGGATGAGGGTGGATATCAAAACTTTTCAATTTGGAATGAATGTCAAATAATTTTGACTTCAAAATTGAAACTTTATGATAATATTACGTATATCACTATCGACTAGCTGAAATAGATTTTGTGTCTGAAGTTAATAGATAACTCTTTTTTGTAACCCAGGAAGCTTTCCAAACCAAAATGTTGAAGAATATTTTTAAAGTACAATAATTTGCTTCAAAACAGAACGAACAAGCTTCATCAATGTCATCAGATGTTTCAATTTTAATCAAAACTTTTCGGTGATATTCCGTCCCGCGGTATATTTCTATTTAGGACTTAAAGTTATTCGTAACATTTACGTTTCAACTCATTTAACAAATTGTAAATTAATTTGTAGAATTGGCATAATTTTCAATATTGGTTTAATTGCTTTGCTTAAATAATTTATTACGGCTTATTAAGATTCGCACCAATTCGTCGTCCGAAACGGGCGACTCGACCACTCGTAAAATAAATTAAAATTAGACATTTTTTATTAAAATTTCGTAATATACTGTTAGTTATATTTTGTATTGTACGTACTGAAGTTAAGAAAAGGAACACGTTTTGTAATATTTAACTTTTATCACTTGGCGACAGTGTCCATTTTATACGTCATTGCATAAAATATTTATGCGTTTTTATTTATTTATTCAAATAAATAAATAAATGTATAACACGGGTCTGCAGCATTTTAGCTGCATAGTTGAAACATATAATTTATTGTAGATTATGTGACACTGAATCGAAGTCCGGAACACAGATTTGCTCTAGCACTAGGTTTTGGTGATATACCAATATTAAAGTGCTAAAAACGCGTTTTTTTTTTTACGATATTTGAAGTCATTTTTAAGGGCACTATTATTTATTTTTCGTAATTTCTAACTAAAGTGTCATTTAGTACTCCTCTTCGCGATTCAAGGCCATTTTAATTTATATTGCTACGAGTTTCCATTCTCATGATATATTTTTTCAGCTACGTTAGTTCGATCTTTCCTATATTATACTGGCTTCCGCCAGCACTTTCACCCAGGTCTCGTGGGAACTACTTTGCGGAATGGGATAAAAAGTATAAAAGTTGATATAAAATAAAATGGGTTTCAATCGCGAAGAGTAGCACTAAATGATTCTTTAGTCAGAAATTACGAAAAAAAGAACAATAATGGCCTTAAAAATGGCTTCAAATATCGTAAAACAATGCATTTTTAGCACTTTAAGATTGGTATATCGCCAAAACCCTACGTACTAGAGCAATTCTGTGTTCTGGCTTTCGGTTCAGTGTCACATAATCTTTTTTTTTTTTTAATAATTATAAACTAGTGCTTGACTGCAATCCCGCCTGATGGTAAGCAGTGATGCAATCGTTGATGGTAAAGCGCACTAGTTTATTAAGCCTATTCACTTAAAAAACTTAGGAAAAGGAAGGATGACGGCAGTTGAGCGAGGTGATGCAATGTTAAACCCAAGACCAACACGACCAAACGATGCTGCGCTGGAGGGAGATTGATCTGGAGACTCTCCCGACACAACAACATTTGGCGCATCGTACCCGCCACACAACGCAACACAACTGCTCAGACCCGTCCTCCGTACGGCTTCACCAGACATCATGCCGGAACACGACGAACCGCTTGGCGGCAAGACTTTCTGCCGGCAGCCGATGCTATCGGCTGCCGGCAGAAGTTACCACCCACCAGACAAAGTCTAAAGGCCTACCACCGAGAGAAATCTACAAAAAATTAAATGTTTCAACAATGCAGCAAACAAAGGTTTAATTTTTTTTGCAGACCTGTGTAATGAGCCAATTGCCAAGACTTGTAAATTCGCCCGCAAATAAAATAACTTCGTAAAAGTATATTATTTAAAAGTATCGGTTTGCACGTTACGAGCGAACCGACCAATGGGCTTCTTTTACACATTGCCCTACTCTAATATTCAAAAGAAACTCACACTTCTGTGTATCACAATTTCTGAATATTGAAGTCCTGAAATTCAGGCAACGTACACTAATAGGTTGAACGTTTACTGTTATTAAAATTAAACCAACTTCCTGGAACGTGTCTTAGTACTTTAAGTAGAAAGGCAGAAAACTGTGAATAATTAAACTTAAATTAAACCTGACTTGAGTCTTGAGTATGATCAAGATTGACGTTTATGTTTTCAGACGAAGATACAACACGAAAATTAGAATTTACGGCTGAAACTGTCAGAATGGAAAGGTAAGTCTGTGATTTTTTAGAATAGAGGTGATAAGCAATGAAGGAATCACATTTACATATTATACACTAGCTTTCCGCCCGCGGCTTCGCCCGCGTGGAGTTCGGTTATATCGCGCTTTTTAGATTTCCCTCGGGAACATCACATTTTTGCGGGATAAAAGGTAGCCTATGTTCCTTCTCAGGGTCTAAAGATTGTCTGTGCCAAATTTCATCAAAATCGCTTGAGAGGTTTAAGCGGGAAAGCGTAACAGACAGACAGACAGACAGACAGACAGACAGACAGACCGACAGACAGCTGTCTGTCTGTCGGTTATTAGTATGGATTTAAGCGCACGTCAGTAATCGCAATACCAATATAAAATGGCGCCCTCGGCATTAAATGATTAACCTTTTTTCAGTTATGTTATTAATAGGTACGCGTTTTCATATAGATAGCCAAAACCAAGGACACAACAATGGCATTTTTTTTTTATTATGGCATCTCGTAGTTGACCTTGAGAGGTCATGACTACTTAACTGGACTATCCTGTGGCTGCCTTAAATGAATTTAAAGCCTCCAGCCAGGGCAACTAAAAACTAAGCGACTACACGCTAAGGGCACCCCCTGTGGGGAACGAACCTCGGCTTAGGGCGTCGCTGGAGAGAACACCAAGGGACGGTTGGATCGAAGTTTCCTATAATGACAGTCAAACCAACAGCTTAAGTTAAACCGGGGGAGTCCCAGTATATAAAGGTCACCACCCATCCATAGACCGGCCGCGGCAAGTATAGCTTAGCCTGATTGATTGATCGTGAGTTAACCGCGAGCCTCTCACAAGCTGGCCTAATGGCGTACTAAAGTGGGCCAACTCAAACCTAAGAGCTGTCAACATTTCACAACACTGATGACCCTGACAGCGTTTCAACACTGTTAAGAGGGAACTCTAGTGGTGCTTTCGCTATACAAACGTATTCCGCTGTTATCTTCCTGCATAATGCTGTTAGAGCAATCATTTGGATTCTACAATTTTACACCGTGATTATACTTGCTCCTATCATTTGATTTTTTCCGAAACTTAATTAATAAAAGAAATACGATACTTCAAAATGAAGAAAAATAACCCATTTTTACCGTGACGTTCAGATGACTATTAATTAGACAAACGTGATAAGTTTTTGACAAAAAAGAAAATGATAAAAGCATAGGTATACTTGCGGTATATTGCGATCTGTCGTGTTTTGAAAAATAAAACAGCGGAATACGGAACGTCTTTTGGTCAACGTTTTTGTAGGTAAAATCAGCCGGAGCTGCAACTGTCCTTTTCGCACTTTACCGGGAGAGGTTGGAAGCAGCGCGACGGCAATAGTTTCTTCAAATACATATTTTCCAAATTCCTCGGCATTCCTCAGAGTCCCCTCTTAATATGTACAGATTGTATGCAGTGACGGATTAACCCTTAATGAAATTAAGCAATTGCCTAGGGCATCACGTCTGGGGCGGCACCAGAAGAAGCACAAGAAAGTCCGTCCTTAGGGCATCACGAATCACGTCTCACTCTCACGTCACCAAAAACCACACCAAAAAGGTTTCTAGGACTAATTTGAAAATTCGCGCGTTTTAAGTTGACACAGAGTCCGACTTAGGGTCATAACCCCGCTCCCCACTTGCCCACTCGCTGCCCGCTAGTGCATTCGGCAATTCGAATGTACCGGAATGTGCGGTGCGACTTTGATTCTTTAGCAGCTCGCGCAAAAGAAAAGCTACCAGATGTGGAATACAAAGACGAAGAAAGAAAATGCCTATCTGAACTATCATGGTTCAGCTCCTGCTGTAAGTTTCAGCCCAAGAGAACAATTCAAAATAACGTGTTATTATAGCATCATTGATAAATGCAGAGATGGGAAAAAGTGGACAGATATACAAAGAAATAGCAGACAAATTCTCATTCTTGAATAAAATACCCGATGCGGATAAAATTATGTGTCTCGACTAAACTGCAGAATACAGTCAGCAGAGTACAAATCTAGTAAACACATATCCAGAAGACCTTAACACCGAATTAATAACAGAAATTCAACAGTTTCATTCGTATGTCATAAGCAAAATAAGTTCCAGACCCAGTGATTCGGCACGCACAAGTTAACATCAAACCAACGCACAATTGTGTAAAATAATACATGATGATAAAATTGAATCAGCTTTCCCTAATGTGGAAACAGCTTCCTGCGTATATTTTTATCGCTTATGATTACAAATTGCTCAGCGGAACGTTCTTTTTCAAAATTAAAAAATATGAAAAAAGGACAAAGATGATACAAGAAAGGCTCGATAATTTATCGACATTATACATAGAGTCCGATATGTTAAAAACATTAGACGTTAATACTATCTTGCGTGAATTCAATGCCCAAAAAAGCCACAAGGCGCATTTTAATAAATGAATAAATTATGCTTTGGTTTTTATTGTTGTCGCACCTACTCCACTTCTAAGGTACGTTACATCTCATCATCTTATTTTACAAATTTTATTTTTGGGTGTATTGGGGTCCCACCACCATCTTTGGGACTCAAGTCAACCCCACCTGCCAAACGGTGCACCTGCTGACATACGGACGGGGCCCTGACGCCGGCTTCCTTTTCGGGGTTGAGTGACGGCAGTCGCACAAACATGACAAGGAATAAAAGAAAGGCAGTTACAGTTAGGGCGCCGCCGCAAAACGGCGCGCAGGAGCCCCGCCCGACTCCTGTGACCTGTAGGCTAGGGCTACCGTGTCAGGGGCGGACACGGCTGAAGAAGCGAGCCCAAACCAGTAAACTCCGTTTCGCTTCGTGGAACGTTCGCACGCTAACTGGACGCGCGAGAGAACTGGCCGAAACTCTCCACAGGCGGAGGGTGGCCGTGGCGTTCCTGCAGGAGACTCGGTGGAAAGGCAGCAGATCCTGGCTTATTGGGAACAAGCTGATCTACACGGGTGCACCTAGTGGGAGAAATGGGGTCGCCGTGGTGTTGTCTGACGAGCTCCAGGATGACGTCTTGGAGGTGAATCGCATCAGTGATCGGCTAACGTCGGTGCGGGTGCTTGTCAATGGGGTAATAACCCACTTGATAAGTGCCTACGCTCCGCAGGCCGGGTGCGGGGACGCCGAAAAGACGTTGTTCTGGAGCCAGCTCGGAGGATTGCTTCGCGGGATCCCGTTATCCCAGAGAATCGTTCTGGGTGGTGATTTGAACGGTCATGTGGGTGAGAAGTGTGACGGGTTTGAGCATGTTCACGGTGGCTTTGGGTACGGTAGCCGCAACGCGGAAGGGGACAACATTCTCCGAACGTGTGCGGCCGCTGACATGGCAATTGTGAACACCTATTTCAAAAAGAAACCGGAGCACCTTGTTACCTACCGGAGCGGGCGAAGCGCTACCCAGATCGACTTCCTACTAACTAGGAGACACCACATCGGCAAAGTAGCCAACTGCAAGGTCATACCCGGTGAGTCTTACTGCACAACACCGTCTCCTTGTCATGGATCTCTGCGTTAAGGCCCAACGTAGACGTGTTGAGCACTGCCGACGCCAGATCCGGTGGTGGCTGCTTGATGAAAATAAATACCAGGAGTTCGCTTCGGTTATTGGCGACAAGTGCGCTGGTACCGAGGGAGAATCTGTCCAAGATCACTGGGACAGAATCCAGGCAGCTATTACTAGGGCGGCGCGGGTGGTGCTCGGCGTGTCTAAGGGCGGTCGTAAAAGTAACAAGGAGACCTGGTGGTGGAACGACACAGTCCAGAGGGAGACACGGGTGAAGAAAGCCCTCTTCAAAAAGTGGCAGGCGACCGGATCTCCTGAAGATCGCAACGCATATAAGGTTGCCAAACGTGCCACTAAAAGAGCTGTAGCCAGAGCCAGGCGAGACCACTTGCAACCGCTCTACGAGAAGTTGGAATCGTCTGAGGGGCAGAAACTCATTTACAAGTTAGCACGTTCTAGAGTGAAAGCCTGGATATATCCAAGTGCCGTTGTGTAAAAGACCCTACTGGCAACCTGCTTTGCGAGGATCGCGCGGTGAAGGAGAGATGGTGTACGTACTTCCACGAGCTGCTGAATAAGCAGCACCAAGAGGTGCAGACACCGGAACTCCCTCCGAACCTCGGATTAGTGCCCCCGATAACGTCTGAGGAAGTCCACACGGCTCTTCGTCGCATGGCGAATCGGAAAGCTGTCGGAGCTGATGGAGTCCCCATTGAGGCCTGGAAGGCGATGGGTCCTCGCGGTGTGGGCATGTTAACTTGCTTGTTGAACCGCGTGCTCCTGACCGGTAAAATCCCGAGCCAATGGAGACTGAGTATTATTACTCCAGTCTTCAAAGGCAAGGGCTCGGTACAGGAGTGTGGCAACTATCGCGGTATAAAGGTCATGCCCCACACCATGAAGATCTTTGAGAGGATTTTAGACTCCCGGATCCGGCAGGAATGTGCTGTCTCGAAGTGTCAATATGGGTTCCATCCAGGGTACGGAACCACGGACCCTATCTTCGCCCTAAGGATCACCATGGAGAGATACAGATCGAAGAACACGCCTCTGCATATGCTCTTTCTAGACATGCAGAAGGCCTTCGACTGTGTCCCTCGGGGGGTGATCTGGTGGGCACTGAGGTCCAAAGGGGTACCAGAAGCCTATGTTGACATAGTTCGAGACATGTACCTCAATTCCGATTCCGTTGTTAGGACCTCTGTGGGCGACATTAAACAAGGTTTTAGTGTCGCCCATAGAGATGACACCGAGACAGAGGGGTCAGAGGTGACGATGATGGGGAAGGCCCCATCACCGTCGGAGTACACCAGGGATCCATCCTTAGTCCGTTCCTGTTCAGCGTGATAATAGATGTCTTGTCAGACAGCATCAAGAATTCACATGAGCAACCTCCCTGGTTGCTCATGTATGCTGATGATATCGCGCTGGCAGACGCGGACAGGGAACGGTTGGTGCGGCGGGTAAATTCGTGGAAGAACTCGCTTGAGAACGGAAGTCTTAAACTCAATGTGGCGAAGACGGTGTACATGGCCAGCCACACCGCAGACCCTATGTCTGTGTGTATAGGCGGAGACATGGTCGAGTGCACAGACCAATTTAAATACATGGGGTCTGTGCTCCACGCGTCCGGCGACATTGATTGCGACGTTAAAGCACGCATTTCCGCAGCTTGGGCAAAATGGCGTGAGGTGACAGGTGTCATTTGTGACCCCAAAATTCATTCATCGACCTACATTATTCATTTTCATACTTCCATCTTGTCTTTTTAATTTCTGTTAATAAATACTGTCTCCCTCGATAGTCTTTTCTTGTCGTTACACGACAGTTTGGCGCAGTCGTTGCGCCGACACGTTGACAGCTGGCTCAAGCACCTGAAACAGAGAGAGCATTCGAACACGGTACGCGGTCAGGTTGTTTCCTCCCTCTGTAGCCCCATAGTATGAGCGCATGACATTTTCATTAATGGATTGTGTCCATCTCATGCGCTGCACACTACCGCCGGGAGCTGGGACCCTGTCAGAAGCCGATGGGCCTCGAGGTCCTAAGCGGTCCGGCGGCCGGCGTCCTCCCCGTCGGCGTGCAGGTGGTGGCGTCGTCGGCGGAGAGAAGTACTCGTCGCTCGAGCTCGACGCAACTGCCGCGGCCGGGGTCGTCACAGCACTTACAGTGGCGCTGGAGGCCGGCGGCGGCGAGGCGGAGCTGAGCAACGAGTCCGGAGATGGTGGGCGTGCTCTTCGAGCGGCAGATCTTGTCAACATCGCACAATCATATTATTCACATATTTTTCTGGTTTGTATTTTCCGACATAGTTAAGCTTAAGGGATAGGTCTATAAGACCATCATTAGACCTATCCTTCTGTATGGAAGTGAGGCGTGGCCTGTGCTTGAGCGACACAAGCAGGAGCTGCGTGTCACGGAGATGAATATACTGCGGTGGATGTGTGGAGTTACGCGGAAAGACCGCATTAGAAAATCCCGCATCCGTGGCAGTCTCCGTGTCCGTGACATAGCAGACAAACTGCAAGAGAGTCGCCTGCGCTGGTACGGTCACGTCTACGTAAACCGACAGGTTACGTGGGTAACAAATGTCTTGCCATGGCGCCTCCGCCGGGCCGGAACAAGCGAGGTAGACCAAAGAATTGCTGGCTTGACGGTGTAAGAGATGACATGCATGCCAACAAGCTCTTACCACAGGATGCTAAAGATCGTGCGAAATGGAGGAGAATGTGCAGGAAAGCGGACCCCGGGCTCCAACGCGAAAGCCGCGGATGCAACCGGGACAAACGCTGAGATGATGATGATGATCTTATTTTACAAAAAACTAATGTTTTTAGGAGGCAAAGGTTTGAAGACCGGTTCTAGTTGACATTCAGATAGGGGGGCCCGTAGGCGTGGATTGCTTAGGGCATCAAGTAGTCTTAATCCGTCACTGATTGTATGCGATTATATGACTGGTGAATATCACCAATGAAACTGAATGCAGTTTCATCAGCAATTCGCCATCTTTTACTCAACGGTGCCTTCTGGCGTCAGTCACCGGTTGCATAGTCTCTTATCCAGCTGTCATAGTGCATACGGCTGTCGTGATTCATTGAATTCCATTTGATCCTGACAGATTTTTTCCCTGTGTCCCTTATGCGCGTTCTGAACTTGCCCTTATAATACGCACAGGTACTATCGGAGTCGCGTCACGAATACAGTGTAATTACTTCGTGATATTCTAGTAATAACAGCCCCGAACTTACGCGGTGCACATACTGATGAGAAAGAAGCTTAAGGTCAATATATGTAGACCGACTGTTGTCAATAGAGAACCGCCCTACTGCGCAAACTAACCATAAATAATAAAATCATTTTACGTAACTTATCAAAACAAAAAATCTGCTATTTGAACAAGAAAAAAAGGTTCAGAATCACGTATTGAATTGATAACAGTCTGCGTGTCGATTGTATAAAGCTTCGTTTCTTATTGCATGTTTTTAGTAACCCTATCTATACTCTATACTATTATATAAGGCTGAAGAGTTTATTTGTTTGTTTGAATGCGCTAATCTCAGTAACTACTGATAACTACGGGTACGATTTGAAAAATTCTTTTTGCATTGGATAGCCCATTAATCCAGGGGGCCTAGTCTGCTATTTTATATAATTTTGTCATTGCAGCACGTTTCCATTGTCATTTTGCTATTAGCCCTTAATCTGCTCTATCATGAACATCGGTCATTGATTTCTTAACGGAATGGTCATTGTTGTATTGCCATTATTATAAAACTCGTTAGTAGAAATGAGTTTCTAAAAACTACTACCCAATTTGAACATTTCTTTAAGCAAGATTTTGTTAATATGTATTTTTAAATATTAATTACAAGTTTTTTAAGCAGTCTAGAGTAGAAAATAGTTATTAAATAGCAAAAAACATTATTGTGAAACTATAAAACTAAAAATTTTGTTATCTGTTAAAGTCAAATGTGACATTAATACAAACTGACTGACGTTTATTTGTTTTTTTTAACAGCTGGTGTTTTGATATGTATTTATTTTTGTTTATATTATTAAAATTATAATTACTACATAAAGAAAAACAAGAATAAAACAATCAGCAAATTTAGGTCGAGATATGGCTCCTGGCCACTACAGCCGCGTCAATAAAAGGCGAAGTGTGATTTGTAAACTCCAAGCTGCATCATCACAGAGTACTTTAATTTTGTGCATCATCCTTCAAGGCTGGATGCTATTGAAGTCAGAAACGCTGAGTCGTCTTTTGCATGCTCAGACCATCAACGACTTGACTAAGGTCATTAATCGACAGAGCTCCATCACAGCAAAAATGGTTCAAGTTCACCGAGACATCTGTGTCAAAAAGGTAATTAAGTACTGTTTATTATTCGTAATTCATCTTTATGAAAGTTTAGTAGAATAAACTTAATTATTCAAAATGAAAACTTCCACTCATTGGGTGTTTTATTTATTTATTTAAACAACACCCACTATAAGAAATAAGTAGCTTTGAAAACAATATCATAACAATTAAATATAAAACCCCCGCTAAGCTTGTGTTAGATGTAGGTTTAAATCAGTAGTAGCATTGGCCAGAATTTAAAATCTTTATGGCAACTACATACTAAGCGCTAGGTTACAAATTTCACATTAAATAGGTGTAAGTTGGAATTTTTTATTAAAGTTAGTTTTGTTTTACAGAAACCCTGCAGAATTATGATGTCATCAGATTCTGAGTCAGATTTCTGGAGAATGCAAGAGGTAAATTTGACAATTTATTAAAAGCTAGTTTAATTAAATATATTTTAGAAGAGATCTCCTAAAATATTGAACAACCTATAACCTACTATGTATGTCCATATAATAATAATCCATAGAAGATATGTCTAGCAGTATGGGTTACAAAGGGATATAAAAGTAAATGAAACAGTGTTTATTAAAAAGAATAATAATTTATTTTAAATTTCTGTTTTGTGCAATACTGCGGTGGATCTGTAACAAAGAGTTATATCATTTTAATAATAATTAGAGTATTTTCATACTTTCCTAGAATATTGAGGAGGGTTTACACTACATACCTGCTAATTTAGTTTATGCATTTTTCCACAGGTTGTCAACAAAAGTGCAGTGCTGCAGTGATCCCGATCAACCTTCAAGAAGATCCCGATTCACCCTGCTATGGTCTTGATAATTAGGGGCTTCTTATTGCTTTCCTCCTAAATTAAAAGACTGATTATTGGTGTGTTTTATTATTTAAATGACAAAATGTCTTTTTTTTTTGTATAATAAAACATTTTGACTTAATGTAAAGTTGATATTTAGTTTATGAGAAAATAGATATGTATAGTTATAAATAAATGTTGAATTTTAATAGGTATAGTGGTTTCATTTATGTTGTGACAGGATTGCAGATGGAATGGAATAAGCTTATGGGTGTATGTTTGGTCTTCTGTGAAAGAAAGTATGAGAGAGAGTCCACTGTTGCATGTTAGTTTTAGTAGTAGTTTTTAAGTTAATGTAATTAACGTTGTACCATTTTAGTCAACTATAAATAAATAAAGTAACTAATAACAGTCCAACTATTATGTATCTTTACCAACATAGTTAAAAGAAATTACATACCTGTCGCAGTGTTCCTGCATAATCTTCATCAGGTGGCAATAATGCTTTTGGCATGTTTGCAATATTTGTGGTTTATTCTTTAGTTTCAAAGTCTTTGTTCCTTCATTGATTGCAGTAGACACAGTAATTTGTGAAACTTTATGGAGGGCATCCTGAGCAATAAAAAATCTCATAGAACCTCGATGCATAAAATGCAAGTGCTATTAGAATCTGCAATAAAAATATAACATTAATCAATCTATGTCGTGTTTGTAGCTATATATTACTATAGAATAATACATCAATTGTCAAATTACGTTTCCTCACCTTAATTTCTGTCCATACGCTATCGATTCGATGCAGTCTGGCGATAAGGAGAATGAGTTCTTCAATTAACCCTCTTAATGAGACATATTCAAGGCGAAACGTTTTCACAAATTCCGCCTCGGGATATCAATAAAGGGATTTGTATTGAAACTCGTCAAGCGATGAGTTCCACGTCTCCTGCTTATCTTCTTTCTCTAGCATCCACTGCGTTGGCTAGCTCAAGAATATTTGCTAGTAGTAGTAGTAGTAGTAGTAGTAGTAGTAGTAGTAGTAGTGAAAACATTCTCAAATATTCCACAAACACAATAGATATCTCACTTTTTGTATAAAACCACCACCACAATCGAGCTGCCTCGCTTCGAAAAGCAATGTTTGTACAAAGACGTCATCATAACAGTTCAATGATCAAAAGAACTGTCAAAATTTTAGCAGATTACCGTGTATGTTAGTCATTGATTTGTGATTTTTTACAAATTACCGTTTTATGCCATTTCGTTCAGTGATTGACCACTTGGCACGCCATTTTGTTAGCAGATTAAGGATTTTGTGAAAATCGGTCATTATGATATTAAAAGTCGAGCATTTTGACACTATTGCAATAGCAGACTAGGGCCCCAGGAAGGCTTTAGGCTATATAAGATCACGATGCGACCAAAAGGAGTGAAGCATAACTTACTCTACGCAAACGAAGACGCTGGCAGCCGCTAGTTTAAGAATAAGAATATATCACATTGTTTTTTTTGCCTGAAAAATTCCTGGTCATAATTGACCAGGAATTTTTCAGGCAAAATACGACCGATCCGACCGAAGAAACGACGACGATCTTGTTACATTTTGATGTAAAAACACTGATGGGGTGCAGATTAAGTTATTATTTATAGATATGTATATTGAGTACTCTAGCTACTATCGGTGGTATGCCATAACATCGGCTGCTGGCAGAAGTTACCACCCACCAGATAAAGTCATGCCGCCGTGAAGCATTAGCAAGGGATTCGCCTTGTTCCGGCATGATGTCTGGTGAAGCCGTACGGAGGATCTGAGCAGGGGGCCTAGTCTGCTATTTTATATAATTTTGTCATTCCAGCACGTTTCCATTGTCATTTTGCTATTAGCCCCTAATCTGCTCTATCATAAACATCGGTCATTGATTTCTTAACGGAATGGTCATTGTTGTATTGCCATTATTATAAAACTCGTTAGTAGAAATGAGTCTTTAAAAACTACTACCCAATTTGAACATTTCTTTAAGCAAGATTTTGTTAATATGTATTTTTAAATATTAATTACAAGTTTTATAAGCAGCCTAGAGTAGAAAATAGTTATTAAATAGCAAAAAACATTATTGTGAAACTATAAAACTAAAAATTTTGTTATCTGTTAAAGTCAAATGTGACAATAATACAAACTGACTGACTGCTGACGTTTATTTGTTATTTTTTTAACAGCTGGTGTTTTGTTATGTATTTATTTTTGTTTATATTATTAAAATTATAATTACTACATAAAGAAAAACAAGAATAAAACAATCAGCAAATTTAGGCCGAGATATGACTCCTGGCCACTACAGCCGCGTCAATAAAAGTCGAAGTGTGATTTGTAAACTCCAAGCTGCATCATCACAGAGTACTATATTTTTGTGCATCATCCTTCAAGGCTGGATGTTATTGAAGTCAGAAACGCTGAGTCGTCTTTTGCATGCTCAGACCATCAACGACTTGACTACGGTCATTAATCGACCGAGCTCCATCACAGCAAAAATAGTTCAAGTTCACCGAGACATCTGTGTCAAAAAAGGTAATTATGTAAGTACTGTTTATTATTCGTAATTCATCTTTATGAAAGTTTAGTAGAATAAACTTAATTATTCAAAATGAAAACTTCCACTCATTGGGTGTTTTATTTATTTATTTATACAACAGCCACAATAAGAATTAAGTAGCTTTGAAAACAATATCATAACAATTAAATATAAAACCCCCCGCTAAGCTTGTGTTAGATGTAGGTTTAAATCAGTAGTAGTACATTGGCCAGAATTTAAAACTTTATGGAGGGCACCTTGAGCAATAAAAATTCTCATAGAACCTCGATGCATAAAATGCAAGTGCTATTAGAATCTGCAATAAAAATATAACATTAATCAATCTATGTCGTGTTTGTAGCTATAAGTAGATTACAATAGAATAATACATCAATTGTCAAATTACGTTTCCTCACCTTAATTTCTGTCCATACGCTATCGATTCGATGCAGTCTGGCCAGGACAATGAGTTCTTCAATTAACCCTCCTAATGAGACATATTCAAGGCGAAACGTTTTCCCAAATTCCGCCTCGGGAATATCATTAAAGGGATTCGTATTCAAACTCGTCAAGCGATATGAGTTCCACGTCTCCTGGTTATCTTCTTTCTCTAGCATCCACTGCGTTGGCTAGGTCAAAAATATTTGCTAGTAGTGAAAACAATCTCAAATATTCCACAAACACAATAGATATCACACTTTTTGTACAAAACCACCGCCACCATCGAGCTGCCTCGCTTCGAAAAGCAATGTTTGTAAAAAGACGTCATCATAACAGTTCAATGATCAAAAGAACTGTCAAAATTTTAGCAGATTACCGCGTATGTCAGTCATTGATTTGTGATTTTTTACAAGATTACCGTGTTATGCCATTTCGTTCAGTGATTGACCACTTGGCACGCCATTTTGTTAGCAGATTAAGGATTTTGTGAAAATCGGTCATTATGATATTAAAAGTCGAGCATTTTGACACTATTGCAATAGCAGACTAGGGCCCCAGTTGTGTTGCGCTATGTGATGTGAAGTGAGATGAGAAATGATGCGCCTAATCAACTATGGGTATCTTACCTGAAATAAATGATTATTATTATTATAATGTTATTGTGTCGGAAGTTTGGTTGTGTAGGGTCTCCAGAGAAATCTTCCTCTGGCGCAGCATCGTTAGTCGTGTTTTTGGGTTTAAAATTGCATCACCTCGCTCAACTGTCGTCTTCCTTTCTATTCACTCAGTTTTTTTTAGTGAATATTCTCTTAATAAACTAGCGCGCTTTACCATCAACGATTGCATCACTGCTTATCATCAGGCGGGATTGCGGTCAAGTACTATTTCATAATTGTATAAAAATAGTATTTATATTTTATTTATAATATTAAATTTTTCACACAATGCGTGCCTGAAGATGGAAGGCGCCGCTGAAGTTGGCCCAGAATGAGGTGGCGAGTTGAGAAAGAGATTGAGAGGGTTTAACCGTTTCATCCTTCCAAGCAGTCTTTTCAAGAATATCAGGATTTAGAGGAGGATTTCGCCCAGAAGTGGGACAGATAAAGCTGCCGAACAAAAAACAAAACAATAATATTAACACTGCAATTATTTACTTAGGGATATGAAGACTCATTCCTAAGTTACCCTCTGGGGTCGAACACAGAATTTGCGCGCTGATGTGGAGTTGCGGACTCGAGGTCCGTATTAACTATTACCCTCAGGAGTCATAATTGTATATGTGTAAACTACTTTATAGAAGAGGTCTAACGCAATGTGTTATTAAAAGATTAGCATATTGTTACACAATGAAGTATTTAATTACTTGGTTGCAAAATAAATTGTTGTAATTTCTTTTTGTACGCTGTGGTCTCCTTTAAGTGAAGGAGTACACCTCCGTGATAACATTGTCGTCCATTTTTACTTTTTTCATTATTTAGAAAGAAAGAAAGAATATACGTTTATTTGCGATAAACATGACGTAAAAGTTTACAAAAACAATTGAGTGAAAATAGTTGACATGCGTCACATCCACGCAAAACCCTATGGAAAACAGAGTCCAGCGCTGGTTTTCAGTGACAGCCGGTGCCGACGTAAAGACGTCACCCGGTGCAGCAAAAAATCACAACTAACACCGAACCGGTACAATAAAAATAAGAATGCAATAATAATAATAACAAAAGACTAAAGTAAAAATGTAAATCTAAATGGCGAGAGAACAGTTTAAACAAACACAAACATTTGTGTATATTGTATTTGTGTATATTCTTTGTTGGAGTTCCTAAATAAATAAATAAGATTTTGTTTCTAATATTCATTTGAAGAACAAAGGTCTTTGGTGCTGATAACGATATATGACTAAAGCCTTTTATGATAAACAATTTTATTATGGAAACGGGACTTCAATATTATTTGTTCTGAAAAGGACACGTTTTGAAGCGAAGACAGCGAAAATCTCTTGCCCTCATATGGCCCGAGTCGAAGCTGCAGATAATGGTAATATAGACCATTCAAATTATAATTAACTGCAATTCCAAATCCATTGCCAAAATTAGCCCAGTTTGAAGTAGAAGTCATTAAATTCTCGATTAAAATTAACGGGCTATACTTAGTGGTATTATGGACGGCAGAATGGGTAGCATCATGAATGTGGTAATAATTTATAGCCCATATAATCACTGGCACACTAATTGAATTGTAATAAAATGGGCTATGTCTGAAACAATCTATGTAGCTTTTAACGGCTTACGAGGGTTTCACGTTTACTGTTGCTTTTTGCAATTTATTTTGTTCAACTCTTTTGTGGCTTGATCATTGTAGTGAAATATTTGATAAGGCTCACACGGGCATTGATGTAAAGGATGATCTATTTAATGATCGATGGAGATGAGATCATCTTTCTATACAATTATACTATGTCAAATACATTTACTTTCTTCTTTTCGACGGTAGCTCAAAAGCCCTCCCCTACATGCATGTTATATAGCTCCATAATATCCGAAGAGTTATATTGGTAATGTGTTCCGATTCCTTGCCACACAGCTACGATTTTATCTTCAGATAATTCGAAAGTGTGAGCGTAAACAACATTACAGATTCTTTGCCCTCGCTGGATGTGACTGCGTTACTAACGCAACTGTGTGTAAGATCATATGCGTCCTAGTACAAAATTTTCTAAGAACTCATATCGAATATAGCAGGACGAATAAATGTAAGTGCCCTAATTCTATTGCATCATTAATATCGCAGCACTGGGTAACTTGAGAACAGCGGTGGCCTAGTGATATTGGCCGCGACTTAGAAGTTGTAGGTCGTAGCTTTGAACCCCATCAGCCTCTTTACTTTGTATAAATTATTTCATCACCACTGCTCTTAAAACGATCAAGGAAATATCGTGAGGAAAAGGCATATTCTAAAGGCGAAACTTAGAAGACATGTGACCAACTCGCACTGGGTCCGCGTGGTAAAATACGGCCCACTCCCGCTCTCTGAGAGGAGGACTGTGTCCCAGGAGTGGGGACATTATAGACTGCTTATGTTATGTGTATGCGTAAGTTCGCGGCCGCCCAGTATAAAATGAAAACAGATATCTCAATAAAGAATTTGGTGTTGTCGCAACGCGCCTGCGGGGGAAACCTTTTGCACAAGATTTTTGGGATGAAGTTCCTTAGATGATTTTGCGATAAGTTACAGTAAAATTGGGAGAAATCGACACGTAAAGGTATAGCTTAAAACTTTGCTATATATCTTTTTTTTGCACTCCTTATAGAGAGTCAGAAAGTGCCAAGATGGCAGCTGCAAAATTTTCCTTCATATGTTTTTGTGATTTTTCAGGGAAGTCACAACAAAATTTAAAACGGCATCTGCAATTTTTTTTAAATATAAAATAATAATAAAAAAAAAACATGTAGGGCTGCGAGTCCTTCGGCAGGAATAAAGTTCCAAATGAATATCTAAGATTATCGTATCGTAGATTTAGAAAAAAACAATCAACACCGTGGCAATTTCTATGTAGATCCATCGTCAGAATTTCATAACAACATGAGACGTCTTAGGTGCGTAGGTGGCACGTAGGTACTTAGACATTCAAGTAGCGCATAAATGTATTAAACTCAACACCTTCACAATGTAGGTAACATAAAATGAAACAATATCAAAACACTAATCAATTCCATTAAGTCTGCTCAATAGACGAAATACTAGTAAACTCAATTGTGTACAGTTCTGAGCTAAAGTCTGAATAGATTACATACATAATGGTGCTATTAGGCACACTCCATTAATAATGCTATGTTCACTAGGTAAATCATGCGTTATACATAATATATTTATATTATATACTTGTAAGATAAATCACGGTGACTGTCGAATCTAGTTAAGCTTGGAGATTAGTTAATGTGTAGGTATTTGTATATTATCTTGGCTAACTAAACATAATCTCTCGCGCCATTACATTGTTAAACAGGGACTTCAAATGAGAATAATGAGATAGATGTATTTCATTGCAGCCTAATTAAGTCCGCCGGAATGGCATTGATGCTCTTATGTTTTCTGTGGTATTTGTGACACTACGGTAAAACCACATCCTCCAGCCAGAAAGTAAGTAATATACAAAATCTATACTAATATATAAAGCTGAAGAGTTTGTTTGTATGTTTGTTTGGTTGTTTGTTTGTTTGTTCGCGCTAATCTCAGGAACTACTGGTCCGATTTGAAAAATTATTTTTGCGTTGGATAGTCCATTAATCCAGGAAGGCTTTAGGCTATATGACATCACGCTGTGACCAATAGGAGCGGAGCATAACTAACTCCACGCGAACGAAATCGCTGGCGGCAGCTAGTTAATAATAAACAAATGAACAATATTACTTCTATTTTACCTAAATGATTAGTCAACGGTTCACCCAGATTTCGCCATGTTATAGTGAGCATACCTATAGTCATGAACCTGTCATAAGTACTAAATCGTAGAATGAAGTAAAATATACTCATCTGTAGGGTAATTGCGTAACACACTATCGGTAGCCATGGCTTTCATTTTGACAGTTCAACAAAATTCATTGCGTGATTTACCCTGTTGAGTAGACACATTTTTCGAACACATCGAGCAATGGATTAGTAAAATGCTTCAGAATAATTCCAATTGATAGTTATAGTATGCAATCAGGGTGCTGGTTACTATAAATTTCTGAATTGCTAATATTGTGATAAAAAATATATTTAAAAAACTAAAGAAAAATGCTTTAAAAAAAATCAAACTAAAAGTTAAAAATTATTTAAAAAACAGCGTGAGCCGCTTTGTGCCATAATTTTTGTATATTAAGCGCCTCGCGATTTTTTTAAAAATAATTTTTAACTTTTTAGTTTGATTTTTTTAAGCATTTTTTTTAGTTTTTTAATCTATATTTATTTTCAACTGATTAGTTCGAAATTCTGTAAAAAAAAAAACGAACGAACGAACGTATTGAAAACGGTGGGTGATTTTACAGTAATGAGCCGCTCACTCGTCGTCCAAATAGTTAGAGACGTACAAACAAACAAACAAGCAAGCAAGCAAGCAAACAAGCAAGCAAGCAAACATACAAGTGAAGCTAATAAAAAGCATGTAAAAAAAAAACAAGTAACATTGCCCGAACTGCAAATGAATCCAGAATTTCCTCGGCAGGTGTACTTCGATTATTGGACCGACAAAAGAATATTTTGTTTGTCATTTATTTGTGCTATGAAATAAATAAAATGAAATACTGTTTTTATTATGTGCTTTAGTTAAATGTTATGTTATTGACTTTTAAATGGTTTATTCTATAGTAGATATAGCCACCGTGTACAATTACTTATAACTATTAAATATAAGGGAGTGGGTTAAAATGATCCACATAACCAAAATCCATAGTGTTTCACTAATGATAAGTAATCTCTAAATTTAACTCACTACACGATTTCGTTCTTTAGTTTAATTCATTTATTTATTTATCTCGGATGTATCTCGGAGCAAATAGTCTTAAAGAACGCAGGTCATTTCTTGGGGTCAGAGATCATAACATCGTATTAATGAAATTAAAACAAATAACTTGCAAAAAGAAAAAGTTATTTATGACGGCGAGCGCAGGCATTTAGTTTTCAAATTTCGAAATAATTGATGTTGTCATATTTATTTATCACTTTCGTGTCTTAAATAATGTCATCATTTTAGCGGCCTGTTACAACCTATACCATTATAATACAAGGACAAAGAAAATCTCCGCAGAACATTTCACGGACGATTCAGATCTCAAGGGCGTATATATCTCCACAAACACAATAGCCCACCTTCCATCCTGCGTCGTCACTCGTTCACTTGATGATCTTATCATTATCTCTGTGAGTGGAGTTCGCAAAGCTGAGTTTTGGGCCAAAGATGCTTGAACTTTAGCAATGGATATGCTGAGAAAAAGACTTCCAGAAATAAATGTAGAATTTTTTCATAGGGTGATGCAATAATTTGTCGGTCTCCGTGGCGCAGCGGTCAACCCGCCTGCCTGCGACGTGGAGGCCCCGGGTTCGATCCCCGGCCAGGTCATGATGGGAAACGATCTTTTCCTAATTGTCCTGGGTCTTGGATGTTTATCTATATATGTATCTATTATAAAATATAGTATCGTTGAGTTAGTATCCCATAACACAAGTCTCGAACTTACTTTGGGGCTAGCTCAATCTGTGTGATTTGTCTGTATATATTATATATTAAATATTATATATTAAATATATATTATATTAAAATATATTAAATATTATATATTATAGTCTAAAGCTGGAAACGAAAACGTTCAAAATACATTTAGGTTGGACTTAAAGAAAATAGGCAAATCTCAATAATTAATATAATTGTTAATTAATTAATATTTAATCAGAATTAACATGCAAATGTTTTTCTTATGTTACCTATTGTTCAATTTCCCGCCTATTGTTATTTAATTATTTTTGTATGTATGTTTTTCCATTTTTATATCAAATAAATTTTAATTAAGTATCTAACGTAAACCGTTTTTTGTGCATGTAATTAATTGTTGTGTTGTTGTGTGGTTTTGTTGTTGTTGTAATTAATTGTTGCACTTGTAAGTGTTACTCTAGTCATCAAATTACAATAATGTACAGTGTAAACAATTGTTGATTCTAAATATATAAAATAAAAAAAGCCGGCCAAATGCGAGTCGGACTCGCACACCGAGGGTTCCGCCGTACAAACGTAGCGGTCTCCAAAGCCTGGAGCACAGGCGTAGAGTAGCCAGCCTTTCGGTCTTCTATAGGATGCATTCTGGTGAATGTGCAAGGGAATTGCATGATTTAATTCCCCCATCTCCGTTCCACCATCGGACGACCCGTCGTACGGCGAGTTTCCACCCTTACGTTGTTGACACCACTGCGATCCGGACGAAGCGTTTCGCTTCCTCTTTTATACCGCCTACATCGAGGGACTAGAACAATTTGCCAGCGATGGTGTTTCCGTCACATTATAATTTGAGTGTCTTCAAGGCTAGAGTGAATAGGCTCTTAATAAACTAGCGCGCTTTACCATCAACGATCGCATCACTGCTTACCAACAGGCGGGATTGCGGTCAAGCGCTAGTTTATAACTTATAAAAAAAGCGGTTTATTGATAAACAAAGTAGAAGTAAACAAAATCAACGAGAAATTGTCGCAAATACTAATTTCGGTACACGTGCGAACAGCATCTAAGCGCTCGTGCGTATGGCGCACGGCTGCCGCTCGCTGTGTCGGGATACCCCTTCCTTTGACCTGCCTGCCTTCGCGCCAGCGGGTCGGGCGGCTAGTTCTTGCGCGTTCTTTCGTTACTACTTACTCCCCCCCGTCCCGCTTCGCCAGTAGGAAGCAAGCTGTCTGATAATCATTGACAACAATAGGAAATTACAATTAATGTCTTTGAATATATTTATAAGTACTAAGTATAACACAGCAGTTAGGACGCATTTAGGTTATATACAGAACTACATTCACCAAAATATTTAGATTGAATGACGATTGTGTTGGTCTTTGTTTTGGTTTAACTAGTTACTGTGCCTAAAAATTTTTAAAGGTTGCGGGTTTTACTGTTAGGTTACCATAAGCTATTGTTTCATACCAAAATTCAATATTCAATGTCAGCGGGAAGTAGTCTATGTTTTGATTCCGTTGCGAGTAGTGGCGAATTTCAAAATATGCGGTATGATTATAGGTAGGTACCTCAGCATTTTGAATTTTTGCGTTGATTTAGAATTTTTCACATTTTAGAGGTAATTAGATTTAAGAAGTGTTTGATATGAATTTCAACTTTAATATCTCTACGCGTTCATGTGAAAAAGGGTAGGTAGTAAGTTTATAATTATTAAAAAAATATTTTATGTCGTGTAAGCAAAAAAAGTTGTGAAAGAGGTTCATGCTCGGACGCGGCTTGCTTTTCGGAGATGGGTCTTGCAAGGAAAACCTGCATCGGGGGCTATATATCAGGATATGAAAACTTTGAGACAAACATTTAAATCAAAGTTGAAGTCGTGTCAGGACAATGAAACCCAGATTAAAATGGACATCATTGCAACCCTTCACGAAGATAAAAAATTCAGTTCTTTTTGGAAGCAAACCAATTCTTTGAATCCCAGACCGAGTCTACCATCAAACGTTGATGGCTTGTCACAGAACAGTGAGCATTGAGCAGTGGCATGTTCATGAACCACTTTAGAGTTGTTCCGTATTTTGTAAGTACAGTCAAGACCAAAAGTCGAGTTACAATCTCACAAAACTATGGCCAAGCAATACTAGTTGTAGTTACGACCTTCTTCTATAATAAAGTTTGATACACACTTATACACTTTGACAACTTGCTGCCCGCTTATGATTGTTAGGTACTACTTACTAATTTCAACGCTCACAGTAAGTGTTTAAATAGCCTAGCGGTTCTCGTCTTGATTGGCGTTCAAGGTGGTTCGAGTTCAAATCTAATAACTTACAAAATATTTTTGAAATGTTTATTGTGAGTTATGAATGCTGACAACAAAAATATGTAAAAATACCGATCCGCAACTTAACGATGATACTTTATTTTAAGATTTTTTCTATATTAGAGTCATTATAAAAAGATGACGGTAGATTTGAAACAAACTGAACAAAAAATATTCCACTACCTACAATAATTATTATTAACTACAATAACTCAAATAATATTACTTAACTGTTGTTGGTTGGTGAACACATAGTTACGAGTTCGTGTTATTAGTTTTACTTTTTTAATCAATATCCGCCGCAGCCGGCATATGTAGCAATATATCTCAAATATCATAATATGAAACCGGCTTTTATGTAAGTTGTTTTTATTATTATTTGGGTAAGGTGCAAACCAATCTCTTGTTGAAAGTGTGTAATAAATTTGTTATTGTTTTAGAGAACTACTGTAAGCCAAAGTCAAGAGGTTGGAGGACGAAGGTGGCTTATGTGTCGAGACAAGTGGAACGAAACAACAATATTTACCGTTGAATAAACCTTTGAATCTTGCGAAGAAGAGAGGTTGCATTTGTGGTTTAAAAATAAACTGGCGATACTGGTGGAGACTTATCGAGCTAAACAAAAAAAAAACAATTTATAACAATCACAGTGCAGAAGTGTCCTACAAAGTGTTTTAAATATATGTCATTATATATCGTAATAACGGACTCTAAACCAACTCGTAAAGTAATTTAGCTAAGTGACAGTAATATGTTCGGTTGGCTTAATGGCTAACAGATGTCGCCTTTTGCAATTTCAATACAAATTACTTTTGGTAAATTATAAAAACAATAATTTCGGAATTCGATAAGAAATAAGTTCGTTTACTTTTGAACTAAGAAAGCGCTTGAAGATTATAATCTCATGCCTTCAAACTCCGAAAAAAGGCACTGCAGGATGGCATGCTATACACGCAAAAAAATTGTAAATGTAATAAGCACTGTTTTGTGTTCTAAGTATAGATTATTTTATGATTGTAAGGTTAATCCTCTTTTCTTTAAGAAAATGAATAATTAAGCTATAACCTCTTTAATGATAACATGTAATACTATAACTTTCATATCTAAAAACCAAAAATGTTTTTTATATTTTTTACCATAATAATATCATAAGTTTGTCAAGGATTACTTTTATATAAAATATTACAATGCTGCCATTTCAACGTTTGTTTCATTTATTAGTTTAAGTATATCTATACCGAATAATATATAACTTTATAATATATTGCATTATATTATTTATTATATTACATCTATAGTAAACTAAAACATATAATAAAAACCTATTTCTATTTTATAAATATTCAGTAAATTTTCCTATTCGTTTAAATATTATTTGCAAACATTTTTATTTTAAAATACAAATCAGTTATCATAATTTTAAATTATATGAAACAACAAAAAGATTTGCCGTTATTAAGGATCGAACCCACAATCGCTCGCTTATGATAGACCATTGTTAAGTGCGGCCGCTAACTTAACTTCAAATGAAGTAACGAAATTTTGCATTACTTTAAAGAAAGATGAAGACTGCGATAACAAAAATAATGCGTTAGTGTGCGTGGCCGGTTTAGCGCAGGCGACAGTAGTCTTTAAGGTGGGAATGGACTTCTACAGCTGATTGAACGTAGATGCGAGGCACTCGAGCCCCGTGTGAGGGCGATTCTCATTTAAGGTTCAGCGTGAAAGACGTAAAAGACGCGTTGAAAAGTATGAAGCGAGGTAGGTCGCCTGGGCACGATGGTTTGAGTGTTGAGCATTTAAGGTCCGCTGGTGTACATTTGCCTAGGCTACTCGCTATGTTCTTCAATTTTTGTATGGGTCACTCTTATCTGCCTGACGATCTCGTACGAACTGTTGTGATTCCTATTGTTAAAAAGAAGACCGATAATTCGATAATGGGCTAGAATATGGGGTGACGCAGGGGGGGTTGACCTCGCCCAGCCTTTTTAACTTGTACATAGATCGGCTGGTTGGTGAGCTGAGTAGCACTCTGGTTGGTTGTTCTGTTGATGGCAAAATGATTAACAACATAAGCTATGCTGATGACATGGTGCTGCTCAGCCCATCAATCTGTGGACTAAGGAAGTTAGTGGCTGTGTGTGAAAGGTATGCGGGGGCCCATGGCTTGAGGTATAATGCCACTAAAAGTGATATTATGGTATTTAAAGTTCGTAATAATACACCCACGAATACACCACCGGTGATGTTACAAGGAACACCATTAAAAGTGGTCTCTCAATTTAAATACCTCGGTCATGTGGTGACGGATTCTCTCACAGATGACCAGGATATAGATAGGGAGCACTGAGCAGGTAAAACTGACGCTCTTTAGAGCTTACTGCCAGTCGTTTTACTCGTGCAGCTTGTGGGTTATGTATACGCAGAAGGCTTACAATGGTCTGCGCATCCAGTATAACAATGGGCTGACGATATTGTTAGGGGCTGCCTCGGTTTTGCAGTGCATCAGGCATGTTCGCGGAAGCGCGAAATGATGACTTTTATGCTATCATTCGCAAACGGTGTGCTTCGATGTTGCGGCGATTTAGGGGCAGCCCGAACAGTATCCTAGGGACCTTTTATTAGAAGCTCTGGGCGGACAGACTTATGCGTGCACATATTCATGTCGCCAACTGATTCTCTTTTATGGTGTTTCTGTTTCACTAACATAGGATAAGTTTTTTACTAACAACATATGGGCCCTGCCTGAAATAAAATGTTTGAATTTGAATAACAATATTTTAATATTTTATGTAACTTCAAATTTTTCATTTTCGCAATATTTCCTTTATCTGTCTGTTATAACGTTGCTTCGTGCCGAATTTCAAGATTCTGAGTTCACGGGAAGTACCTTGTAGGTTTTGATTTCCTAGCGTATGACGGAAATTCGTCTAAGGTGTCGGTATAAACTGCTGTATCTTTTGATCGCGTTAACTTAGAAGTTTGATTTTTTCACTGCTTAAAGGGACAATAGACCTAGGTATTTGGTATAAATTTCAATTTGATACCTTTATTCATTCGTGAGAAATAAGGTAGTAAGTTCCATTTTATTAAAATACTTTCATTACATTATACAACGTGTAACAAAAAGGGTATATACATACCAAGGGCATGGCATCTTTAGATGATATCAAACGATATCGGAAGGGTTTCAACTCAAAATAAAATACTCAAAACATTGGTACCAAATTTTCGGTTTCGTGTGTTTCTTAAAATTAAATCATAACAAACGTGGCAGCACACTACATACGTTAAGTTCTACTCGTTACCCGTCACGTTACTTGCCAAAATCCAATAAATGTCTTCAATATCTCTGTGTGACTAGTATGGTAGTAGCCTATCACAGGCGGTGTTTTTCCTCATAACTTCCTAACATTAAGAGATAGGATTAAAAAACCCTTCCAATACCGTTTGATATCATGTAAAGATGCCATGCCTTTGTTATGTATATACCCTTTATTTTACACGTTGTATAACTAAAAAATGTAATCTTCGCAATTTTTCCTATATTTGGATTATATGACAATGCTTCATGCCAAATTTCAAGATTCTGAGTTTACGGGAAGTATCCTGTAGGTTTTGATTCCTTTGCGAGTGTCGAAAATTTGTTGAAAATATCGACATATCGGCTGTATCTTTTGATTGGCTTGGCTTAGAAGTTTAATATTTTCACAGCTTAAAGGGACAATAGACCTAGGTATTTGGTATAAATTTCAATTTGATAACTTTATTCATTCGTGAGAAATAAGGTAGTAAGTTCCATTTTATTAAAATATGTTTATTATATTATATAACTAAAAAGATGTGATTTTCGAAATTTTTCCTATATTTGCATTATATGACAATGCTTCATGCCAAATTTCAAGGTTCTGAGTTTACGGGAAGTATCCTGTAGGTTTTGATTCCTTTGCGAGTGTCGAAAATTTGTTGAAAATATCGACATAATCGGCTGTATCTTTTGATTGGCTTGGCTTAGAAGTTTGATATTTTCACAGCTTAAAGGGACAATAGACCTGAGTATTTCATGTGAATTTCAGCTTGATACGTGCACGCGTTCTTGAGATAAAGGGTCTTGACAGACAGACAGACAGACAGACAGACAGACGGACAACAAAGTGATCCTATAAGGGTCCCGTTTTTTCCTTTTGAGGTACGGAACCCTAAAAAATAAATTTTACAATTTACAGTCTATATTCCGAAGGAATACAAATACCACAATATTTTAATTTTTTTGTGGTAAATGATAAATGTAAGTTGATTGTAATGAAATCTATTTACCACTTCAATTTTCACGCCTACTACAGAAGTCCTATTTTATAAAAATCTTAATGTGAAATCGTAGGTACCTATGGTGAGTTTCAAGTATGCTGTCAAATCCCTCAAAGCATCAAATGGAATGGTAGTTTACGTCAGTCCCACTTTACCGACATTTTCACTGAGAGAGAGTGAGCGATTTTTACAAAATACTGCTCATTTTATTTCAGACTTATAAAAAAAATAGAAATACGTTTTCAGGACTGGAAATCGTGTACATTTTATGTTTTTGGCAAACCATTGTTGATTTATTGTTCATGTGTACATTCAACTGACCCTTGGTCGAATATGAAATGAAACAAGCTTTACAATTTGGTGTTTTAAGTAAACACGAACGTCAAATTTCATTTATGTACCAAGCAGTATTTTTGTTTGTTATAACATCCATTGAAACATATTTCACATAGGAAATCCAATAATGATTTATTTAAACAGTACCATTTTTTTTTATAAATTATAAACTAGCTCATGACCGCAATCCCGCCTGATGGTAAGCAGTGACGCAATCGTTGATGGTAAAGCGCACTGGTTTATTAAGAGCCTATTCACTCTAGCCTTGAAGACACTCAAATTGTAGTCCGACGGAAACACCGCCGCTGGCAAATTGTTCCAGTCCCGCGATGTACGCGGTATAAAGGAGGAGGCGAAACGCTTCGTCCGGATCGTAGTGGTGTTAACAACGTAAGGGTGGAAACTAGCCGTACGACGGGTCGTCCGATGGTGGAACGGAGATGGGGGAATTAAATCATGCAATTCCCTCGCACACTCCTCAAAATGCATCCAATAGAACACCGAAAGGCTGGCTACTCTACGCCTATGCTCTAGGCTTTGGAGACCATCTCTAGTTAAATCAGGGTCACCAATCAGCCTCTTCGCACGCCTCTCCACTGAATCCAAAGTGGCCAGGTGACACTTAGCAGCACCAGCCCAAATGTGGCTGCAGTACTCCACACACGAACGGACCTGTCCTTTGTACAACATTAGAAGCTGCCCAGGTGTGAAGTACTGCCGGACCTTTGCGATAATGCCAAGTTTCCTGGCAGCCATCCTGACCTTGGACTCAATGAACCGCCCAAAGCTAAGGTTCGAGGAAATCTCAACTCCCAAAAGCTGAAGGCGGTCGGTACACTCTAAGGACACATTTCTAAATGTAGGAGCCAAGGTGAACGGGCTCATTTTGTCGGTGAAAAGACATGCCTGTATTTTGGCGGCATTGAATGCTACAAGATTGGCATTGCCCCATTCGGAGACTGCCTGTAGTGCAACACTCGTTCGCTCAACCATGGCCTCTCTTTCGGACCGGATTGAGTCCCTACTAGCCCGAGCATCCGGCAGGTATCTCTCTACAACTCTGCTGTCATCTGCATACCCATAAATACCGGGCATCAGCAGATCGTTAATATGCAGCAGGAATAGAGTTGCAGAGAGAACAGACCCTTGAGGAACACCTCACTCTCAGATGAGCATCCGTCGACAACAACTCGGAGGGACCGTTCAGTCACGAAGTCTTTTACCCAGCCAGTCAGGCTAGGGGAAATGCCGTACGTTGGAAGCTTACTCAAAAGGCCAGGGTGACATACCCGGTCGAAGGCCTTCGAGACATCAAGGGAGACAGCAATCGCTTCCCCATTCTTCTCGAGGGCCTCGCCCCACAAGTGAGCGGCATACACTAGTAGGTCCCCAGTTGACCGATTGCGGCGAAACCCGCACTGTCGGTCACTGAGGAGATCGTTACCTTCCAGGTATGCCAAGAGGCGCGAGTTCAACACACGCTCTATAATTTTGCAGAGTATAGAGGTGATCGAAACCGGCCGATAGTTGGTAGGATCGGCACGACTACCCTAAGCTTCCAGGACTTGGGCACTATAAAATAAAATAAATAAATAAAATAAAAAAAAGCCTTTTATTCCATGCATAAAATAAGAATAACACTTGATAAATTGATTTAAATTTCATGAGTACTGATTGCAATCAAAAATGTATTATTTAACTTTCAATATAATTATACAATATTATTAATTACAATACAATACAATATCAATTAACTAGATTATAAACATTATTATTAAAGAGGTTTCAATATTCATTATTAAATACTTTAATTGATTTAAAATTTAAAATTGATTGAATATTAAAATGGGTTTAGAAATTTAAGAAAAAAAAAAATAATAATAAGCATGCATGAACCCCTCAAATATTGAGGGTGAAGGCCTCCTCCAGAGAACCCCAGCGGTCACGGTCTTTGGCTACTATCATCCAGTTTTCTCCTGCAACTCGTTTGATGTCATCTGACCATCTAGTTACAGGTCTTCCTTTTTTCCGAGTGCCTGTCGGACCCGGCCATGTCGTCATGCGGATTGTCCATCGCTCGTCGCTCATTCTCGCTACGTGACCCGCACATTTCCACTTTAACTTTAAAGCGTAAGTTAGAGCATCTATTACACCTGTTCTTTGCCTGATGGTAGTGTGACGAATTTTCTGAATTTTCCTGGGCACTATACCAGTCCTAAATGGGAAGCGATACAAGCGCGTCAATACAGGAGACAACTCGGGCGCACATGCTTTAAGAACAATCGCTAGTATACCATCCGGACCACTAGCCTTATTCACGTTCAGACGACACAGTACTCTCAGAAAAACCATAATGGCGTAAATAACTATTATTATCAATTAGAATCATTTTGATGCGTATTGCTAATCTATTGCGTTATATGTTCGAAAAATGTGTCTGGTGAACACGGTAAATCACGCAATAAGTGCTATTGAACTGTCAAATTGAAACCCATTGCTGCTGATTCCAATAAAAACGAGCAAAGTGCGTTTTTTTTTACCGTAATCCTGCTTTATCGTATGCAGTGATGCAAACGTTGATGGTAAAGCGCGCTAGTTTATTTAGAGCCTATTCAATAAAAAAAACTGAGTGAGGAGGAAGAAAGACGGCAGTTGAGCGAGTTGATGCAATGTTAAACATAACAACACAACCATCGATGGTGCGCCAGAGGAGATTGATTTAGAGACCGTCCACGATGAAACTCCCGACACAACAACATTTGGCGCATCGTACCCGACACCTATCGGAACACAACTGCTCAGACCCATCCTCCGTACGGCTTCACCAGACATCATGCCGGAACCCGACGAATCGCTTGGCGGCAAGACTTTGTCTGGTGGCTATGATAGCTCACTCCACGCCTACCTCATCTAAGTTTTCACGGCGAGACATCGATCGGTCGGCTTCTGGTTATTGACTATCTGATATCTACAACTCAGGTACTGGGTATAATGATACCATGTGGTCAAAGTTTTGGGTTTGTGATAACTCGTCACGAGTGTCAAAAATTCCACTGCTGAAAATAGGCCTCCCCCAAGGTCATCTGTGTGAATTGTCCGTATATATTTTTTTTATTTTTAAGGTTCTCCACGACGACCGGTCCTGCGCCTCCCGCATCCAGCGGTTTCCCGCGACCTTCACTAGGTCGTCGGTCCACCTTGCCGGGGACCTACCTACGCTGCGTCTTCCGGTGCGTGATCGCCACTCGAGAACCTGTCGGCCTCATCGGACATCAGTCCTACGGGCAATGTGCACGCGCGGCTGTTATTACTTAAGTACCTAAAAACAAAAACTAACATCAAAGAATTTATTTGTTAAACTAGCGACCCGCCCCGGCTTCGTACGTGGACAAATGATATAGGTACCTAAGCCTTCCTTATGAAACGGTGGTTAACTGTGTCGCCCATTAGCCAATATCTGACTCTGCAAGATACATCGATCTTATTGTCCATGGATAGCCAGTTCCACCACCTTCATACGGAATTAAAGCCTACCGGGCTAGCAAGTTTTTTTCGAAATAATGGTCCCCCGCTCCGGCCCACTCCCTCCGCTGTTTAGGCAGAGAAACACTCAAATAGCAGGCGGCCAGCACGGGCGAGAGCGGCACGCAGATTTTTTCTGGTGTTTAGTTTTGAATAAATCGCGATATCTCCTGAATGAAACAACCAATTCCAATAATTCCAAAAGAGATCTGCTGCTACTGAAATTTCCTTTGATATGACATAATTTATTTAGTTAAGGATTAAATAATAAGCAACAAATAGTGGGCTCTGATTTCGACTGGCATTTTCATTAACTTTTCAAACATGAAAAAGTAGGGTTCACTCAGCGTTTGCAATGTAAGCTCAAAAAAATGGATTTATTTAGCGACATATGTTAGAAACCTCAAAAATTATCAGTGTTCCCCGTATATATTATACATCTTATATACAATCAGCTGTAGAAGTCCATTCCCACCTTAAAGACTACTGTCGCCTGCGCTAAACCGGCCACGCACACTAACGCATTATTTTTATTATCGCAGTCTTCATCTTTCTTTAAAGTAATGCAAAATTTCGTTACTTCATTTGAAGTTAAGTTAGCGGCCGCACTTAACAATGATCTATCATAAGCGAGCGATTGTGGGTTCGATCCTTAATAACAGCAAATCTTTTTGTTGTTTCATATAATTTAAAATTATGATAACTGATTTGTATTTTAAAATAAAAATGTTTGCAAATAATATTTAAACGAATAGGAAAATTTACTGAATATTTATACCAAAATAGGTTTTTATTATATGTTTTAGTTTACTATAGATGTAATATAATAAATAATATAATGCTATTATAAAGTTATATATTATTCGGTATAGATATACTTATACTAATAAATGAAACAAACGTTGAAATGGCAGCATTGTAATATTTTATATAAAAGTAATGCTTGACAAACTTATGATATTATTATGGTAAAAAATATAAAAAACATTTTTGGGTTTTTAGATATGAAAGTTATAGTATTACATGTTATCATTAAAGAGGTTATAGCTTAATTATTCATTTTCTTAAAGAAAACAGGATTGAAGCTTAACCTGAATATTATTACAATCAAAAAATAATCTATACTTAGAACACAAAACAGTGCTTATTACATTTACAATTTTTTTTGCGTGTATAGCATGCCATCCTGCAGTGCCTTTTTTCGGAGTTTGAAGGCATGAGATTATAATCTTCAAGCACTTTCTTAGTTCAAAAGTAAACGAACTTATTTCTTATCGAATTCCGAAATTATTGTTTTTATAATTTACCAAAAGTAATTTGTATTGAAATTGCAAAAGGCGACATCTGTTAGCCATTAAGCCAACCGAACATACTACTGTCACTTAGCTAAATTACTTTACGAGTTGGTTTAGAGTCCGTTATTACGATATATAATGACATATATTTAAAACACTTTGTAGGACACTTCTGCACTGTGATTGTTATAAATTGTTTTTTTTTGTTTAGCTCGATAAGTCTCCACCAGTATCGCCAGTTTATTTTTAAACCACAAATGCAACCTCTCTTCTTCGCAAGATTCAAAGGTTTATTCAACGGTAAATATTGTTGTTTCGTTCCACTTGTCTCGACACATAAGCCACCGTCGTCCTCCAACCTCTTGACTTTGGCTTACAGTAGTTCTCTAAAACAATAACAAATTTATTACACATTTTCAACAAGAGATTGGTTTGCACCTTACCCAAATAATAATAAAAACAACTTACACAAAAGCCGGTTTCATATTATGATATTTGAGATATATTGCTGCATATTCCTGCATATTGATTAAAAAAGTAAAACTAATGACACGAACTCGTAACTATAATTATGTTCACCAACCAACAACAGCTAAGTAATATTATTTGAGTTATTGTAGTTAATAAAAGTTATTGTAGGTAGTGGAATATTTTTTGTTCAGTTTGTTTCAAATCTACCGTCATCTTTTTATAATGACTCTAATATAGAAAAAATCTTAAAATAAAGTATCATCGTTAAGTTGCGGATCGGTATTTTTACATATTTTTGTTGTCAGCATTCATAACTCATCAATAAACATTTCAAAAATATTTTGTAAGTTATTAGATTTGAACTCGAACCACCTTGAACGCCAATCAAGACGAGAACCGCTAGGCTATTTAAACACTTACTGTGAGCGTTGAAATTAGTAAGTAGTACCTAACAATCATAAGCGGGCAGCAAGTTGTCAAGGTGTATAAGTGTGTATCAAACTTTATTATAGAAGAAGGTCGTAACTACAACTAGTATTGCTTGGCCATAGTTTTGTGAGATTGTAACTCGACTTTTGGTCTTGACTGTACTTTCTAAGTATATCTTGGACACCAATGACTGAAGGTGAAGGAAAACATCTTGAGGAAACCTGGACTTTATAAGTCTGAAATCGCCAACCCGCATTGAGCAAGCGTGGTGATTACGCTTTATCCTTCTCTGTATGAGAGGAGACCTGTGCCCAGCAGTGGGACGATAAAAGGTTGTTGAAGAAGAAGATAGACAGTTCAGACGCGATTATAAACATGGCTACTAAAAATAAGCCAGTTTACGTCAGGAGCGCACTAATTTGACGTCAGGAGCGCACTAATTTGACAGGTCTAAACTGACATTTTATCTTCTGTCCTTTTCTTATAGAAATGGAAAGAAAAAGATGCACATTACTTAAAATTAGGTTAGTTGTGAACAACAGAGTTGGTGCCAATAAAAACTAGATGATAAATTTACCGAAATTTCCCAAGAAGCTTAGAATTTCCCAAGAACCTAACGGAATGTTCTCTAGCTTTTGTTGAAATTTCTAGGCCAAGCGACTGCAGTCGGACTTCTGAAGTCCTCTGGGGAAATTACATTTTCATAGTAAGATTCTATCAGTTCACAGGTGGTTAGTGCTGTCAATCCAACTGATTTATTTTCTTACGTCCTATTCTTCGGAGCTAGTCGCAAGATTAATTCAGGTAGTACTTTCGACTTTTTGAGTAATGAATTTTCCGGAATGTTCCTAAATATGTACATATAAGGGACCTGCATTAACATAATTGAAAACATTTCTGCCACATACTTTTTTTTTTTGACGCTGTGTGAATGCATTTACGCACCGCCGTACCCCCAAGGGCGTATGTGGGACTCGCCCAGCCGAAGACGGGAATACCCACTAAACCCACAGCGGCATTCCGGCATGGCCATAGTGGCGGGGGAGTGGGAAACTAGCGCAGCCTGAGCTACCTCTCCCCCGCCGGCGAAACCCGCCTAGCAAAGCGGACCCTCAATTGCCCCTCCTACGGAGGGGCCGTGGCTCCCGCGTGGTGAGCGATGTAAGGCGGGCGTCGGCCTCACGCCCGCCGCTCACCTCAGGGAGGGAGAAAGCTGGCGAAATCCCGCCTTCTCCTCCTCCCGCTCGCGCTCCGCGGCCTCCTTCTGCGACATCACGACCTCGTAGAAGGAGCCCATCGTCACCCAAGCCTCCTCGCTCCCCACCATCGTTCTGACGATGGCGGGCAGCGAGAGGTCCCCTCCAACCGCCGTGACAAGATCGCGGCGCGGCACGGCCCACGACGGGCACACCGCGAGGGTGTGTTCCGCCGTGTCCTCCACCGCGCCACAACCATGGCACGACGGTGTCTCCTCTCGTCCTATCCGGTGCAGGTACCTGCCGAAGCAGCCGTGACCGGAGAGCACCTGCACCAGACGGAAGGAGAGGAATCCGTGACGCCTGTCGAGCCAGTCCTTCAGGGCCGGCCCGACGGCGTCGAGGGTACGGCGGCCGAACACCGCGGAGGCGAGGTCCCGCGTCCAATGCTGGACGATGGCGTCCCTCGCCTCCCGGCGGACGGCTTCCCTCACTTCTGGGGATGGACGCTCGCCCAGCGCCCTGCGCCCCGCCGTCCACTCGTACACTCTGGCGAGCACCCACGCCTCGAGCTCCCAAGGCGGGGTGCCCGCCAGAGCGCACGCCGCTGCGAAGCCCACCGTGCAGTAGGCCCGCGATGCCCGCTGGGCGATGGCCCTTTGGGGCGTCCGAAGGGCGGTGAGGTTCTCCCTCCTATTGATGGAGTCCGCCCAAATAGGGGCCCCATAAAGGGCCATACTCCGCAGTATGCCGGCGTATAGACGCCGGCACCGCTACTGGGCCCCCCCAGGTTTGGCATCAGCCACGAGAGGGCTCCCGCAGCCTTCAGCAGGCGCGTCGACAGCCCGCTGAAATGCGGGCCGAAGCGCTACCTGCTGTCCAACGTGAGGCCCAGATACTTCATCTGGGCCTCGACCCTGATCCTGACGCCCTCCACAAAAATGTGGGCGTCAGGTGGGGGGCGCTGCCGGAGGCCGTGAAAGAACACGGCCTCCGTTTTGTGCAGCGCCACCCTCAAGCCCAGGCGGCGGATCCTTCCCGCCACCAAGGATCCGCCCGCCGACGCCAAACTGGCCGCCTCCCGGAAGGTGCTCCCGCGGGAAGTGAGGAGAGTGTCATCCGCATAGCAGATGACACCCGTGCCTCGAAGGAGGGTTCCCCGCAGGAGCCAGTCATAACCGACGTTCCACAGAAGAGGCCCTAAAACAGACCCCTGTGGAACGCCGGCTCCAACAGCGTATCGCCGGAGCTGGCCAGCCCCGTCTACGAGGAGGACAGCACGGTCCTCCAAGTAGCCGGCCAGGAGGCCCCGTAAATACAGGGGCACTCCGTGGTACCGGAGCGCTTCCAGGATGGTGGAGTGGGGGATGGAATTGAAGGCGTTGGCAATGTCGAATGACACAGCCAACACTCCATCCCCCACTCGCAACGCCTCTGTCACCTGGCCCTTTAGACGGGCCAGGGCGTCCACTGTCGAACGACCAGCTCGAAATCCGAACTGGGCGTCCGACTGGTCCGGTCCCACGCTCCGCAGATGCCGCTTGAGACGGCCGGCGATAATCCCCTCGAACATTTTACCGACCTCATCGAGCAAAACGATGGGCCGATAAGCCGAGCGGGAGTCCGCCGGCCGCCCTTCCTTCCGGAGGAGGCACAGTTGGCCATCCCGCCATGGTTTCGGGAACCTCCCCAACGCGAAGCACGCGCTGAAGAGGTTTCGGAACCTGCTCTCCATTTCGGTGGCCGCGATGGCCACCATCCGTGCGGGGACCCCGTCCGGGCCGGGAGCCGTCTTTTTGGCGCGGAGACGAAGAGTCGCCGCGCCAAATTCTTCCTCTGAAACCGGAGGAGGAGGAGCTTCCTCCTCCGGTAGAGCCGCTCCCCTTGACGGGCACATCACTGGTGGGGCGAAGTGCGGATCCCTGCGCGGAAACAGGGACCGCACCACCCCATGTCATATAATTACTACTCCAACTTATTTGACCATTTGTTGACTAACATAGAAGAAAAATTATGTTTTACCGAAATTTACTATCGTTGCCCAATGGTTAGAATATTATTTAACCATTGAAGATAACTACGGATCAAAAAACGGGCCTAAGTTTCATAATAATAAAAGACTGAAAATACTGGTCATTTAATTAATACTTTAGAATGTAAATTTTTTGAGTTATAATCTCTTGAGGACAAATATTGTTATTATTTTGGTTATTTTAACTTTATTATTAAGTTCAAGACTGTTCTGTTGTTTGAGTTTCATTAATAATTGTTAAAAAATAGTAATTTGTTTACTGATTATTAAAAATAAACAGTATGTTTAACATTTATTACTAATATGAAATTTAAAAAGCTAAAGTCACTTTACATTTATTTTTTTCCATCAGGTATTTTGTTTTATATAGTAATATGTTTATTTTTGACTTTAGTTTTATTAATGAACGATTTCTCCAAATAAGCTAAGACTGTTCTACTAATTATTGTTTGAGTTTCACTAACAAAAATTTAAAAAATTAGTAAGTAGATAAGTTTATTAGCTGATTACTCTAAAACTGAGTTTTTTCAGTAGCACAACAATTACTGGTGATTAAAAAATTGCATTAAATTTTATTTAAATATTTAGTTCCTATTAGAGTAACTATTGTAATACGTTACTATTTATTTGAATAATAAATAAAACATAGTAAAAATACATTTTGCTTCACTTGATTGTACCTATTGTAGGTATTATTTAGAGTCATATTTCTTAGTGAGTTATATTTCTATTTAGAGCTTTCAGTTTTTTGTTCCTTTTACCACCTTAGTTTTTGATACTACCCACTGATGATCAAAAATAGTCCTTTACGACATATCTAACTTTATCAATACCAATTTTCCGTAGCTGTAAAGTACTTCAGTTGAATTTTTTTGGGCTGTAAAGGACTCTCATTTAGGTAATTAATTAAGTTTGGTTTATTTTGTTAATTTATATGGATAGCACACGAAAAAATAGTTAGGGTTTCTTTTGACATCATGAATATAGCACTTTGTTTGAAAAAGATATAAGAAAAAAACAATTTCTTTTTTTGTTTTTCGGCTATACGTATATATGTATATGTAAACTCGTGTTTTGTCCTTTACGACAATTGAAATTTCCGGTATCGATATAACTAATTAAGTAATAAAGCGTATCTATTATCATTATTATATTATGAGTGTTAATATTTTTTGGCAAGAATCCATACTAATATTATAAATGCGAAAGTAACTCTGTCTGTTTGTCGGTCTGTCTGTCTGTCTGTCTATCTGTTACGCTTTCCCGCTTAAACCTCTCACACGATTTTGATGAAATTTGGCATAGGCAATCTTTAGACCCTGAGAAAGAACATAGGCTACCTTTTATCCCGGAAAAATTTGATGTTCCCGAGGGAAATCTAAAAAGCGCGATATAACCAAACTCCACGCGGGCGAAGCCGCGGGCGGAAAGCTAGTTTATTATTATAAAATAAAAAAGAAATGTTTCTTTGAACTTCTTTCATTTAACTATGATTATAAGACATCAGCTACAAGAATAATATAATGTTATTGTTTCCGTAGATACTTATTTTTGCATATGTTATGTGGTTTTAGGAACATCCATATTGGTCAGGTCAGGTCAGGTTCAGGTAAGTGCGACTAGAGAATATTAATGTGAAAACTGCTTCAGGAACCTAGAACCGTCACATTTAGGTCGGTGACGCTGAATGTGATTTTGATTTAGCGCAGAGTATACCCAATACCCACATTTACTCTATCCCACTCGCAAGTTTTCACATCGATGAGCCTTTTCTAACATACAGACTGCGGCCTATAGGTATGAATCTATTATCCCATGAAAAACCTGAATTATTTTCTTCCAATAATATGTGGATAGGCAAAAATAAACAGGACAACTTATGTACAAAAATTAGAGCAACATTATACACGATTTTGAGTTATCTTGAGTGTAATTTATCCCGGCGTTCCACGTGTGTTTTAATTGGTAGCCTTGAACTGAGTGAGAGAGATTTATGAGTGATGCTACACAAATATGAAGGGTATTTTCGTATTAATTGCACGTGTGTGAATTCGTCTGGATACAAGAAGTATTTCATAAAGTTCGATGAATGTTGTATATCTATATCTGATACAGAACTACCACTTCAGCACTGCTACTATACTATAAAATATCGAGATTGTTTAGTTGTATGTAGTTTATTATTTACGTATTATGCATATCAACCTTTCAGAATAAATTTTCCAAATACAACCCGCATTTGGAAAATTTAAATTGTTATGAAAACCCATTGTGTGGTTTAAAGAAGTACGGAGGACGGGTTTCGGGTAGTTGGAGGGTCTCGAGATCAATCTCCCTCTGGCGCAACATCGTTAGTCGTGTTGTTGAGTTTAAACGCCGCTTTATCATCAACGATTGCATCTCTACTTACCATCAGGCGGGATTACATTCAAGCACTATTTCATAATTATTAAAAAAAAGAAGGTAGTGCAACGTCTTCTTTTCTTGACCTTTATTTAAAACTCTTAAATTGTTTGGGCCCTTCAATTCTTCACATACTCATAAGTCTGCATTTACAAGGATCTGAAGAACTGAAGAGCTCATTCACCTGCGTCAATGGGCACTTCGGATAAGTTTATCATCAAGCACCAAATTAGAATCACTCAATTGTACTAGTTATTTTCAGCAGTCCTAATTAAGCGTAGGACGACCCGTCGTACGGCTGGTTTCCACCCTTACGTTGTTAACACCACTACGATCCGGACGAAGCGTTTCGCCTCCTCCTTTATACCGCGTACATCGAGGGACTGGAACAATTTGCCAGCGGCGGTGTTTTCGTCGGATTATAATTTAAATATCTTCAAGGCTAGAATGAATAGGCTAAACTAGTACGCTTTACCATCAACGATTACGTCACTACTTACCGTCAGGCAGGATTGCGGTCAAGCGCTAGTTTATAATATATATAAAAAAAGGTAGTATACATAATATATTTTCCAAAACACAGTGGTAAGCCTTTACTAATAGTACTAATACAGTTATTCCCTCCGAAACGAAAGAGAAAGTACCTAAGGGTAAGTATTGATTTGAATATATAATGAAAGGTTTATCAACATTTAATGAAAGATCCCACTTAGAGCTTTGATGAATATTACATGAATGAACTTTAGATTTGGGATACGTTTAATAGACGTCATCAAGTTATCACAAACATAGTTACGGCGTGCTTAGCTAATCTCAAATTCAGTCACATAGTGGATATACCTCCAAGGAATACAGATCAACATCAAAGTCTATCATGTAGGTACTGTCACAAACAAAAGTAGGTATATGTTATGTACTTATATATACTCGGATTTATACAAAAGCTATTTTGATATGTTTTTACAAACATTTTCAAACCCATGGATTTAAGTAATGTATCGTATTTTAATATTGTATTCGTTATTTCAAGAACAAATCGCAACTGAAAGTTGCCAAGTGCTGATATATTGATGTCATACATACATATGTATGTACGACAAGGTTTCTCCATAGCTCTCTATGCTCAAACGGCTATGGGGAGGTCTATGCTAGGTGTTTCTCTACGTGATCGAATTAGAAATGAGGAGATCCGTAGAAGAACTATAGTCGCCGACATAGCCCAGCGGATTAGCTCTCTGTAGTGGCAGTGAGCGAGGCACATAGCTCGAAGAGCCGATGGTCGATGGGGCAGAAAGGCTCTTGAATGGCTACCACGTACCGGCAAGCGCAGCGCCGGAAGCCCACCGACTAGGTGGTCGGATGATCTGACCAAAATGCTGGCCGCGTCCAACCGTTCTCTTTGGAAATCCTTGGGGGAGGCCTATGTCCAGCAGTGGACTTCATGTGGCTGAGATGATGATGATACATATATGTAGCGTATGTGTATCTGAACGTACCTAGTTGTGGGTTTGGAAGTTTTTATTATATAATCTAGACACTCTTTTATTCGTTTATAGTACAATACATTGCCTGCCGGCTTTTGTACCCCCTTCTTGCTTAATGTAGCGGATTCTTTATTATTGTACCTACTTCAAATCATGAAATAGCTATTGACTGGTCCTGGAGAGGACACCACGTATCCTCAAGCGTGATGGAAAACTCCCCTAGCTAGATAGAGCACGAGATGGACTTCAATTAAAGTGGCTTGGCCGAGATACGCTTTAGTCTAGGTTTAGTATAGATAGGCTAAGTTTTTATTGATTATTTTAATTAAAGGTGCCTCTCCCAAGTTAAACATCGTCATTCCAAAATACTATTCAAGAATACTCATAAATGCAATACGCCGTCCTGCTCCTGAAAGCCAAAAGAAATACAAAAAATAAATAGCAAGTTTTGTTCAACATTCTAATTCTTCTTTTGAAAGTGCTGGAGGTATTGCGAACATCATATACGTATTTGCAGCAAACTTTCTTTGTTAATGGATTCATTAAAACTGACTAAAAGTTTGTTACTATCGTCAACTTGTGCAAGAGCTTCGTACGCTAACTCATTGTAGGTATTTTAGTTTGAAATCCAGTGAATTTTGCAGCTGTTATTGTTAGATACCGCTTAGTTCTGCAGATGCAACGTTATAATTAACTGGCGTTCCATGTTTAGTTGGTATTTCTCGTTTTGGAGTAGTACGATTTTGTGCGGTAGGAGATGAATGCTTGGTTGTAGACATGGTCGTTATTTCACGTAACCAGTTACAATAACCGGTGACGCGATGTGTAACTGAACAGCTAGATACGAGTCAAATTAAAAAGTACCTAGTTATTTTTGTATTTCGTTATTTCATACACACGTTATCGGTACCGTATCATGCATCTCACCGGCATAATTTATTGATTTAACTGTCTATCTACACATTCCACAAAGTGATTTAATTTAGTTTCGTTTCGTGAGTTCCTGTATAGTTAGTGGACGTATAGTTATGTAAACAATCACAGCAGCTGAATGAAATTAACTAGCTACAAAAATAAGTCGTTTTATAACAGGTGACGCCGACCAAGTAACTGGTTATGTTACGTTTCTTGAAAAAGGCGTAACGACCCACGCTTACTTGGTTGTAACTGCCTTGTTATTGAAGCCTTTGAGACACAGTAAATACTAGGTTCTGCCCGTGTCTTCGTTCTCTTGAAAATTGAAGTACACATTATGAATATCCTCAACAATATTATAAATCTGAAAGTGAGTTTGTTTGTTTGTTTGTTCCACTTTCACGCCGTAACTACTCAACCGGTTGCTTTGAAATTTTGCGGACGTAAAGTTACAAGTCCGGAAGAAAAATTTGATATCGAGAGAAAACAAAAATATTGTCAGCTTCATACGAGTTCGTTGATAAATGGCGCTGTGTGTCATTTAATACAAGGTTATATATATTGCAAACGAATATGCACACGCAAACTTAGAAGCTAAAGGATACGATAATTAATCCCCGAAAATGAGGAATATAAAAAGCACGATAGAACCGAATTCAACGCTGGCGAAGCCGCGGGCGGAAAGCTATTTATATATAAAATAATTATGTGAAAAATATCATGAGTGACCATTAAATAAACTTATGGTACATAAATAGACTGCTAATAGGTATATAACAACTACTATTTCATGCAATTGGTAAAATTTAACTAGGGATTTAAAATATTGGTCCAAGTACTATTTGACTATTTTATTTGAAAGCATACCTACTCATTGACATTGTGCGCAAATATTAAAGGCCACTTTTATAACATTGAGCCGGACCCACCGCGTCGCATAGCACCATACAACCACACTTATACTTACTTTGTTTTTGCAAATCGTTTTTTCTACCATCCTTTCTTTCTGCTAATGTAAGAAGAAAGAAACCAGTGAGTGAGTGGATAAATAATGCAATTACATTAATTTATGTCCCTTTTCAATTGATCGTACGGATTCTTGCTATGTATAAATGTGGTCACTCATACACGGGCCCACCGCAGCATGTGTAGCTTAACCTGTGTTTACTACAGAATAAAGAGTAGTATAGTAAAAGGTTTGACTTTGAACTCACTTGTGTGAATACTAAGGTTGATAATTGATATAAAACCACAACCGTCCCCTGATCTTAGTTAGTATATTTAAAAAAAAATGAGAGACCCTAACTAAATCGTGGTAACGAAACCATAGCGAGATATAACTCGACGCGAAATAAATATATTATATTTATAATTAACATTACATTAATAAGTCTATATAATAAAAGGAGATTTCTTGGAGGTTTCTTGTGGCCGAGAAGTAACAACCGCACGGGTCGACTAATCAGGTTGTTCAAGACGAAATCATAACATTTAAGTAAAAAGTGCAAAAGTTTTAGAACAAGCTCGATAGATGGCGTCATCTATCGAGCTTGTTCTAAAACTTTTGCACTTTCACTTTGCACTCTCGGCCACAAGAAACCTCCAAGAAATCTCCTTTTATTATATAGACTTATTAATGTAATGTTAATTATAAATATAATATATTTATTTCCTTTATTTCATCATATATACATATTAATGTACATATTTAAAATATTTAAATACATAAAAACATTTAGACATAAAAAATAGTAGCCCACCGGTATCGGGAACAGGGTCCAAGCTACAGGTCAGGGCTCCAGAGAAAGGAACCTCCTGACAATGCGAGCCGTGTCCAGAAGTACTGCTTTAATGAAATTATTATTCACATGAATAAAATAATTCCATAAAATTTGCTTATTTATTGCTTCGAGACATTATATTACGTGTATGATGTATCAATCAATTTATTGTACCTATATTGCTGCAATCACCATTTCCAATCATAAAAAGTTTTACTATTACGTAAATTAATATCATTTTTTGAGTTCTTCGAGCGAGCGAGGAAAATCTAATGATGATCAAATTAGCTTCGAAAACTACACTTGTTATAAAATATTTATGAAAAAAATTAACATAAGGACCATCCTTTGTCCTCTTTAAGCATCAACAATAGGTCCAATTTCCAAGGAACTTACAAGGATGTCACAAACAAACTTCCCCTTTTCAAATTAGGCCACGTCCAGTCATCCAACTGTGGGCCTTCCAAACAATGCAGTTCGAAGTTCGTGGCGGACAGTTCCTCTTTCCTCTATTCTCCTCGTCACGGCGAACTTTAGTACCCCTTCAAGGTTGGATAATAACACCACTGTACGCGCCAGTTCCTCTGAAGTTTGTATATAACAAGCCCTAGATATCTACAGATGATTTGTGTGCGCGCCTTTGCGTACAGGCGGCGAAATAAATATGTATTTTGGCAACTAATTCAAGTACCCACTTTTTTTTTTAATTATTAAATAGTGCTTGACGGCAATCTCGCCTGATGGTAAGCAGTGTGGTAATCGTTAATGGTAAAGTGCTCTAGTTTATTAAGAGCCTGTTCACCCTAGCCTTGAAGACACTTAAATTGTAGTCCGACGGAAACACCGCCGCTGGCAAATTGTTCAAGTCCGTCGATGTACGCTGCATAAAAGACACTGTAAAACGCTTCGTCTGGATCGTAGTGATGTTAACTACTTCCTTAAGCAGTTAACATCACTACGATCCAGACGAAGCGTTAATACGAGCGTTAAGCGTGGATACTCGCCGTACGACGAGTCGTCCGAAGATGGAACGGAGAAGATGCAATTCCCGCGTACACTCTAAAATCCTATAGAATACCGATAGGCTGGCTACTCTTCGCATGTGCTCCAGGCGCTCAAAACGCTCTCCAAAGCGTCTTGAGCTAAATCTACTTTTATCCACCAATATTTGGTAGCATGCTGAAGGCCCCAATTCTATAGTGTTTTCCGCGAAATCTTGTCACATGCAAACCACGTCAGTATGGTGTCTTGTTAAGTACAAGGCATTGAAATGTCACCCGTACTGACAACATGTATTCTGACAGTTCAAACCACGCCATTATATGTCATTGAGAATACGTTTAAAACATAATTAGGTATGTCATTATTATCTGAGGAATTGACGTAGCATGCAAGTATGGAGTCGTTAATTATTCATAGTGGTAAACGTTTATGATCTGGTATTTTTAAGTACCCATCATCCTTTATGTCAAGTCTCAATACATATACTTTGGATGTGCTCTGGATGTGAAAACAATCAATCATAATCGCTTGACATAAATTTGCCAATCGATAAAATTTCTACACATAAAAAAACAGACTTCAGTATGCGCCTTATCTTTAAAATATTATTACTGATCCAATAAAAATAGCATAATCATTATAATTTTCCACTAATGGACTAGAAAACTACTTCGCGAACCTAATGGTCGATGCTTCACGTTTTTTTTAACCTATATTGTTGTTAAGAAATCCCGGCTTCCTAACTCTGTTATTTGCACAAAGTAGCTGTCAGGGTTCCAATCTACGGCCTGCAACTAGTAAGACCACTGTACTGTCTATTTTATAACAACGAATAGTAGGAAAATTTCTGTCTAATAAATTCCCGCCTGCACACCATACTCTTTTCCTATGTTTACGTTCCTTGCTGGAAGAAGCCTATTTGTCTGAACTTGGTGTCATTTGCATGCCGTGAGAAGGGGAACAATGGATCGTTCGAGATAGATCTCACACAGGATCATATTACTAACAATTCATGCGATCCCCCCGTTCGTGATGTTTGCCGACAACTTGTGGGAGTTATGGCTCGTTTGTTTTATTTCGCAGATGATACGTCTACGTGAAAATATTGTTAAATTTTCTTGTTTTCCTAGTTTATTCTCGTTCACAGAATGGTATTTTATTAGTAGTAGGTACCTAAAGTCAACGAAGAAATGTTTAAAAATAAATGATGATGTTATGATAAACTAGCGGCCGCCAGCGACTTCGTTCGCGTGGAGTTAGATAGGCTCCGCTCCTATTGGTCACAGCGTGATGTTATATAGACTAAAGCCTTACTGGATTAATGGGCTATCCAACGCAAAAGTATTTTTTCAAATCGGATCAAATCGGAATTAACGAAAACGACTGACCACGCGATAAATCACGTGGTCAATCGTTCCCGCCATTGGTTGGTTTGGTATTCGATTTCGCTTCGCTACGAAGCGATGTTTCATTGGCTACAGGCCCTGGAGTTCCTGAGATTAGCGCGTTCAAACAAACAAACAAACTTTTCAGCTTTATATATTAGTATAGATTATAAATATTGGCGCCGATTCTCTTGTTCACAAACTAATTTTAAATTAAGTGCATCTTTTTCTTTATATTTCATTAAGAAAAGGGTAGATGAAAACATTTGAATCCTGTAAGATACTCCATAGACAGTTTAGACGCGATTATAAACATGGCGACCAACTTAAATTTGATTTAGAATAGAATACTCTTTATTTTGTTTATTTTATTATGTACACCATATAGATTACAGAACATAAATATAAAGACTTTACAGAGGGTGACACAATGGGCGGTTTTATCTCTAAGAGCGATCTTTTACAGACAACCTTTGGATGGAATACTAAGGGGAAGGAGAGAGAAATAATGTAGGTAGTCTACAGTGTACTATTTACATAGATTATATACAATAAATATGTATACGTTAGGTTTATCATACAAGGGAATCGGGGCCTACCATTTTTTGACAGGAGTATAAAGAAGTAAAATGAAAAATTGACGTAGCTTACCATTTTGCTTAACCATTAATTTGCTTAAATAAATTCTCTACAAAGTCTCTAGAATTGATTGACTCTATAAAATAGAATAAAATGTTCCTTTTACACAAAGTGAAACTTATAAAAATTCATCACAACGCTGATTACCTAAAGTATTGTCATGACAAATACAAGTAAATTTTAATATCCTGCCATCAAAGCATGGTTATAACATAATTTCCTGTTTGGCCGATTCTTGTAGTCGCTATTGTAACATCTGCTAAGTAAATATTTACAAATGCTTACACGCTAAAATAAACCTTATCTATTTCAGATATCACTGAAAATAATTGCATCCAGATCATTTGCGGGGGTGGTTAAACGGGACAGACGGAAGCAATTACGTAAGTGTTTTGACTGAATATTGCAGACCACTTTAAATAAGTGGGACAGAGCCATCAACATTTAATAATGGGAGTAAATATTTATACATTTACAATGAGTAGTGGGTAAGTAGGTATTTTGTGCACTGTCATTTACTAATTCGATTTTGCAAGAAAACAAGGATGTTTTAGTTTTTGTGGAAGAACTCAAAAAATGATATTAATTTACGTAATAGTAAAACTTTTTATGATTGGAAATGGTGATTGCAGCAATATAGGTACAATAAATTGATTGATACATCATACACGTAATATAATGTCTCGAAGCAATAAATAAGCAAATTTTATGGAATTATTTTATTCATGTGAATAATAATTTCATTAAAGCAGTACTTCTGGACACGGCTCGCATTGTCAGGAGGTTCCTTTCTCTGGAGCCCTGACCTGTAGCTTGGACCCTGTTCCCGATACCGGTGGGCTACTATTTTTTATGTCTAAATGTTTTTATGTATTTAAATATTTTAAATATGTACATTAATATGTATATATGATGAAATAAAGGAAATAAATATATTATATTTATAATTAACATTACATTAATAAGTCTATATAATAAAAGGAGATTTCTTGGAGGTTTCTTGTGGCCGAGAGTGCAAAGTGAAAGTGCAAAAGTTTTAGAACAAGCTCGATAGATGACGCCATCTATCGAGCTTGTTCTAAAACTTTTGCACTTTTTACTTAAATGTTATGATTTCGTCTTGAACAACCTGATTAGTCGACCCGTGCGGTTGTTACTTCTCGGCCACAAGAAACCTCCAAGAAATCTCCTTTTATTATATAGACTTATTAATGTAATGTTAATTATAAATATAATATATTTATTTCCTTTATTTCATCATATATACATATTAATGTACATATTTAAAATATTTAAATACATAAAAACATTTAGACATAAAAAATAGTAGCCCACCGGTATCGGGAACAGGGTCCAAGCTACAGGTCAGGGCTCCAGAGAAAGGAACCTCCTGACAATGCGAGCCGTGTCCAGAAGTACTGCTTTAATGAAATTATTATTCACATGAATAAAATAATTCCATAAAATTTGCTTATTTATTGCTTCGAGACATTATATTACGTGTATGATGTATCAATCAATTTATTGTACCTATATTGCTGCAATCACCATTTCCAATCATAAAAAGTTTTACTATTACGTAAATTAATATCATTTTTTGAGTTCTTCCACAAAAACTAAAACATCCTTGTTTTCTTGCAAAATCGAATTAGTAAATGACAGTGCACAAAATACCTACTTACCCACTACTCATTGTAAATGTATAAATATTTACTCCCATTATTAAATGTTGATGGCTCTGTCCCACTTATTTAAAGTGGTCTGCAATATTCAGTCAAAACACTTACGTAATTGCTTCCGTCTGTCCCGTTTAACCACCCCCGCAAATGATCTGGATGCAATTATTTTCAGTGATATCTGAAATAGATAAGGTTTATTTTAGCGTGTAAGCATTTGTAAATATTTACTTAGCAGATGTTACAATAGCGACTACAAGAATCGGCCAAACAGGAAATTATGTTATAACCATGCTTTGATGGCAGGATATTAAAATTTACTTGTATTTGTCATGACAATACTTTAGGTAATCAGCGTTGTGATGAATTTTTATAAGTTTCACTTTGTGTAAAAGGAACATTTTATTCTATTTTATAGAGTCAATCAATTCTAGAGACTTTGTAGAGAATTTATTTAAGCAAATTAATGGTTAAGCAAAATGGTAAGCTACGTCAATTTTTCATTTTACTTCTTTATACTCCTGTCAAAAAATGGTAGGCCCCGATTCCCTTGTATGATAAACCTAACGTATACATATTTATTGTATATAATCTATGTAAATAGTACACTGTAGACTACCTACATTATTTCTCTCTCCTTCCCCTTAGTATTCCATCCAAAGGTTGTCTGTAAAAGATCGCTCTTAGAGATAAAACCGCCCATTGTGTCACCCTCTGTAAAGTCTTTATATTTATGTTCTGTAATCTATATGGTGTACATAATAAAATAAACAAAATAAAGAGTATTCTATTCTAAATCAAATTTAAGTTGGTCGCCATGTTTATAATCGCGTCTAAACTGTCTATGGAGTATCTTACAGGATTCAAATGTTTTCATCTACCCTTTTCTTAATGAAATATAAAGAAAAAGATGCACTTAATTTAAAATTAGTTTGTGAACAAGAGAATCGGCGCCAATATTTATAATCTATACTAATATATAAAGCTGAAAAGTTTGTTTGTTTGTTTGAACGCGCTAATCTCAGGAACTCCAGGGCCTGTAGCCAATGAAACATCGCTTCGTAGCGAAGCGAAATCGAATACCAAACCAACCAATGGCGGGAACGATTGACCACGTGATTTATCGCGTGGTCAGTCGTTTTCGTTAATTCCGATTTGATCCGATTTGAAAAAATACTTTTGCGTTGGATAGCCCATTAATCCAGTAAGGCTTTAGTCTATATAACATCACGCTGTGACCAATAGGAGCGGAGCCTATCTAACTCCACGCGAACGAAGTCGCTGGCGGCCGCTAGTTTATCATAACATCATCATTTATTTTTAAACATTTCTTCGTTGACTTTAGGTACCTACTACTAATAAAATACCATTCTGTGAACGAGAATAAACTAGGAAAACAAGAAAATTTAACAATATTTTCACGTAGACGTATCATCTGCGAAATAAAACAAACGAGCCATAACTCCCACAAGTTGTCGGCAAACATCACGAACGGGGGGATCGCATGAATTGTTAGTAATATGATCCTGTGTGAGATCTATCTCGAACGATCCATTGTTCCCCTTCTCACGGCATGCAAATGACACCAAGTTCAGACAAATAGGCTTCTTCCAGCAAGGAACGTAAACATAGGAAAAGAGTATGGTGTGCAGGCGGGAATTTATTAGACAGAAATTTTCCTACTATTCGTTGTTATAAAATAGACAGTACAGTGGTCTTACTAGTTGCAGGCCGTAGATTGGAACCCTGACAGCTACTTTGTGCAAATAACAGAGTTAGGAAGCCGGGATTTCTTAACAACAATATAGGTTAAAAAAAACGTGAAGCATCGACCATTAGGTTCGCGAAGTAGTTTTCTAGTCCATTAGTGGAAAATTATAATGATTATGCTATTTTTATTGGATCAGTAATAATATTTTAAAGATAAGGCGCATACTGAAGTCTGTTTTTTTATGTGTAGAAATTTTATCGATTGGCAAATTTATGTCAAGCGATTATGATTGATTGTTTTCACATCCAGAGCACATCCAAAGTATATGTATTGAGACTTGACATAAAGGATGATGGGTACTTAAAAATACCAGATCATAAACGTTTACCACTATGAATAATTAACGACTCCATACTTGCATGCTACGTCAATTCCTCAGATAATAATGACATACCTAATTATGTTTTAAACGTATTCTCAATGACATATAATGGCGTGGTTTGAACTGTCAGAATACATGTTGTCAGTACGGGTGACATTTCAATGCCTTGTACTTAACAAGACACCATACTGACGTGGTTTGCATGTGACAAGATTTCGCGGAAAACACTATAGAATTGGGGCCTTCAGCATGCTACCAAATATTGGTGGATAAAAGTAGATTTAGCTCAAGACGCTTTGGAGAGCGTTTTGAGCGCCTGGAGCACATGCGAAGAGTAGCCAGCCTATCGGTATTCTATAGGATTTTAGAGTGTACGCGGGAATTGCATCTTCTCCGTTCCATCTTCGGACGACTCGTCGTACGGCGAGTATCCACGCTTAACGCTCGTATTAACGCTTCGTCTGGATCGTAGTGATGTTAACTGCTTAAGGAAGTAGTTAACATCACTACGATCCAGACGAAGCGTTTTACAGTGTCTTTTATGCAGCGTACATCGACGGACTTGAACAATTTGCCAGCGGCGGTGTTTCCGTCGGACTACAATTTAAGTGTCTTCAAGGCTAGGGTGAACAGGCTCTTAATAAACTAGAGCACTTTACCATTAACGATTACCACACTGCTTACCATCAGGCGAGATTGCCGTCAAGCACTATTTAATAATTAAAAAAAAAAGTGGGTACTTGAATTAGTTGCCAAAATACATATTTATTTCGCCGCCTGTACGCAAAGGCGCGCACACAAATCATCTGTAGATATCTAGGGCTTGTTATATACAAACTTCAGAGGAACTGGCGCGTACAGTGGTGTTATTATCCAACCTTGAAGGGGTACTAAAGTTCGCCGTGACGAGGAGAATAGAGGAAAGAGGAACTGTCCGCCACGAACTTCGAACTGCATTGTTTGGAAGGCCCACAGTTGGATGACTGGACGTGGCCTAATTTGAAAAGGGGAAGTTTGTTTGTGACATCCTTGTAAGTTCCTTGGAAATTGGACCTATTGTTGATGCTTAAAGAGGACAAAGGATGGTCCTTATGTTAATTTTTTTCATAAATATTTTATAACAAGTGTAGTTTTCGAAGCTAATTTGATCATCATTAGATTTTCCTCGCTTGTTTCCAACACCTCACAGTCTACTAGCTGCTGTCTCATTTATTAGTCTAACGGATGTCATACACCTTCGCCATTGACCAAACTATGCTCGTAATTCATTGGCAAATCAAACATAACTAAGTATAAATAAACGGGTTCACCTAATTACCGGATGATGTTGATTATAGTAAGCACAAACATAATATGAATATTTGGCACGTGCAAAGTTTACAATTTTACCGATAACATTCCTTATTTTACACTTTCTTTCTGTAGTTAGTGTAGAAAAACTTTTAGGGCGTATTCAGATGACACGCGCCTTTCACGCACAGAAACCGCGCATGCCTTGTGCCCCGCACACGCGTTGCACTCGCATCGAACAGCACGCGAGGCGTGTGCGATGCGGATGCAGCGCGTATCACTACTAGTGACTGGACTACTTTGTCACTGGGCACAGTGGCTTCCAGGTATCACAACGTGTGAACAAAGCGAGCGCAGGGATGACGCGAAGCGGGCGCGGTGCGTGCGCGTGTAGAATATTCTATTATATTATTCCTATTCTCTCCGTCTCTCTTTTTTCAGTAGTAACCTTTCGTTACGAAGATAGGTATTGAATGTCAAAGATGGAACTTTATGTACGTTTTTTTTATTTATACAAGTTTTAGTTTTTAGTAGTCCCATGCTATTGACGCCATGTAGCAAGGTTAAGAAATTAACCTCGTTAAATGCAAATTGAGATCTATTGATAGATTATAAGACTCAAATTCTTATTTAACAAATTTCAATGCGAATTGGACGCGGGTGGCGTGCGCTGAGCGTGCATATGTCGTATGAACGCGCCCTTATGATGTGGAATACCTTACATTTTATCAATTTAATCCCTTACATTTTGCTCAAGTCAAAGGAAAGTTATAATAGTGTAATTGTTGAGCAAGCGATCTGTAAAAGTTATTATAAACAGATTGAGCTCAGTAAACATAATAAAATGGTTGTCTTGTTCTACAACGTGTTATAAGTATCGAGGAATGATTTTGAAAATGTTTGCTTCAAAAAGCAGGTCTAAAAAACCCTCAATAAATTCGGGAATCACCTATTCTCTCCGTCTCTCTTTTTTCAGAAGTAACCTTTTCGTTACGGAGATAGGTATTGAATGTCAAAGATGGAACTTTATTTACTTACGTTTTTTTTATTTATACAATTTTTAGTTTTTAATACTCCCACGATATTGACTTCATATAGCGAGGTTAAGAAATTAACCTGTTTCTAGTGTCTTTAATTAATAATGATACTATTTAATTATCAACATTATGATTTTTCGGGCCTTTTCTCGATGTATTTGGGACCTATGCAACTATACTTTTTTCCATACGAATTGTGCATAGAAATATATGAAACTGAAAATTTGGTTACAAATCTTTCAGTAGTTATATTATTTTGTGTTGAAATTATGTAGTGATTCTATACCAACTGTTATCTTTAGTGATTAAGTATAGCAAAAGCATTTCTATTACAAATTAAACATACGATCTTAGACCGTATCTATATTATTCCAAGTACAACTAAATATACCCACAGAAATACCTAATATCCTTCAGATGTTATACAGATACATTAATTTACTCGGATCCTCTCCATTACTATCTCAGATATAATTATATTATTGTGTGCCAACGACGTGTGCAGCTACCCCTTTGTGGAAACACGTCTAACCTATTTACACATGTTGACGATAAGCGACCTACCTCATTATTTATGAAAGCATTTTATTATCTGTCGCCTTTATTAATCGGTGAACCGTTTAATCGTTTGTAAATGGAACGGTTGGCTTTTACCGTTTTTTCTGGTTCACAAAATATACGTATTTTCGCATGTGGTGAGCTGCGCTATGATTGCTAGTTTTATTTATCGGTATTTGGAGTCAAAAACTGAATCGATAGATGATGAGTTAGTCACAAAATAACGGATAACCTTTGTTTACATAAATGATAAAAAAAATACTTTTTTATAATTACAAACTGGTGCTTGGCCGCAATCCCGTCTGATGGTAAGCAGTGATGCGATCGTTGATGGTAAAGCGCGTTAGTTTATTGAACGTCTATTCACTCTAGCCTTGAATACACTTAAATTGTAGTCAGACGGAAACACCGCCGCTGGCAAATTGTTCCAGTACCTCGATGTAGGCGGTATAAAAGACAACTGCTCTACAATTCCGCGATCACTCTTCAAAATGCATCTTATAGATCACGGACACGCTGGCTAACCTTCGTCTGTGCTCCAGGCTTTGGAGACCGTTTTGAACCAAATCTGGGTCGCTAATTAGTCTGTTCGCACCGAATCAAAAATGATAACCAATGTCACACACAGACCTCAAATAAATTCGGACAAGAACGGAAGAATCATGATAATGATGATTAAATAATGCCACTATTAGATTTATAGCTTTCAGCAATTGATTAATCTCTCAACCTCACTGTATCAAGTAAATAATGAGCAATGTTTATATTAATTATGTATAAATCTGTATAATATAATGTTAATTTCCATGAAAATCCATTAGCCCAACTATTCTTATTATTTATTCATTTCCTCAATACATTACATCCCTTTATATTTCACGGTGAAAAGGGATGATGCCAAGGGAAATAGGCCAAGAAAGTATGGTTTTAGAGTTCCAACTATATGTAGTTGGAACAAATTATATGTGGCAGCTTAAGGTAGACTATTCCAAATATTTCAAATTGATATCATTTCAAGTTTAACAAATATATACTTTATATTATTGAAAATGAAGTTGATTTTAGAGTGTACTAGTACTCTAAAAAAAAGTTATAAAATGTTGGAAGTTGCGGTGTAAGCGGACCTTTATTATGTAGGAGTTAAAGTAATTTTTCCATAAACTTATATCAAGTCGCGATTGCAAATTGCTTACCTAGGCTATATCCATACTATAATATTATAAATGCGAAAGTAACTCTGTCTATCTGTCTGTCGGTCTGTCTGTCTGTCTGTCTGTCTGTTACGCTTTTCCGCTTAAACCTCTCAACCGATTTTGATGAAATTTGGCACAGACAATCTTTAGACCCTGTGAAAGAACATATGCTACCTTTTATCCCGGAAAAATTTGATATTCCCGAGGGCAATCTAAAAAGCGCGATATGACCGAACTCCACGCGGGCGAAGCCTCGTGCGGAAAGCTAGTGGGTTATAAGCCGTATTCAGTAAATATATCGTGTACTAGCTTTCCGCCCGCGGCTTCGCCCGCGTGGAATTTGGTTATAACGCGCTTTTTAGATTTCCCTCGGGAATAACTTTTTTTTTTCAATAAAAGGTAGTCTATGTCCTTTCTCAGGGTCTAAAGATTGTCTGTGGCAAATTTCATCAAAATCAGTTGAGAGGTTTAAGCGGGAAAGCGTAACAGACAGACAGACAGGCAGAGTTACTTTCACAATATTAGTATGGATGAGAGGAAGGAGGCACGGGCCATCGACGAAGGGCCAACTTTTTCTTAAATGTTTGCCATGCAAAAATGGTTATTTGCTAACTTAACAATAGAGTTTTGTGGTGTGCCTGAATATACATCGCCGTCATACAAACCAAAGCCGCCCACAGCTGCCTTAAGTCTGGTTCTGGTTGTGCGGAGGATGGTCGGTAGCACAGTGTCGTGGGACGAGGTGGTGTCCTTCTGCGAGGACGAAATGTCGCAGAAGGAAGCTGCGGAACGGGAGAGGGAGATCTTAACTCCCTTCCCGGGCCGCAGAAGACGCACCGGGCGCCGAAGAAGGGCGAATAACAATGCCCTCTTCCGCCCCCCATGAACGCGTCCAGGGGCGAGGGACATAGGGAAGTCCCCGCCGGGTATGCGTTGCGCATCTTATGCGTTCTTATCACCAAGGGGTAGTTTAACACCCCGCGCAGGAGACGAGGACAGGACAGACCGGGCCAGCACGAGAGTGTGGGGCCGTGGAAGAATTTAGACACCCGCGGCCCCACGCGCGCTCGTGATAGAAGAAACAACGGCGTGGTTTTAGTCAGTAAAAGTCTGACAGACCCCGTCGCCCACCCTAGAGCGGCGGACATCCTATGAGGATTTCCACCCCAAAAAAAAAGGTCCGGTTCTGGTTGGTAGGCAGCTTTATACCTCCTTAAGCTACGGAGTCTTAGAAGAACTATGGCCACCACATATCGACGACAGAAACGTGTGTCTCTAATATGCCTAACTTACTTTCTTTAAAAAAAAAAATCCGTGATGTTATTCGCCTGTAAATTGCGAATCATCTAAGCGTCCATCCCTTTTCTAGAAAAAAGAGAAATAAAAAAAATGCAAGGAAAAATCATCATCACTTTATTAACTCAGAATGAAAACCTGACGACCGCGGACATAAAGCCGTGATTACACAATGCGTGTCCACATTTTTAACTTCAATGTAAACCGTTGTATCATCGCACCGACCCTTCCCGGGTCTGTTACAAATAATACACTGAGGGCTGACGGCCTGATTTATCACCTAAATTCCTTACTAACAGTTTCTATATTAAATACTTAAGAAATTCTTTAAATTAGGAAGTTTTTGTGCAAGGTGGTGTTTACGAATAGAGCGTTAGAAACATATAGCATTAGAAATGTGTGACATATTCAACGGCGTGGTACAGAACATCAAACTGGACAATTTTCTTCATCAGACCAATATCATAAATCAAGAGCATTGATGTTGGTTTGATAAAGAAAACTGTACGGAAATTGCAAATAGTAATTTGTCTATGGAAATTGTATCGTACAGTTCATAAATTTTAAACAATTATGAACTGTCCTAAATTACAATTTTCGATATTTATTTCAAGAAGACACGCACACTTTTATCCGCCTAGCTGACAGATGTTTTTTAAACAATCGTTCCATATTCAATTTTGAAAAAGAATCTTAATAATTATGCTCTATGTACCTATTATTTTTCTATCAGCCTGCATGATGTAAAGCGCACTACAAACCAAAGCCGCCGACCCGCCGACACAATTCGGCGGCTTATGTTAAAAGAAGCATGTCGACAACCTCCGCAACTTTCGCGCGTGTTGCCCGCCGACATGTCGGTGACTTGTCGGCAGCTAGCATACGCAAGCGCTCAGTTGCCCGGCGACGTTTCAGCTGTAGTGACGTGCTAGTATTTTAACTGCCAAATAAGTTTCTGTCGTCGAGCCGCCGGCAAAGTTTTACGACTTACAATGACTGAAGCCGCCAGCCTAGTCCGCCGGCAAAATGTTAGCGATATATGCCGCCGGGCTTTGGTGTGTAAAGCGCTTTAAGGTTACATTTGCAGACAACTTCTGATCAAGAACAAGTTTTAACAACGATAATGTTTGGTCTGCATTTTAAAAGACGCTATGACATTTGAGTTTATTATGGCCTTTCTTTTCAGATTATCCAGATAGGAAGCGCAGACCTCATATAGATTAAAAGAAAAATATGATTGATGAGTAGAAAATATATTATAGGTATATCATTCAACCGTTACCGTATTTACTACCTAAAACGGGAAAAAAAGTAAAAAAAAAAGTGGCGGTAAAACATGGTCCGTGACTACGCAATAAGGTAGAATGCAAGTTCGTCGAAGTAAATCACTTGGTACTTTTACGTCCGGGGAATTGAGATACCGTGTTCTTCGTGGTACTTTAGACTTTATAGGAGCGATAACTTATAGATGCTTTAGAAGTTTTATTTGCATTCATTATGTCAGTGGGAAGAGTTTATTATTGATGTTTGAGAAAAGTTTTTAATACGGAAAGTTATACCATAAAACAACTAACTACAAACATATTGTAGAACATAGAAAAGTTTATAAAAATGTGGCTTTTATTTTAATATATTAAGGAGTCTTACAACTACTACGAAAACTAAATCGCGGGCAGGAACTAGTTTTTTTTTTTTTTTAATAATTATAAACTAGTGCTTGACTGCAATCCTGCCTGATGGTAAGCAGTGAAGCAATCGTTGATGGTAAAGCGCACTAGTTTATTAAGACTATTCACTTAAAAAACTTAGGAATAGAAAGGATGACGGCAAATGAGCGAGGTGATGCAATGTTAAACCCAAGACCAACACGACCAAACGATGCTGCGCTAGAGGGAGATTGATCTGGAGACTCTCCGCGATCAAACTCCCGACACAACAACATTTGGCGCATCGTACCCGCCACACATCGCAACACAACTGCTCAGACCCGTCCTCGTCGTCGTCGTCGTTATTGTAATAGTCTGATTTAGCTAAGGCTTAGCAGCTTAACATTGAGCTAAGGAAAAATCATCTAATTTCGTCACAAATTCTAGTTCTAAATAGAAGCACCTTAATTGAAAACAATCTAAATTGCGTCAAGCGGAACATGCAGCTCTTATTTGTAAAATACGCATGAATATAAATAGAAATCTAATTATTTCCACCTAAATGAACAAAACATACATATTGAGAGTATTTAGATAAATAATGTTACCAATATAATAAGTAATGAAGAGTTTCTATGCACGTGTTTCATTTTAATGTGTTTACTGAACCAAGTCGACAAACAAATCAAATATATTGGTAACGTAGTCATTATAATTAGACGATGCTTTTCATAAAATCCAGCGCATAGTGGTAAAAGATTTATTCATTTTTTTCCAGTTGGCAGTTTGATGGCCGATGGGGCAGTAAGGTACCGGAAGACGCAGCTTGGGGAGGCCCCCAACATCGTGGAAAGCCTTGGGGGAGGCCTTTCTCCAGCAGTGGACCTCTATAGGCTGAAGGAGATTGCCAGTTGGAAATGTACAATTTGTTAAAATAGATCATCATCAGCATTGGCAGCTTTGTTCCACCTACTGCTGGTGGTCCAAACAGGCCTTCCTTTGCTTCCCTGGTACGTTTGAGTCTCATCCAAGCCTCCCCCACCTTTTAAATGAATATTACCTACTTATGTTTGTAATGTATGAAATAATGTGTTGTGGTGCTTTCTTTGCGAATGTGTAAAAAAACATAAAATGACCTGTCCTGCTAGAGCAGGACAGGTTACAGGCCGCCTAGAGGCGGAGCGGAAAAGCGTGTCAGACTTTTACTAACTAAAGCCAACCCGTGTTCCTTCACTTGCCTGTGCTCCAGGGGATGTTATTCGGGCTTTTGTGTTGATTTTTCCAACGCCAAATATAATAATTTTCAATCTTTGACAGTTTTTTCAAATAGTGTCAAGTTTTTTTAAATAGTCCGTTGATTGAAATCAGCTCTTACAAAAAACGATAAAGTTTACTGGTATATCTTCTTCTTCGTCGTTTCGTTCTTTACAGAACGGTCGTGGTCACTATGACTGAATTGGAGACGTTGATGTAGCTCTCCGCACAATCTCTCTCTGTTGGAGGACAGTTTGGAGCATTCATTTACATGTCACCCTACTGCCAACTTGATTTGGTCGGTCCACCTCATCCGTGACCTTCCACGAGGTTATATTATCTTATGTTCCCTTTTACTCTGCCCTGCATGACAACACGTTCTATGGAGGCAATGTACCAGCTCAAGAAAATATGGAGGAATCGCGACATAACTAAAGCCACTAAGATCTTAGCCTTAGCGAGCCTGTTCAAGCTCGTCCGAGCACTAGTATTTCCCATATTTCTCTACGCAGTAGAAACGTGGACGTTACGAGAAGTGGAAAAGATAGACTTTAGAAATGTGGTGTTGGAGTAGAATGCTTAGGGTATCATGGACCAAGTTTAGAACGAAGGTTTTCTATATTCCAAGAACTCGACATCAACAGCCTCTTTCAGAATTAGTACAGTCCCGTATACTCAGTTTTTTCGGTCACGTGTCAAGGCCCCATAATAACTCCATAGAACGTTTAGGATATATATTTTTTTTTATAAATTACAAACTAGCGCTGGACCTCAATCCCGCCTGATGGTAAGCAGTGACGCAATCGTGGATGGTAAAGCGCACTAGTTTATTAAGAGCCTATTTACTCTAGCCTTGAAGACACTCAAATTGTAGTCCGACGGAAACACCGCCGCTGGCAAATTGTTCCAGTCCCTCGATGTACGCGGTATAAAGGAGGAGGCGAAACGCTTCGTGCGGATCGTAGTGGTGTTAACAGCGTAAGGGTGGAAACTCGCCGTACTACGGGTCGTCCGATGGTGGAACGGAGATGGCGGAATTAAATCATGCAATTCCCTCGCACACTCCCCAAAATGCATCCTATAGAACACCGAAAGGCTGGCTACTCTACGCCTGTGCTCTAGGGTTTGGAGACCATCTCGAGTTAAATCAGGGTCACCAATTAGCCTCTTCAAACCCCTCTCCACTAAATCCAAAGTGGCCAGGTGACACTTAGCAGCACCAGCCCAAATGACCCAAATGTGGCTGCAGTACTCCACACACGAACGGACCTGTGCTGTTTAGGATATAGAATTTTAATAATTGTTATTAATTATTTTCATTGCGTGTATTTGAAATACGTAACGTAGAATTCCTGGAGCGCGGTTCTATAACCATGTCAAATTTAAAACTTAAGTGAACTGAGGATGGGGGAGCTGTCATTCCACCTACTTCTTATTTATGTAAGGTGAGATTCAACCTCAACTCTTAATCAATGGCCTCTGTGGAACAATTTTGCCAATAACACGTGTAACAAATTATACAAATTCTTTGAAAATTTCATTTCACAATAATGGCGGATATCGCCAATTACAGTTGAAAAAGACGGCCGCATGAACCGTCTATGAGGAAGGTTTGAAGTACTAGCCCCGCACGATGATATTGCGACTGGCGGCCATCTTGATGACGTAGTCGAACTCGCACCGTCGGTACCGTTGGCATGTTCAGTCCGCGCTTACCCACTTACGCACATCGAATATTTTTGTTAGCTTTTTGTTTTTGTTATCCTGTTTTATTGTTGTTTTTGAGTTTTGTTGTTTAGTTTTGTTAGCTGTTACTCGTTAAAATGAGTAAGAAATTAATTAACAGTCGTGCTCGTGAAATTATAATTAAAGTGGACAATTATTTTGTTAAAGAGAAAGAGGATTGTAAGTTAGTTCTTGAAATTATAAACCGTGCTTTAAAAAGTGCTTCGGACACTACTGAGGAAATTTTAATACCGAAGCAACTGCTAATGGTTATTAAAAATATTTGGCAAAATTCTACGGAAGTCACGGAGCGTGTGGCATGTACCACAGGCATTGCAAAAAATACTGTGACGAAATTGCGACGAGAGCATGAGCCAGCAAAATGAGAACTCCTACTAAAGGAAAACGACAAAAGAAGGAATATTTCGACGGATTTTCCTTAACAGCTTTAAGAAATATTACAGTCAATGTATACGGTGAGGAGAGAAATACCCACAATGCGCAAAGTCTTGGCGGCTTCAAAGTAGACCTTAATTATACTGGTAGTGAAACTACATTAAGAAAAATAATTAAATGTGATTTAGGCTACCAATTTAAACGATGCTACCAAAAAGACTGACTATAATTGAAAGACCCCAAATTCAAGCGTGGAGGGCTAAATATTTACGACGTATAAAAGAAAATGACTCGCTTTGTAATAACAAAAGACCCGTTATTTATTTCCACGAAACGTAGATACACGCACACTACACGATAAAAAAATGTTGGCAAACAGCACCCTATGTCGGAGTGAGACGGAACGACAGCCCTGGCCGCCGATGGATCTATTATCCATCGGCGGGAAGTGAAAGCAGTTTTGTTGACATTTAACAATGCCCTTTTAATGCTTAAAGCAGACACCAAAACGGGGGATTACCATGATCAAATGAATGCTGAGAATTTCACCAAGTGGCTTACAGAAAAATTAGTACCCAAATTACCACGCAAGTCCATAATTGTGATGGACAACGCCCCTTATCACAGTAGGGAAGAGAATAGGCCACCAAGTATGAACAATAAAAAACAGTTGATGGTTGAGTGACTACAAGCTCACAACATCGACTTTCCCAACAACAATACAAAACCTGAACTGTATTTATTAATTAAACGGCACAGACCGCCGAAAAATTATAAAATTGACAATTTATTAGCTGGCAATGGCCATGAGGTCGTTAGATTACCACCCTACAACTGCGACCTCAACCCCATTGAGTACATCTGGAACCTGGTAAAGATGAGGATCTCAGAAAAGAATGTGGAGCAGTTGGAAAGTCGCATTGAAGGTCTGACGTTGGAGGCGTTGGCGTCAATAACTCAATCAATCATGTTAAACGGCTTGAAGAAGAAATATTGGAATAAAGATCTAATAACTGACGAGTTATTTGTCATAAATACGGCAGACGACAGTGAATCGGAATCGACAGACACAGAAAGCAGTTCTAATTCGGAAGACTATATGAGTGGAATTGATTATATTGAATTATATATAAACATTTTTTTACATAGTATCCTGGTTTTATTTATAATCTGATAGATGTAGGTAGTGATTAACATATGACTGCTACACAGTGGACTCTGGTTCAATTCCCGCTCGCAAATTAACAGAAATGTAGTTAGAAAAAATTAGTATACATGTAAGAAACATATACGAATGTCGAATAAGTATATTTTTCTTACGTCTACAAGAATTATTTCCTTGAAATTTTTAATAATGAAAGTTTATTTGTCAGAATATGGGTGAGTAGGTATAAAGAGTGTATGTATAATAAAATTATAAAATACAAATAAACCCTTAACCCTAATATTAATTTTGCGTTAAACATTCTTTTGCTAGCTGTCCTTTTGTGTGACAGATGACGTCACAAAGCTGTTATTGTGACAAGGTTCCATCGCAATATCATCGTGCGGGGCTTATAAAGTCATGATGTAGCCACTATGCTGTGATATTTCAATGTTCTTTATGAATTATTTACTGAATGAACTTTTACTACATAAATCAAGCGCTTTTATTTAGTAAACGACACTATCAGTAATTTTAAAAGTCCAATGAAAAATGTGCGTGACACTCATCTTAGCTTTCCCGTCAAAACTTCCCATTCCACCTAATTCTGTGATTCAAACTAAAGGATTGACAGTCCACTCTACATTAGCTCACTTTACCCTACTTTTCACTTTGAAATTTTATAGCATCGATCTGCTGATCTCAATCAATCTGATAATCTAATTCAAAAGTCATTTATTAAAATTAGGCTGAGAATCAGCACTTTTTGAACGTCAATATTACATAAGACAGTCCCCAAAACGCCCACCCATCGACACTTCCTAGTGCTTTTGCTGGGAAGAAGAAGTGGCGGAAGAAACTCCCCAGCAGAACAGCTATCTGTTCATTTAGCAAAAAACACAATAGTTTATACAATACTATGTAGGCACAGTTATTCAAGAGAAAAATAAAAAATATATAAATATGCCAGCTAGCCACGCCAAAATACCAGAAAAACAAAACAAATAATAAAATATCACTGAAACGTAAAAAGTAAAAACTTATTACATACCTAAATAAAAGCCCTTGGCATAAAGGGCGTGATAGTTCACATATTTGTGCATTGTAAAAAGCAAGTTATATGAACTCATATAATGTAAGCTAATTCTGGAGAAGGAACATAAACTTTGTCTTGAGCTAATCAGAGCGACCAGCTATTCTTATCATTTAAATAGTTATTTACAGAATAATATGCCTTTGAACAAAGCTTGGATTTGATTTGTGCTTTAAATGCATTGTATCGAATCGATAAAATAAAATAATATAACAAGCATCGCATCATTTTTAACAATTTCATCGAACCCTTACTAAAATTGTAAACGTGAAAGTAAGTTTGCTTGTTAGTTTGGCTTTTCACGCAAAAACTCAAACGAATTCGGATGAAATTAGGCACACAGGTAATTTATATAACCAGGAATACATAGGATACTATCGGGCTTTTTATCCCGACATTTTCACAGGATCGAAACTTACACGGATGAAACAGCAAGGCGCAACTAGAAACATTATAAAAGATGCAACGATATACGTTACTGTTCCAACAAGATTACTAGAAGATCAGTTAAAATGGTTTTACAAAAGACAACCAAATGTATTCTTGCTTTATTTATTTGTTTAATTTTATGGCCACGTTCCGAGGCCATTACCAGCGCACGGTGGCGGTCATAGCAAGCGAAATGGACCATTCGGATACTCTTTTTTTATTCTTTGTTTTATTTACTAAGAAAAACAAAGCAGTGGTTAGCTTAGAACAGTTTGGTAGACTCGTGGTGTTTTTGAGATCTGCAAAAGTCGCGGACGCATCACGGATTCATTTGAATTATCTGTCCCAATTGATATGGGTATTATATTTTTTCCCTGGCCAACGAGTCATCAAGCAATCAATGGACAAAATTGCTATCATTTTATATTGGTTGAGTATGAGGCTTTTGAACACAGTTTCTTTTTTTTTTTTTTTGTAGTGTTGATCTAGTTATGACTGTGTGCCAATTTCAAGTAAAAGGTAAAAATATTTTTTTCTGAAGTAATCAAAAGTTTCTTTCTTTCTTTTTTGGCTTCGCACGGTTTGTCGTTCATGTCGAAAAAGATGGCCACGTGAACCATGTACGAGGGAGGTTTGAGGCAAAGTCATGATGAATTCACACGTTTTTATTTAGTAAATAACACTATAAAAAATTTAAAAAGTCCAATGAAAAATGAGTGTGACACTCAAATTAACTTCCCCGCCAAAAACTCCTAGTTCAACATAGAACATCATTATTTAAAATGTGCGTTTAGTTTGTGCAAAACAAAATGATGTTTCTTGTTTGTTCTTTCTTTATGTCAAATCTGGTTAAATTTCTATTTACACACCTTCACTTATTTCCAACAACGCGACATCCAAAACCGATAAAATATTCAAGCGCCACGGCGCCACTTTACAGCACGCGTTAGCTTTCGGTCTGCATAGCTCGCTGCATCGCTTTAAACATTAATATTTTATACGTGTACTGCGTGCATAATGTACAGTCAAAACAGAAAATAACTTTATGGGCATCACTCGACTCTGCAACCTAATGCTGAATAGTCAGTTCTTTGACATGTCTTCACTGGGTTAACTGAATACGTACACAGTCCAATAAGACTCGCTTGCTTACTAAATCCCTTCATGCATTTAGTGTTAAACGTATTTAAGACATCTATGTATCTATTTACATTAACGACTATACTTAAACTAATACGATATTTGACATGAGGCCTAATTATTCGGTGCTCCTGAGCCACAAGCCATTTACTCTTCTGTTCTTGGTTTGATTGACCATAGAATGAATTGTTTAATTCAACTCCCACTGAAACGAAAGACTACAGAGATGTAAAATCATGTTAAGTTCTTTCTCTTTGTTTTCTCTACTAACTAAAAATAAAGACGCGAAAACATTGCACTCCGCTTAATTTATTCCTTCCCGGATATTTAAAAGTTGCTGAGATGCGCTTGTTGACTGAGAATAAATAACATGCAAAAAGCATTTGACAAACAACCACTTTATTTATTATGTATTACATACAGTATGAAGCCATGCTTATGGTTTAAACATGCGCTCTGAATTTTATTGTAACGCTTACATTTTAATTGGGACACGGTCACTGCTTTGCTTGAATTTCAAATAAATAGTTGGAGATTGGAATACATTTTGACAGTTTAAAAATATTCGTTGCGTTATATTTTATGACGTTGAGTTGACTTGTTCGACCATTATGAGGCAAAGGATTAGGAACAATATTTAAAATTAAGATTAGAATTTATACACAAGGGGCTGTGGAATATGATATACCTACCTAATCATAGCCAATCTGCCTAACATTTTCCAATTGGGTTTGGGGTCAGCTTCAGTTAATACGTAACGCAACTGAATTTAGAAAGATAATAGTATTTTATATAGAATTAATGCAATCCAATTGCCAGTGTATTCCACTAGTTTTTATGATACATTCTTTACTGTACAAGCAGTTCGGCCAAGAAATGACTTGCCCGTGTCCGTGAGGCGTGTTCAAACTCCGTCCACTTTAAAACTATAATAAAAATGCACTTCCTCTCTCTTTAAACATATCGTTATATTTTACTAGCTGTGGACTTCAGTTTACAACGCGCGGTGGTTCCCGTAAATTAAAAAGAACTCAGTTGATATAAAATAAGCGCCTTTTAAAATAATGGGAGCAATATGTACGTCCGCGTCATAGCGGGATGTTATAATTATAGCTTATGTCCTTTCTCAGGCTCTAGACTAACTGTGTACCAAATTTCACTACAATCGGTTCAGTAGTTTTGGCATGAAAGCCGGACAGACAGACAGACAGACAGGCAGAGATACTTTCGCATCTATAATATTAGTATGGATTTGCGCTGGTATGATGTTTATTAATTAGATGTATATATTTATATCAACTAGTATGATACAGTGTTGTTGTGTGTGTCGGTATGTGTGTGTATGTGTTGTTGTAGTTGTTTCAGTAGGTATTGCATCCAGAGAACTGAAACGATCGCTCTTAGCGATAAGACCGCCCATTGTCTCACCCTTTGCAAAAACTTTATATTTATGTTCTGTAATCTATATGGTGTACATAAATAAAGAGTAATCTATTTTATTCAATTACATGGTAACACCCTGGGGTCACCCCTTTGGGTCAATCGTCAAATCCATCCAATCCAGTCAATCCAATCCATGGAGTTTCTTGCACGTTCTTCTCCATAGAGATCTACGCTTTGGAACGTGCAATTTAGCTTCACTTTTCTTGAACTGACTGACTTTGACTATTTAAAAGTACCAAGTGATGGTTAATTTGAAATAAACGATTTTGATTTTGATTGAATCCAACTCGGCTGGGCTGCTTTCGGGAAGCTACGTAGAATCTTGTCGTCGAAATACCGCAGTGTCTCAAGACTAAAGTCTTCGATCAGTGTGTGTTGCCAGTGATGACGTATGGAATTGAGATGTGGTCGCTTATAAGAAGGGGGGCGAGTGAGGTGGGGCCTTATAAGAAGGCTCAAGATCACTCAAAGGGGAGGTGATCCGCAGAAGAACGAAAGTAACCGATATAACCCGAAGAATTGCAACACTAAAGTGGCAGTGGGCTGGGCACATTGCCCGATGGGCCCGACGGGTTCTCGAGTGGCAACCTCGCACCGGAAGACGCAGCATGGGTAGTCCACCCACAAGGTGGACCGACGTTCGACCGAGGCGCAGGACCGATCGAACGTTGTCAGAATTTTGGGGGAGGTCTATGTCCAGCAGTGAGCAGTGAGCTGATGATGACAGGGTAACACGATACTACTAAGTAAGAATCATGGTCAAACTTTTAATCTTTTGATAATTTCTAATGCCTGTCAAAAATATACGTATGCCAACCAGGTCCAGCCAGGTATTCCACTTAGAGCACTGATTTGAATAGCACTTCCGCGAATGGCACATTTACAATTCCGCAAATAGCGCTGAAAAAAAAATCGTAACATTGGAGGAACAGTCATATTTTTAACCGACTTCAAAAAGAAGGAGGTTACTCAATTCGACCGTATATATGCTTTTTTTATGTTTGTTCGCGCATAACTTCGTCGTTTATGAACAGATTTTGATAATTCTTTTTCTGTTGGAAAGAAGACGTTCCCAAAGTGGTCCCATGATAAGGATATCAGGGTTTGATGGTAGAAGACCAGAGAAAACAAGGAGAACTTTCAAAAATTGCAGGGGCGACTGGTGTGTTTATGAGCATTTTCATTAAGTATTTCAAAGCACTACAATTTAATAAAGGTCTGGAGTAGATCTGATGATGGAGCCGGGAGACATTCGAAGGAACTCCTCAACAATTCACAGCAGCTACCTTCTGTTTGGGCTCGATTAATTTGTATTGATAAGAACTTTACACCTAGATGGGTTGTGACTGTCATAAGAGCTCTGATGATGAAGACAAAGGCCAGTTCCGGGAACTCCTCAACGGTTTACAGTAGCTACTTTGTGGTTGGACTTAATTCATTTATATTGATGAGACCTTTGCACCCATTGGATTAAAATAATGGTCTGCAGTAAATTTAATGATGAAGACCATAGGCAGTTGAGGGAATACTTACGGGTAAAAATTAAAGTAAACAAAATTACGTCGTTTCCCAACTATATTTGCGTCAGCTTCCAGTCTGACTGGATGCAACTGAATACATAGTACTTTTAACAACTAAAAAGTGTAAAATAAAAACTTTTTTTACAAAAACACAACCGACTTCTTAAAAGAAAATAACTAATTTTGGAAGTCGGTGTCAAAAACGAATATACAAAACTAAAGACACCGACTTCTGAAATTAGTTATTTTTCACTTTGTAGTGGTTTTGGGAAGCCGGTTGTTTTTTTGTAAAAAAGTTTTTATAGTGAGTTTGCATATTGTGCAGTGTGTTTGTATATTGAGTACAGTTTACAAATGGCACCGACGCGACGTAAAATATCGTGCTTTCCGACCGAGGCACGGAGGGGAGGAGTCTAGATAATAATAATAATATTTATTTATTTGAAAGAGGATACAAACATATTTTACAAACAAAATAGGCTACTTTTAAGCACAAAAAATTTAAGCATCTATAACCTAAATATTATTTTCTACAAGATGTGTGTTACGTTTATCAGTGTTATTTTACAAAATTTAATATAATATGTAAAGTATTGAATACGTGTCCTCTCAGTATGTGGAATGAGGTGTGAGTGTGTGAGTTGAGAGAGCGTGTGTGTATGTGTGAGGTGTGCGTGAATATGTATATTCCTTGAGAAAGTTACCGTTTGGAAGGTCCGAGTGAGTTTTGTAAATTTCAATCAGACAACTTCATTATAACAATATAATGAAGTAAGCCATTGAGCTATATGCAGTAGAAGTATCTATAAGTATCAGTATCTTCATAATTTAGATTTTGTAAATATTTAGAGACCTTTTTTTACATTTAGTTTTAGTTAGTGTGTATATATTTATAATCCTGTTTATTTTATTATAAAGATGAAAGAGATAAAAAAAATGAAAAAAGGGGTCCAATAAAGTTCGCGAAGCGTCGGATAAATTTCTTTTTGAAAAGAGTCAAGCTGCTACATACTAGGTCTGCTCTTCGTTTTTGGAGATTACGTAGGTCATATACCTGTATGCTATGTTATAACAGAATCATACTCAAAATAAAAAACTGTCTAACAGTCAAGACTCCACAGAACTGATACAGTTTAGCAGTAGGAAAGTATATTGGGTTAAATTGGCTCACTTTAATAATTGCTCGCTGGGCAATCTCTAAAGACTTTATTGCAGTCTTTACCGCCCCTCCTCAAGATGTTATACTATACGTAAGAAGTGACTGACAAAGTGCGTAGTATAACTGTTTTATCAACTCAGGATCTGTAACGTGCCTTAGGTTTTTAAAAATATATTCGAATTTTCTTATCCTACTGCTCAGCAGTCGTATGTGCTCTTTGAAGTTGAGATTGCTATCAATTGTAACGCCAAGATATTTAATATTTCACACATAATCCAGTGAGTGGCAAGCACATTTTTCTTCAAATTGACACTCATACGCTATTATAATTTGACTGGAGTCACTGCTTGCTTTGCTCAACTTTACACTTTTTATATAGAAACAGATATATTAAGTTTTTTCTACATTTAATGTAAGGAGGTTTCTCTGGAGCCACCCTCCAACAAAATTAAAACCCAACTGAGCAACACCAAAAACCTCATCCCATGTATCACCTGAAAAAAAAAGAGCAGTATCATCTGCGAAGAATATGATATTACCTTGGGTAAGTTTAAGACTTGTGAGATCGTTTATATAAACGAGGAACAATGTAGGTCCCAGTATGCTACCCTGTGGCACTCCGTGAGTGATAGTGCGACAATAATTCTTATACTTATCAACTCGAACAGATTGAGAGCGCCCTGATCAGTAGCTTGCTAGGAGTTTGTGCTGTGTACCTCTTATACCCAGCTACTCGAGCTTGTCCAATAGAAGTGAGACAGAAATTGTATCAAAAGCCTTGGCCAGATCTAAAAAGATGGTAAGGCATTTTTTCTTTTTATCTAAATTTGAAGTAATGTTGTCTATTAACTTATTTACTGTTTGTTCTGTGGATAATTGGATATATTATTGTATGGCCATTCATCCGCAAACCGACCGCAGCAAGCGTGAAGCCGTATGGAGGACAGGCAGTTGTGTTGCGATGTGTGCCGAACTCCACCCCGCTCCAGACACCATTGTGTCGGGAGTTTGGTCGTGGAACGTCTCCAGATCAACCTTCCTCTAGCACAGCATCGTTTTTTGTGTTGTTGGGTTTAACATTACATCACATCGCTCAACTACCGCGCTTTACCATCAAAGATTGGATCACTGCAAGCGAGATTGCGGTAATTATTAAAAAAAAATCTTCAACTGATGCGTGCGGCTCAATTAGTCACAAGCCCCTTTGGCGACAATTATATTATGATTATACAATTAAAACATAATAATCTTTATTATGTACACTATCTTAACACAGTCGACACATTATAACTTTTCTTTTAGTAAGACACATTCATGTCTATCGCTCACCTAGAAACATATTGACTTCGTTCGCGTGGAATTAGTAATGCTCAACTCCTATTGATCACAGCGTGATGTTATATACCCTAAAGCCTTCCTGGAATAAAGGGCTATCCAACGCAAAAATATTTTTTCAAATCGGACCAGTTTCTGAGATTAGTGCGTTCAAACAAACAAATAAACAATCAAACTCTTCGGCTCTATATATTAGTATAGATACTAGTACCTCGAACGCGTTGTGCACTGTGGTTGGGTACTAGTATAGACATGAGTCTGGAACAAAACGTAAAATTGACTCATAAATAACTTCAAACACTTATAAGATCTTTGATCCCTGTTCCTGTAAAATATGAAAACTGAGATGTCCCGATATACGTGAGAATCATAAACATGAATGTGTCTCACTAAAAGAAAATAAGTAATGTGATGAATGTGTTAAGATAGTGTAAATAATAAAGAATATTATATTTTAATTGTATAATCATACTATAATTGTAATCAGAGGGGCTCATGGCTAATTAAGCCTTAGTTAGGTTAACCCTTAGTATATTCCCCGAAACGTGGATCCACGCCAGACACAATGGCTTATTAATTAACACATTCGACTTGTGATTACGTTTTAGACTAATATTGTTTTATCATTCCTTTTTAAATATTTCACAGAAACAATGACACAAATTAAATAAAACCAACCCCGCCTAATTTACATAAAAAGTTTAGTAGAGCCTTTATCTTTATGAGCAAATAAGGGCCCTACAACTACAAATGAAAATAATCACCACTTTAAAGCCTCCGACTTACACTTCTGAAATAAGCTGAGTCTACACAAAGCCTAATTAAAACCCTCGTATATAATGACTAGCGATCAGATATTCCGGCGGTTAAATACCTAAACTTGTTTTGACGAAAGAAAAACATGGATATGCCTTTCAGCACATATTTATGTACCTATGCCACTATAGGTTTTGTTTATAAATATTTCTAAATATACCACCAGATAGTGTATTTCTTCATTATGGTCATTAGGGTTCCATACCTAAAAGGTAAAACAAAACCTTAATCATGAGACTTCGCTGTCCGTCTATCACCAGGCTGTATATCATGAACCGTAATAGCTAGACGATTGAAATTTTCAGAAATTGTGTATTTATGTTGCCATTACAACAACAAATACTAAAAATAATATATTTAAGGGAAACGACAAACGACAAACGTGTCGTTTTTTGCTCCATATTAATAACGGAAATAGATAGACGCTTGAAATATTCACAGATTATTTGGTTATATATTAAAATTAAAAATAAGCAATCTAATTAAAATAAAATAAATATTGAAGGGGGGTTCCCAACAATCGTGTTCTATTGCCGTTTTTAAAGATAATGGTACGGAACCCTACGTGCCCGAGTCCGTCTCGCGCTTGACCGGTTTTTTATTACTGAAAAATGTATGTACTAGTATATTAATAAACAAAACCTACAATATTTCACACAATTGTTCATTAAAAGGCGTATTCAGATTATTCTCTCCTCGCCATTTTGTTCAAGTTTAGGTAGGTATATAAGCGCCGTAATTTCCGAACTCTAATACATAATACCGCTATACTGTTTAGGTACGATTGTCCACAGTGAAAATGAATCCTAATACGGTCTGTTGTATGTCGAACAAGCCTTTTGTCCCTTTTATCCTCATTATTCCGATAGAAAAATATATCTAACGTGTTCACCCATTTACGCTTATGTGCTGCTGTAATAAGGGTTACCACCTGTCAAGATATTGACCGGATCTCATTCATTTTATGTCATAATTGGAGTAAAGCTCAGAGCACGTTTTCAATAACATCCCAAAGCTTTTAATCTTTTTGCCGCTTCGTACGTATTGATGTTTGGTTTTTATTTGATTACGTTTCAAATATTGTGTTTATACTATGATTACAACATAAACCTTTACGACTGAATTCGCGGTGGATTAGGTAGAGGTCTACTTATCTATACAAATAAATAAAATTGAAGTTTCTGTTTGTAATATTAAAATAACCGCTTTCTACTACATGAATATGAATGTATATACGGTACACATACCAAAACACATATTTTTAAAATTTTTGTCTGTCTGTCTGTCTGTTTGTTCCGGCTAATGTCTGGAACGGCTGGACCGATTTGGACGGGACTTTCACTGGCAGATAGCTTATGTAATAAGGAGTAACTTAGGCTTTATTTTAGAAAAATTATTTTGTTTTAGAAAAATAAAGTAATGTTGCAATATCTAAGTACTGTCCAGTACCGCGCGTAGCTCACGCACATGTCACCACAGAGCCGTCACGTCGGACGCTTCCCACCACTTCTCCCACCAACGAATCACAGTCACAAAGGCTGCTGTCGCGCGGCAATTTTTGTCTGTTGGTCTGTTTGTTTGTGCGCGCATCACGTAAAATCTACGAATTCAACGCAGACAATCTTTGTATACAAAAGTTATACGCAACTTTACGTATAACTTAGTTTTTGTTTCATCGAAATCGGTTCACTCTGTCAAAAGATATGATTAATTTAGTAAGTTCAAGACGTAAAATATTACAACACGCAATTCAGTTTAGTACTTGCAACGACATCTTGAGACTAAAAATAGAACTAATGTTGATAATTGCATCACGAAAAATGTCGAAGTTTAGCCATATCAGCAGTTGGACTGGTAAAGCGGACCTGGGGTCCGCTCCAAAGCTGAAAAGGCTTCGGATGCGACTGAGTTTAACGCTGGGATGATGATGATGATCTAGCGAATTTGGATTTCAACTGAGGAAAGACTTTTCAAAAGAACTTATTTCTATGTGAACTCTACAGAGAAATACGTCTTTGCGACTTTGCAAAAGAGCTTATTTCTGTATGAACTCTGAAAGAGAAATAAGTCCTTTTAAGAAAAAATTCGTAAATTGAGTTATATACACCATTCCTACCGCCAGATTTTTCTGTGTCGTTTGGTGTATATAACTCAATTTACGAATTTATGTCGCTTAGATATGATTGCCTTTCAAGCGTCGATATGTATATAGCCTACTCTTATCTAAACGACGTTGTTTTGTTTTTGACAACCACGCGAACGAAGTCGCGGGCACAGCTAGTAGTATATCTATATTTTGCCAGTTATATTTATGTAGTCTCATATAACAGGGGGCCTATTTTCAACACCATCGTTGTTACAAATCCAGAGCCCGGGATGCTACAGAGAAATTCTATGTAAAATCTAATAACACTTTACCAATCCGGGAATTATACTCTGGAGCTGATGCTTAGCGTGCCTCTGCTCAGCCCGTGTAACTACTATACAAATGAGGTATTTCAAATGGATATTATTTTGTTACTAAAATTGTATTCAGTTTGAATGCTTCGTCCGTTATAGTCAAACTGACAACCCTATTTCTTTGTATTTGGAATATTACAGTATTTCAACTAATAAGCTCCATAATGGAGTTTAGTTGTGATGTGGACATTTTCAAATATACTCTCTCACTTACAAAACTGTTTTCTCTTAATGGAGATGTATTGTTGGAGATATTGTAAAGATGGACTATGTACTTACTATTGTCTGTATAGAAGGATATAAACAGACGGAATATAATTAGAAACTTGTTCTTTAGGGCGAATTTTTCAGTTAACAGATAAATTTATACCTATTTGTAGATCAAAATTGACTTCTGAATGTTTTTAGAATTCTGTACACAAAGAGTAAAAACGGGAGCCTATTACTAAGCCTCCAATGTCTGTCTGTTCATCTGTCAGGCTGTACCTATCTCAACAACCGTGATAGCTAAACGGTAGAAATGATCACACATGTAAACTTTCTGCTGAAAACCTGAAACTTTTTTATTGATAGTATAGATAATTAGACTTATACTCAATAGAGTAACACAAAGCAGCAGATAATTCATTGTGCTTGTGATACAAAGTCTAAAATAAATTAAATAAAAAAATAAGCACAGATTATAAGTACAGGCGACAGCAGGCAACCCGAAACTCACAAATTTTCCTTAAAGCTTAAGCCTAGCCTTGCCTTAGAGATCAAGTTAAAAATCCAATAAAGAAATCTCACAGATTGTATTAGATTGATGTACTGTCGCCCGTACATGTTGCCAGGGCTGCATGATTGTGAATTTTAAAAAAAAGTTTATTTTTGGAACATAAACATAAGGATATACATATGTTAAAACTGTGTCGCAGCTATGTAATGAATAAATGTCGCGTATGCATCTGCCATCGCACCGTGTCGGCGCACAGAAACCGCGTGTACGCCAAATCGACACCGAGTGTAAATAAACAACGATCACAGTTCAATAAAGCATTGCTAATGAAACTGTATTTTAACAAGGTTATAATTAAATAAATATATATGGACAAATCACACAGATTGAGCTAGCCCCAAAGTAAGCTCGAGACTTGTATTATGGGATACTAACTCAACGATACTATATTTATAATAGATACATATATAGATAAACATCCAAGACCCAGGCCAATCAGAAAAGATCGTTTTCTATCATGACCTGGCCGGGGGTCTAACCCGGGGCCTCCACGTCGCAGACAGCCGTGTTGACCGCTGCGCCACGGAGGACGACGGGGTTATAAAATTTATATTAAATTATTATTTTAAATTATTTTATTTAATAAAATAATTTAAAAAAACTGTGGTTTTTAAATACCATATTAAATTCCTAGATTTTAAAAAACTTTTCTTACAATTTAGTGTATCAAAGTGTTAATGTGTCATATTTTTTTTTAACTAGTGGTTGACTGCAGTGCCGCCTGATGGTAAGCAGTGATGCAATTGTTGATGGTAAAGCGCGCTAGTTTATTAAGACTATTCACTTAAAAAACTTAGTGAATAGGAAGGATGACGTCAGTTGAGCCAGGTGATGCAATGTTAAGCCCAAGACCAACACGACCAACGATGCTGCGCCAGAGGGAGATTGATCTGGAGACTCTCCACGACCAAACTCCCGACTCAACAACATTTGGCGCATCGTACCCGGCACACATCGAAACACAACTGCTCAGACCCGTCCTCCGTACGGCTTCCAGACATCATGCCGGAACACGACGAATCGTTTTAATCGTAATCTGCCTTTCTAACCTTTCACTCTATACTTTATTACAATTAAAAAGATAAATTACGAAAAACGGAAACCGTTTCAGTTATTAATCCTTCCGGGAGAATATGTAATTTAACTTTTTAATAACAGAAAAATCAAAAGATAGCTATGGACAAAACCGTTTGGCAGAAGGTAGAACTTTATAATTAAAAGCACGATTTTGAAAAAGGAAATCGTACTTCAGTGTGGCTGTTACCAATCCAACCAAGCAAGTGCTACTTTATAAGGCCGATGCATTTAAAAATAAGTGCCAACTTAAGCTACTTTCAGCAAAATTTTCTAACACTTTGCCATAGCTTGAGATAAACTGCACAAATAATCTTCATGCGGCCCCAATACGTATACCACGTTTGCTAGACCCTCACAAAAACCAGAGTTTTTACAGGTAAAATCATAATAATATATTTTACGTCTACATAGCCCGAATTAGTCTCGAGATGGGATAAGTGAAAAGAAAAAAGTCAGGCGCGGCTGAGGTTCCAAATTGCGAACAATAATTCACCTGGCGTACCATCTGGCCATACCGAATGAAACGCATTTAGATACTGAGAGAGATATTAAAAAGCCAGATCTCTTGTGTATTCTCAACACATTAAATTAAAATATGAACGATCTTAGGGGCTTTTTAATGTAATACTTTGAAGAATAATGCCGCTTTTTAACTAGCCTATAATGTTCACAGAGGGAGGGTCGTTAACCACCAAGCGTGGCCAGTGTCAGTAGATAGATGTCACGTCATGTATTTGAATTTCAGGACACGCTGGTTTCGTCACTATATACAATATGTTAAGAAAACCCTGTCCGACCCGTAAGGATAATAAAGGTTAGGTAAATACATGACCAAATAACATATGAAATTTTACATAATCATCATAGTAACAATACTAGTGAAATTTGAAATAATCTTTTTTTCCCGCGAATTAATTCCAACTTCCCTAAAATTTGGTAATTTTTAAAAAGAGACTACATTATTTTTGACGGTATAATTCTGAGCGAATAGCGATGCGGCCGCGTGCCGCGTGCCCTGCCCCTCTTCGCCCGCGCCTGGATGGTCTACAGCACATGTTTTAAGTTACCTCTTTTTGCAAAATAATATTTATTTTTTTAGGGGGATTTTTTTTTTAGTTTAGTCCGACCTTGTAGGCATTAGTAGAATCAGTTATCGATACCTAACAATACCTTCACGGATCGGACAGGGTTTTCTTTACATATTGTATATATGTATATATATATTTTAATAATTATAAACTAGTGCTTCATCGCAATCGCGCCTGATGGTAAATAGTGATGCAATCGTTGATGGAAGACGGACTAATTTATTAAGGCTATTCGCTCAAAAAACTGAGCATACACATCGCAACACAACTGCTCAGACCAGTTCTCCGTAGGTACGGTTTCACCAGACATCATGTCGGAACACGACTAATCGCTTGGCGGTAAGACTTTGTCTGATGGGTTGTAACTTCTTCTTCATCATTTTGCGAGCAGAGGTGATGAAATAGTTTAGACAAAAATATCTAATGCGTCTATGTGGATCGAAAGATAAGATCTAAGTGGCTGATTTAACCATTTAACCACCATTGCTCTTCTTCCAGTTAATGCGTATTTTATTCGTTATAACCATTTTTATATACAACGTGCAACATAAAGGGTATATACATAACAAAGGCATGGCATCTTTACATGATATCAAACGATATTGGAAGGGTTTTTTAATCCTATCTCTTTATGTTAGGAAGTTATGAGGAAAAACACCGCCTGTCCCACCGGCTACTATCATACTAGTCGCACAGAGATATTGAAGACATTTATCGGATTTTGACAAGTAACGTGACGGGTAACGAGTAGTATGTAGTGTGCTGCAACGTTTGTTATGATTTGATTTTAAGAAACACACGAAACCGAAAATTTGGTACCAATTTTTTGAGTATTTTATTTTGAGTTGAAACCCTTCCGATATCGTTTGATATCATCTAAAGATTGGCATCTTTGGCAAGGGCATGGCTGCCCTTGGTATGTATATACCCTTCTTGTTACATGTTGTATATAAAATATAACATAAGTATAAAGTTATTTAGGATTCTATGAAAATTAAAGAGATTATATTGCACAAAAGCATCGCATAACAAAGCTTATTTCAAAAGCAAGTAAGCTTTAGAAAATTGATAATACAAAGGAAATGATATCCTCCAGACTCGCTATACTTGCAACAGGTTTCCTTTTTTGTTGGTTAGGACACGAACGAGACTTTGTGTAAAAAGCCGGACTCCGTCTAAAATGATATCCTCCAGACTCGCTATACTTGCAACAGGTTTCCTTTTTTGTTGGTTAGGACACGAACGAGACTTTGTGTAAAAAGCCGGACTCCGTCTAAAATGATATCCTCCAGACTCGCTATACTTGCAACAGGTTTCCTTTTTTGTTGGTTAGGACACGAACGAGACTTTGTGTAAAAAGCCGGACTCCGTCTAAAATGATATCCTCCAGACTCGCTATACTTGCAACAGGTTTCCTTTTTTGTTGGTTAGGACACGAACGAGACTTTGTGTAAAAAGCCGGACTCCGTCTAAAATGATATCCTCCAGACTCGCTATACTTGCAACAGGTTTCCTTTTTTGTTGGTTAGGACACGAACGAGACTTTGTGTAAAAAGCCGGACTCCGTCTAAAATGATATCCTCCAGACTCGCTATACTTGCAATAGGTTTCCTTTTTTGTTGGTTAGGACACGAACGAGACTTTGTGTAAAAAGCCGGACTCCGTCTAAAATGATATCCTCCAGACTCGCTATACTTGCAACAGGTTTCCTTTTTTGTTGGTTAGGACACGAACGAGACTTTGTGTAAAAAGCCGGACTCCGTCTAAAATGATATCCTCCAGACTCGCTATACTTGCAACAGGTTTCCTTTTTTGTTGGTTAGGACACGAACGAGACTTTGTGTAAAAAGCCGGACTCCGTCTAAAATGATATCCTCCAGACTCGCTATACTTGCAACAGGTTTCCTTTTTTGTTGGTTAGGACACGAACAAGACTTTGTGTAAAAAGCCGGACTCCGTCTAAAATGATATCCTCCAGACTCGCTATACTTGCAACAGGTTTCCTTTTTTGTTGGTTAGGACACGAACGAGACTTTGTGTAAAAAGCCGGACCCCGTCTAAAATGATATCCTCCAGACTCGCTATACTTGCAATAGGTTTCCTTTTTTGTTGGTTAGGACACGAACGAGACTTTGTGTAAAAAGCCGGACTCCGTCTAAAATGATATCCTCCAGACTCGCTATACTTGCAACAGGTTTCCTTTTTTGTTGGTTAGGACACGAACGAGACTTTGTGTAAAAAGCCGGACTCCGTCTAAAATGATATCCTCCAGACTCGCTATACTTGCAACAGGTTTCCTTTTTTGTTGGTTAGGACACGAACGAGACTTTGTGTAAAAAGCCGGACTCCGTCTAAAATGATATCCTCCAGACTCGCTATACTTGCAACAGGTTTCCTTTTTTGTTGGTTAGGACACGAACGAGACTTTGTGTAAAAAGCCGGACTCCGTCTAAAATGATATCCTCCAGACTCGCTATACTTGCAACAGGTTTCCTTTTTTGTTGGTTAGGACACGAACGAGACTTTGTGTAAAAAGCCGGACTCCGTCTAAAATGATATCCTCCAGACTCGCTATACTTGCAACAGGTTTCCTTTTTTGTTGGTTAGGACACGAACGAGACTTTATGTAAAAAGCCGGACTCCGTCTAAAATGATATCCTCCAGACTCGCTATACTTGCAACAGGTTTCCTTTTTTGTTGGTTAGGACACGAACAAGACTTTGTGTAAAAAGCCGGACTCCGTCTAAAATGATATCCTCCAGACTCGCTATACTTGCAACAGGTTTCCTTTTTTGTTGGTTAGGACACGAACGAGACTTTGTGTAAAAAGCCGGACCCCGTCTAAAATGATATCCTCCAGACTCGCTATACTTGCAATAGGTTTCCTTTTTTGTTGGTTAGGACACGAACGAGACTTTGTGTAAAAAGCCGGACTCCGTCTAAAATGATATCCTCCAGACTCGCTATACTTGCAACAGGTTTCCTTTTTTGTTGGTTATGACACGAACGAGACTTTGTGTAAAAAGCCGGACTCCGTCTATAATAATCTCATAACTTACTGATATGTATTTCTGTAGTATGTAAAAAGCATATCTATATTCTATACTCTATACTAATAGTTACTACTAATCTATCCATACTAATATTATAAATGGGAAAGTAACTCTGTCTGTCTGTCTGTCTGTTACGCTTTCCCGCTTAAACTTCTCAACCGATTTTGATGAAATTTGGCACAGACAATCTTTAGACCCCGAGAAAGAACATAGGCTACCTTTTATCCCGGAAAATTTTGATGTTTCCGAGGGAAACCTAAAAAGCGCGATATAACCGGACTCCACGCGGGCGAAGCCGCGGGCGGAAAGCTAGTACTAATATATAAAGCCGAAGAGTTTGTTTGTTTGATTGAACGGGCTAATCTCAGGAACTACCGAACCGATTTTTTTTTTGTGTTTGATAGTCCATTAATCCAGGAAGGCTTTAGGCTATATAACATCAAGCTGAGATCAATAGAAGCGGAGCATAAAAAAAGACCCGGACGAAGTCGCGCGCGGCCGCTAGTATAACATAATCAGCCTATAATGCCCCCACTATTAGGACATAGGCCTCCTCTCAGTAAGAGGGATTAATGGGCCGTTAGCTACCACGTTGGCCCAGTGCGGGTTGGTAGATGTCACATGTCTTCGAGGTTTTTGGCTCTAGGACATGCCTACCATGTTTTCTCATGATGTTTTCCATCACCGTTTTGAGAGCAGTTGTGATGAAATAATTTACTCAAAGTAAAGCGCCTGTCGGTGTTCGGAACCACGATCGACTTGTAAGTTGCGGCCAATACCGCAAGGCCACCACTGCTCTCTCGTAAAAAGCATACCTTTACCATGCATTTTAAGCTTACCTTTTGTATAGAGGTGGGCAGAGACTAAAGATTTCTTTAGTTTCTCAGTATGATTCTATAACCGATTCTGAATTCGATTCGAACAATTCTGTAACACGATGAGATCACCCTGAAAATATAGGTGAAGTGAATGTGAAGTGAGCTGTCATTGGAACTAATGCAAGGATTTGACACTATTGATAGCTAAGCTTTTTTTTTCTTGATGGAAAATCATCAAATGTTCTCTGCCGCTCTGGGCGGAGAGGAAAGGCGTTCGCTTGCCTGTGCGTCGGGGCCACGGTTTCTTTTTTAACCAACCCGCAACCCTGACCCAGGAGGCATCGGTATTTGTGGACCTCATCACGATGTGAGCTCACTCTAGGCTCAGTTAACCAAATGTTTAAAGACGAAATTTTTCGGCGATCGATCGGCAGCTACGTTTCTCAATATTCAAAATTTATATGTTCACCCTACACTTCCGCTTTTAAGGTTATAGAAATTCATATGTATAGAAATTACAACTTAATCGCTGTTGTAGATTTGGAGAAAATTGGCTGTGACAGACAGACATTTAAAAGAGTGATCCTATAAGGGTACCGGTTTTTCATTTTCATGCGGCGTACGGAATTTTAATCATCAATCTAAATAAGATTTTCCAATATTCGTCTTTGAAATTAATAAACGCGACAATTTCCTTTCAATTTCTTATTGCTTGCAAGTTTATCGAGTTATTCATTGAAATACTTAATTTTGGGACAAATTATTGAATTTATGGTATAAAAAATCGATGATTGAGCTCCGTACTCAATTGTCGAATTTTTATACCACCTACCATAACCTAAAAAAATAGTTTTCAAACCGCTTATTGGAGCAAATGTTTCAAATTTATTTATCAACTAGCTTTCCGCCCGCGGCTTCGCCCGCGCGGAGTTTGGTTATATCGGGCTTTTTAGATGTCCCTCGGGAATATCAATTTTTTCCGGGATGAAAGGTAGCCTTTGTACTTTCTCAGGATCTAAAGATTGTCTGTGCCGAATTTCATCAAAATCGGTTGAGAGGTTTAAGCTGGAAAGCGTAACAGACAGACAGACAGACAGAGTTACTTTCGCATTTATAATATTAGTATGGATTATAATATTTTACAAGAAGAGATTAGTGTAGTAGTTACGGTGACCCCAATCTAGGCGTTTGGTGGGCAAGTACCTACATTGTTTATTTATTGTAATATTAACCTAGTTTTGTTTGTTTTTTTCAAAACTTTTATAAATTGGTAAGAGTGAACTACTCTTATCAATTTATAAACGTAATTTATAAACTGGAAAACGAAACAGGCGAAATGTTAGAAAAGGCATAAAATTCGACAAAAGAGAAACCTAAGAATCTCAAGAATTAACATAATCTTATAATATCTTTAAGAAAATCACTTCGTCAGATCAATTGATCGTACCAAATATCAGCAAAGAATAAAGTTAAAAACGAATTCTGTGCAATTTATTAGACAATTTGATTTGCACAATGGTTTGAATTCAATATTCGGCAAGGGAACGATTTGCATTCACGCCGTTGGCGGTGGCGACGTTGGAAAACTCGTTATTCTGTCTTTTTTAGGCTGGTTTTCCACGTGAGCAGTAAGTGAAAGTGGATTGGTGAACGAGGGAAAAGATCCACCAATAAAACATAACATAATATCACACCACACCTATATTCCTTGAAAGTCAATATTAAGGTGAAAGTCAAATCACTTAGTTCAAATAGGTAGGAAAGTAAAACGCACTGTTAAAAATCAAAATTAAAAAAAAAAATTGCCAAGTGCGAGTCGGTGTCCTGCATCACGGGCACTGTATCATTATGTAAACGAAAGAAAATCTGTTTTTAGTATATTCTGTTGTTACAGCAGCAACATAAATAGATCATCTGTGAATATATCAACTGTCTAGCTATCATGGCTGATGAAAAACAGAATATAAATTTGCATGACCTACAGGTACTTTTGTTCCGGATCTGAATGTTTGTGTAGAGAGTTGAAATGCTTGTGACCCCAAGGTACAGCAATGAAATTGCTACCTTTTGAATATAAAGAAATTTTATTGGAGGCATTTTCTTCCTTGAAGTTTCGCTTCTTTGTGGGTTTGGTGCAAAGACTGCCTTATGGACGTGTGGGCTTGTAGAAATTTCTAATATCCAATATCGATCCTTGGATTCCATTGTTCAAAGCCACCCCAGATTTTACAAAATAATATTAACTAGATTTACAAAGGTCAGCTAACTCTTATTGTAGAATCTTTTTACTTAAAATACTCACCTTAATCACGGAAGAACTATGGGTTGAAAATTGTCTGTCGTGGCGAACAAGAGTCTTGCTTGTTTTTACTGGGTTTAAAAACTAGATTTATAAAGATCGGCTCTAGCTTGCACTGTGGGATCTTCTTATTTAAATACTAACCTTATAAACGCAATAATTATGGGTTGGAAAATATCTATCATAGCGTAGGAAAGTACCCTATAAAATTTTTATACTAAGTAGAAGAAATAACTGTAGCAGACGACGAAATGTTAATTACATTGAAATGATAAATTATTTAGTTATAATAAAACTTCATTCCTGAAAAAACTAAAGTCACCGACATAGCTCTTGGAGTCACTAAATTTAAGTGGTAGTGGGCGGGACACATTTCTCGTAGAACCGATGGCCGTCGGGGCATTAAAGTTCTGGAGCGGCAGGCACGTACCGGAAGACGCAGTATAGGGAGGCCCCCAACAAAGTCGATCGATGACCTGGTGAAGGTCGAGGGAAGCCGATGTATGCGGGCAGCACAAGACCAGTCACTGTAAGCCTTGGCGGAGGCATATTTTGTCCAGCAGTGAACTTCTATATAATAGGATAAGCTATAGAAGAAACTAAACTAGGTCAAGCTCTTTTATTGTTTTATTAATTTTATTTACTTTTGTTGACTTTGGTAAAAAATGGCGTCGCCATTTGTCTCGCTCACTAATAGCAAACATATTAACTATACGTCTCTCTCATCATTTTTACAAATAATTAAGCGCCTACCAAGAGCTTGTGCGAATAAAAATCATTTGAACTAAGTAGAAAGGGTTAGCATAAATCAGGCTACTTGAGGTTTTTATTTTTTACCCGACTACGGCAAAGCAAAAGGAGGGTTATGATTTTGACAGGCTATGTATGTATGTATGTATGTATGTATGTATGTATGTATGTATGTATGTATGTATGTATGTATGTTCATCTGTTCCCTCGTAACTTCTAAACTACTTATCAGAATTCGACAAATGACATATCATTAGAAGCGTTTTAATTGTCCGCTGGTTATAGGCTATATGGGGTTTCACAAAATCTAATGTTGCGCCCTCTAGCGGACAAAACATACAGAGTAAAAAAATAAAGTTAAGACAAATATGCCGTGTTTGGTATCATTTGAAAGCGCTTTACTTGTAGATTTTGAATATATATATATTGCTAGCATTTGCTTGTGACCTTACCTGTATTCATGGGCTGGTTGCATATAATTCACATCTTTTCGTTCCTATCTTCTTTACTACTTATCAGAATAAGACCACTGTAGAACCATTAGAAGAGCCTTGATATTCTGTTAGTTATGAGCTATAAAGCTTGTCACCAAATTTAGTATTACGCCCTCTAGCGGACAAAAAGTTCTATGTTAATATAAAATTAAAATAAATATACCGTGTTTGGTATCACGTGAAAGAGCTTCACGAGTACTTTATGCTTGTACATAATTACAGGAATACTTTAATGATGTTAAATATGAGCGACAAGCGGCCGCCAGCGACTTCGTTCGTATGGTAGTAGCTCCTATTGGTCGCAGCGTGATACAATATAGAAGGCTTTAGGCTACATAAGTAGCCTAAAGCCTTCCTGGATTAATGGGATATCCAACGCATAAATAATTTTTCAAATCGGACCAGTAGTTCCCGAGATTGGCGCGAACAAACAAACAGACATACAAACAAACTCTTCAGCTTTATATATTACTAGCGGCCGCCAGTGACTTCGTTCGTGTCGAATTAGTCATGCTCAGCTCCTATTAGCAATAGGTATGTACGGCTGCGTTAGCTCCCGTTTTCGCAACATTTATTGTTACTGCTCTGCTCCTATTGGTCATAGAGGGATGTTATATAGCCTAAAGCCTTCCTGGATTAATAGGCTATCCAACGCAAAAAGAATTTTTCAAATCGGACCAGTAGTTCCTGAGATTAGCGCGCACAAACAAACAAACTCTTCAGCTTTATGTATGAGTATAGATGATGATGATATGATATGATATTATATAGCCTAAAGCCTTCCTGGATTAATGAGCTAACCAACGCAAAAATAATTTTTCAAATCGGCCTAGTAGTTCCCGAGATTAGCGCGAACAAACAAACATACAAACAAACTCTTCAGCTATATATATTAGTATAGATAAGAGTAAAGCGCGGATCACGGGAACTGTGAATCGCTTAATGCAGTGTAGAGCAATGTGAACCTTAATAGAATATGTAATGCACTAATGAAAACGACATAAGCTGGGAGTAACTCCACGCGGTGAAGGCGGAAACAGTTTGATAACTAGCTAAAACTCCCATAAAAATGTCCTCTGCACTATATGCCTTCGGGCTTATGTTGTTATATGTGCGTGTAGATGTAAATGATGTAATATGTCAAGTACCTAGTTTTTAGTTTATCAATTTAACTTTTGCTAATATTATGCGCCACAAATACACTTTAACACCAAAATAGTACAAATAATAAAAAGTAATAAAACTAAAACCCAACTACGACAAAAAACGACGCTGAAAAAGTATAAAATAAGATTTTCAGAATACTGAACTGAACAAAGTTGCTAATGTAGTTGCAAGTAAATGGACACAGTAGACTCTACCAAGATGCCTTCTTTGTAAATTGACAATAATGCCATACAATACTGTTCTGAAGTATACAATATTCACCATATAAAGATAAATTTTCATGTTTGGAAAGGCGTAGTCACACGTTACATATACCTACTGTAGCACCTTGACAACGTGTGACTACGCCTTTCCAAACATGAAAATTTATCTCTACATGGTGAATATTGTATACTTCAGAACAGTATTGTATGGCATTATTGTCAATTTACAAAGAAGGCATCTTGGTAGAGTCTACTGTGTCCATTTACTTGCAACTACATTAGAAACTTTGTTCAGTTCAGTATTCTGAAAATCTTATTTTATACTTTTTCAGCGTCGTTTTTTGTCGTAGTTGGGTTTTAGTTTTATTACTTTTTATTATTTGCTACAAGTATTGTACCATTTTAAAAACCTGATTTAGCGCGACTTCTAACGGCACTTGCCAAGGCACTTTAGTACATGTTTTTTTAAACGAGGTTATTAAAGTCAACATATTTTGAAAAATGTAAATTCAAAGTTTAACAAATAGTCTTTATTCTAGATAACTTGGCGCAATTGGGTCATTATTTTTGATTTTGGTTCTAGAAATGTTATATAAGGTTAATTTTCCAAAGTTCAAATGAACAAAAACAATAAAAAGTAACCACAATAATCAAAAAACGGTTACGGTTTAACCAAATTTCTAGGTTTTTCTTAAATGCCCATGATTTACAAACTGCATGAGATACTTAGATGTTTCTTTTTCTGATTTTTCTCGTGATGATGATCAAATTCTATCACCACGTTTCGGCTTGAAGTTGAGTTCTGGGACACCCTATAGGTAGATATTAATTAACAGGACTAAACTGTAGGCCTGTTCAATTAAACATGGCTACTAAAAATGCGTACTTCAGGCACTGACTAATTTGACAGAACTACACTAATAAGAAAGAAAGAAAAATGCGTTTATTGACATTACAGCATAAGATTTAACGCTTAAAACTATAAAAATATAAAACTAAGCTTATTATGCCAAAAGGGCCTCAGCTCAGCATAATGTCAGATGACAACACAAGATGTGCCATCTGACGCTGATTTTCAGCTGCAACCCACGAGTGCCATACGCAAGAATTACAAAAACACAGATGTGCTATTTCTACAGTTTTCGGTCCGCAATAATAAAATGATATCTTTCCTTTCCAATCCTTTTCTGAATGAAAAAGGGTGGAGGGGCCAAGTGGCTTCGCGAGATTTAATATACCTTCCTTCGATCTGGACTGTAATTTGTAAAATAGTTGAAAAGAAAAATGGCGTCACTGTCGCGCTGTAAACTCTTAACCTAGGAATGGGTTATGGAGTATCATGCACCTTACCTCTCTTCACGGGCTGTTCCGTCGTCTCGTAGGAGTTCGATCAGTCCACTTTGTCTTCGACGGTTCTTCACCCTCGCAGTTCGGCACAAGCTCAACAAAACACACGTGGTTATCAAGTTCTCCGCTAACAGCTTTGGTTTCTTTTCTTGAAGCCATAAAGACACGTCTCCAATTGAGCGGTTGGATACAACTTATAATGGCTTGATTATATCGTTAGCGAAAAGGATTCACACAGCAAAAGCCATGCGACTCGCGGGAGCGGAAGCGATACTATTACGGTGACAGCGGGAGCGGTACTACTACTGTCTTTTTCTCGTATGATCTACGCGCTTTTCGATCAATAACGAAACAGCGCCATCTCACGGGCAGCGGGTGCATGACGTGATGTAGGTTACGGGTACAAGGATTAGCTAAGAGATTCTGCGCGACAGCTCCATTCATAAACGCCAATAGATGGCGCCAACCAAGGGAGAAAAAGCACTAAATTTAAATTTAGTTTATTTAGAAGGGAATCGAAGCCATTGATTGCCAACATAAATTGTGTATCGAGGATAACGGTATCATTTTAATAAAATTTGCTCATTTAATCTATGTAGTAGTGGGGTAAACGCTGTGGCGTTATTTTGTAATGGCGGCACGTGGACAGGGTCGTTTAGGAGAGTGAGGATTGTCGATCTGTCACTTCGGATTGAGATGCGGACTAGGGCACTTCTTATCTATTCCAATTGTTATTGCCAAGATTGGAGGATATATTTACACTTAGTGCTTAAGTTTAAAACTCAACTACGAAATGGAGCCCTTACCACCACACCAAGATGCTGACGACCCTATCGCTTCGCCGTCGCTGACGTCATTATGTATATTTAAATCACAACTGCAATTCTTAGACGGTTGTATGCAATGATTAGGTACAACACGGCAAATTGACGTAGTGTCACTTTGCTTAGAAATGAATTGCGATGGCTGTACTTTCGAAATGCTTACCAGATAATATCTTCGATCTCTGACTAATAAAAATAAGCCTGTTGTTAGCTTGAAACTATATTTTGTGCTATTATTGATCTAACATTATGGTTGCATATCACTCGATAAAGTACTTATTCACATAATATTTTCCCAGTTTTGGGAAGTTTGGATTTCTTTCAATGTACGATTATCTGCAACCTGCCAAAAAGTTTTGCAATAAACTGTTGTTTATCGGTCTACGATACTGGTGTCCTTGTTTAACTTTGGCAATGTGTAACAGTAACTAAACATTTGTTTATTCACGTCATCTTGTTTCTCATAATTATACTATGCTTTTTAGGCACTCTAAATGACGTTTTAATTACCTATGTTTATTTTGGCGGCCAAAATAAGGAATCCAAATAAAATCAAAAAGAATTTATTCTAATAAGGCTGAGAATCATTTTGAACGACATACGACAGTCCACCAAAACGCCCGCCCTTCGCCACTTCTTATTGCTTTCGCTGGAAAGAAGAAGCGGAACAAACTCCCCAGTAGTACAGCTGTCTGTTCGGTCAAAAAAAGCACCTGAACATAACAAACATAACCAAACACGGAACATTAATTTAAATTATTTACCATATACCAGCTAGCCTCGCCAAAATAACATCAAAGAAAAAAAAACATTTAAAATGGAAATTGAAATACTAAGTACAAATTTAGTGCCTAAATAAAAGCTTCAAGGCTTAAAGTGCTTACATGGTATTTATGAAAAATTAAACATATCTATGAGTTCATATAATTCATAAAAATATCAGTAAGCAATCGTCACTAAGCTTTTTCTGGAGAAAGAACACAAACATCGTGTTCTCGTTCTGTTCGTTCTAGATGAACAAAGAACAAAGTTTCATTAGAACAAATTTTGGATTTTAGTTGTGCTTTAATCGCATTATAAGGCAAGTGTAGTATGGGCACGCCACAATAGCGGCGGTAAGTCCCCTCTTCTAGGAGTGGCTAGAGAGGCGTCACGACACCCTCACCTTCCGCCTGACTTAGGTCCTCACCTCGCCCTGAGGACATGGTGGAGCATACGGTGGAGGTCTGCCCGGCTTGGGTGGAGCACCGCCTTGTCCTCGTGGCGTTGATCCACGGCGATCTATGGCATTCGACCCTGGTCCAGGCCATGATCCGGAGCGAGAATGCATGGCAGGCCGCCACCTCCTTCTGCGAAGCAGTGATGCTGGCAAAGGAGGAGTCGGAGCGCGTGAGTGAGCGGGAATCTCAGCGCCCTCACGCCTCAACCCGCCGCAGAAGACGCCCTGATCGGGACACAACATCGAACTCCCGGCCGCCGTAGGGGCGGGCTTGCGGGCGGCGAGCTGCTGGTAAGGATGTAGAATCAAAAGGAAGAAGAAAGGAAGGTGAGTCCACTAGAACAGAAACCTCCTTGGCCAGGGTTGCGCGTTGGTTAACAGAAGCCGTGGCCCTGGCACACAGGCAAGTGAAGGAACACGGGTGGGCTTTAGTACTGACTAAAGCCTTTTACTGAAAAGTCTGACACGCTCTTCCACTCCGCCGAGAGCGGGAGAGGTCATATTTCGATGATTTCCCATCCAAAACAAAAAAAAAAAAAATAGGCATGTCTGGCAAAGAAGAGGGTATCTTGTTGTTAAAAGTTATACATAGCCCAACAAATGAGATGATGATGATGTTCCCGACCGATTTCGGCCACGGCGACCACTTCGACTCCTAGCCGATGATTTGGCGCTCATGCGCCCGAATATGGCTTATGTAGCCTATCTTGGCGGCGATACTTCGTGCACACTGAGGGCACGTAAGCACGTCGTTTGTGTTGTTGAATGAGATATGAACCCTTTGAATTGAATTTGTCCTTATTTCTGGTGTTAAAATTTTGTCTAATATATTAGATGTTAGCCAAGATGAATTGTGAAACAACCTTGAGAATACTAATATTTTTAAAGTAATCTCTTAGAGTCACTCTGACATCGCTCCGGTAAATTGTTTGAAAGCCATAGCGATCTAGTGAATATCTAATTATAAAATCACTTCACAACTGACTTAACCAAAACATTCATTACGAGGATGCAGAAAGTCCGTCGGCGAAATACCCAATAGTAATTCAAAAATAGACATTACAAAACACAAACAGACGATGACGGATAAAAATCACGTTATAGTTACGTACTTATTCGTGATAACCGAAGATTTTTCGGTAAATACCACCCAGTCTAGCTGATGTTTATCGTTAGACGAGAATTTATGAATCTCCGGCAAATTCCAGGAAGCGGTACACTGTGAGCGAGAAAGATGTAGCTCAAGACTTTTTATCTGAAGTATTCGAAAGTCGAACACACGGTAATCGCGGCGCGCGAAAATCAATTCGGTTTGTCCATCAATAGCAGCTACTTAGTTCTGGATGTATGGGGACCGTACCTGTAACAGGTATAGGGGAAGGCAGGGCGGGGAACGCAGGACCAGTGCACCCGCCGCCTCCGCCCACTGAGGACGCCTCGCGCGCTCCCGGCACAACACGCGTCTGCGACTCTATGCACAATATATAGTGGACAAGTGAACAGTTCTAACAGTGATCTATTATTCTAGTGTTCTTTTTTGAATATTTTTTTTCCTTTTTTGTATTTTTCTTCACCGAGCGTTTAACGTTCGGCTGCGAATTCTGCGTTTCTTAATTATTTCGGTATGTATCTAATTATAATTATTGTATTAAATTATAATATTTTAGATCTAAGCACAGAAAAATTACTTAAATATGACGGCATTATGAATAAAATATAAAAGCTATCCTGAAAACCCGTTTGACCTTTTACATTTCGGAAAGCTTTTCCTGAATAAACATGATTAAATATAAATTCGGGCTTAGTAATTATTTTAACCGATGTACAAAGAGATGTCTTTATACATAGCCTGATAAAGTTTCTCCACTGAAAAACTCCACGAGCTTTCAAACGGATCAGTTCAAAAACAGTCATTAACGAAACGTTCAAAAAATTAACACACTTAACAAAGAAGACAATGGTACTTATAAAGCCTTCAGGTTGGTTGTACCAAAAGTTTATTCACACTAGTGAAGGTAAATTTGTAATCACATTGTGTTAACAAAAGGCTCTCGGGGTCAGCCCTGACTTAACTTGTTGCGTTTGGCGCTAATGTACGTTGATGTAAAATGTAACATACTTTATCTTGCACTCTACCACTGCATTGGAGGTAGAATAATAACCGTAGAAGGTGTTATATAAAATGCAAACAGATAAAAAATTAACAGCTCACATTTCGAATGAAAATAAAAGTCTCAGTCAATAATTATCTCGTCTAAGAGATGCAAATATCTCCAATAGGACGAATAATAAACGATAAAGGTTTCAATGTAAAGTAATAAAAAATCCCCCTGAAAATTTAAAAAAGTATGAACAAAACGACATCATAAAATAATCATTGGCATAAAGAAATGCAAATGGCTTCCATATTGCAATGAACATACTGCCCTCATTAAACATGAAAGAAAGTGTGCTATACGGGCAGAAAATTCAGTGAAAAAAGTTGCAAAAATTATTATTTCTTTGCATTGTCTCAGCGGTAACATCCGCAGGAATATTATTTCTAAAAGTAACAAAATATTGAATTTTCCGTTTACATCGATTTATTTTAAATTCGGATTTTCAAGGAACAAAACTGCTCTGTGCCTCCTACGTATCGGAACTTTCGATCTAAGTCTGCCTACTTTTTACAGTTTCATAGACAAAGAGGGACGGGCAGAAAAACAAAAACATTTTTTTTTATTACAATAAATGTAAACCTTAAATAAAAAACCAACTGCACTGTTCTTCTATCACGCAATCAAAATGGGGTTGTACTGTTCCGCAGTAAAAGTTCACCTATTCGCAAATTAAAATATTTATAAGGCGAACTAAGTTAGGTCTGCTGTAGATTTTTCTGTATTTGTTGGTACCAGATCCGCTCTTATATCAATATTTAGGTAGATCTATAGCACTGCCTGATAACATCCCAGAGCACCACCACCGAAACTATACCTTACAGACAGTAGAAATCAGACAATAGAACAAAATAGTTGCGATAACAATTTTAACTAAAACCAAATCAAGTTATTAAATTGTACCGGATTCAAAGTTTGTTCACAAAGGATAATTCTTAGGGAACTGCTAATCTGTATTCTGGCGATGTTCCAAGTCCCAAGAGATTAGTTAAGGCAATGATTCGCCGAGCCCGCTGTTGTCATGAACTTTGTATCTCTATAGCTTCAAATCTGCGGATTCGTAAACATCCAGTGAACGCTAAACGGTCTAATGATGATTCAATTTGTGAGTTTGAAACTGAGATGGTACCCTTTTGATATGATTTACAATTTTTCGCCATTGTTCAAGTTTGCCGCTGAAATCTATGGAATAATTTGATATTACTTCCGTACGTAAATAATATCAAATTATTCGTTATATTTTTAACATAATGTAACCGTCTTGAAGTCTTGCCGCCAAGCGATTCGTCGTGTTCCGGCATGATGTCTGGTGAAGCCGTAAGGAGGACGGGTCTGAGCAGTTGTGTTGCGATGTGTACCGGGTACGATGTGCCTAATGTTGTTGTGTCGGGAGTTTGGTCGTGAAGGCTCTCCAGATCATCCTCTGGCGCAGCATCGTTGGTCGTGTTGTTGGGTTACACATTGCATCACCTCGCTCAACTGCCGTCTTCCTTCCTATTCACTCAGCTTTTTTGAGTGAATAGGCTTAATAAGCTAGTGTGCTTTACCATCAACCATTGCATCACTGCTTACCATCAGGCGGGATTGCAGTCAAGCACTAGTTTATAACTATAAAAAAAAAAAAAAAAAACCGCTTAACATCATAGTAAACCTTTCATGTAGATGAATTTTTCATCAACCGCTAGGCGGTTATGGATCTTTGTCGTTGGGCAATTATATGTATTTACATGGCGGCGCGTAATGATTTGGTCGATTTTTTGTAGCGCTTTATAAAAGTTGTACTTAAATATTTTTACCCTATGGCTTAGAACTTATTTATTTAAAGGTATTTTTAATGTATATCGGTTAACATCGTATGGGGTTGTGAGTGTTATGGCGGATATAGCGATAACTTCTGAACACAATTGCCATGTGGTTCACACGCACATATCCATTGGATCTACTTAACAGTAAAATTAAAAATTATTAATTTGACTTCATTAATGATAATCATCCAATGTTATGGTTAAATTTCGTTTGTAATTTGACAGCAAAATTAAGTGCGTTATTTTGCGAGTATTATTTTCCAAAACGTCTGCACGTACACGCCCATAATGGATGACCTGCAAATGACGGAACAGCAGCTCGACCACTCGAACCTCCTACATACAAATGAGGTCGAAGAAAAATGAGTTCCAGTAAAACCAACCAAAGCTCGCAATTTATTGCAGTGTTTCATAAAACATCTACATAATCATAACAGAATATAAGCCTAAAGTTTAAGCAACATATTTTAAAGTTTATGTTTTCTTCAAGGAAACTAAAGCATCGAGCCAAAACTTTGAGCAAGAATTTAATTATCTATATCGTCGACAAGACAAATTGGAAGAAATTTTAACTTAAAATTAAATCTGGCACAAAGCCTATGCTAAGAATATAGCCATATTATAACGAACTCTTGTAGCAATGTGTGTTTTTTTTTTGGAGTTTATAGTGTGCCAACTGCCAAGCTCTATTCTCATTGTTTTTGGAAACGTGCTTGCCCTTGACACCATCTTAATAAAATCACCCACAACATGGTATTTTACCTGAACAATGCCAATGAGAATTTTGAATGATATAGATAAGAATCGATCCAGACCAGTAGGGTAATTGCGTCTATCATTAGCAATAGCTTTTAATTTGACTGACAGCTCAACAACGTCCATTGCGTTATTTATGTACATTGTTGAGCCGACATTTTTTGAGCATATTATGTGAAGTAATGGATTACGAATATATTTCAGATTTTGATTGATAGTGTGTTTCGCAACTCGGGCGCCGCTTGTCCCAGACACCATCTTAAGGGTCTTAATCGTCCTAATGGTAATCAGAGAGAACAATGACAATGGGTATTGTAATGGACTGTGATTGAGTGACTTGAATATGCTTGACAGACATTGAAACGATGACACATATTCCGAAAATATTGGACGGCTAAAAGAATAATCCTTCTCTGTATGAGAGGAGACATGTGCCCAGCATGGGACGATAAAAAGGTTGATGATGAAAAGAATAGAATCATGCCAGATAATACTTGGCTGGATACTTGTGAAAGTGAAAACTGAAATGATAGGCAACAGAAGTTGTAAAAACACATACATATATTACGACTTCAGGGACAGCGGATCAATAGAGTCGTCAGCATCTTGGTGTGTACGTGATGTTTTGTATTAAAACACGAAGTATAAATATAGCCATATTGGCAAAAACAATTTAAATGGGCAAAGCGACAGTTTCGCCCCGGAGTAGTGCCCTAGTCCGCGCCTCAAAGCGAAGTCACCGTTCGATCATCCCCACTTTCTAAAATAACTCTATCCACGTGCCGCCATTACAAACTAACGTCACAGCGTTTGCTCCACTACTACATGAATCAAAAGAGCAACTTATATTAAAATGATATCGTTATCCACGACATATACATATATATCACGCCGATACATAAATTAGCGTAAAGGTTAGTCTACCGACTAACCTTTACATATTTTTACACCATTTCTAATTCAAGAGACGCGGGACCGATTTCACCTCAAATAGCAGAATAATATTACTTCAATAAACAAGCAACTGAAATATTTACAATAAACCAACAAAAACAATGACACGCTTGATACCACATTATAATACTTGAAAGCAGAATACTTAATCATAATCTGTGACATCACAGATAGAATTGAAATTAAACAACTAACTTTTGGTAGGTTTTCTAATCATACTGATCAAACCGTTGGGAGATTGGCAATATTCAGAGCCTACAAAAACAAAGAAATGATTATTCTTGCGGTGAGCAGCTGCAGTGGGCAACTCGCCGTCCGGTAAGGACCAGGCCTGGGTCGACGGAGTGTTATGTTTCACGCGCGCCTTAAAGAGATTTCAGCACATCGTGACGGGATCCACGAAGATCGATGCCTCCTGGGTCAGGGTTGAGGGTTGGTTAAAAAAGAAACCGTGGCCCTGGCGCACGGGCAAGTGAAGAAACACGGGTGGTGTTAATCAGTAAAAGTCTGACACGCCCGCCCCCTTCCGTCCAGGGCGGGAGAGGTCATTTGGTGATTTCCTATCGAGAATAAAAAAGAAATGATTATTATAAATTCCTCATATTTAGACTGTCATTAGACAACCCTGTTTCGTCACAAGCGGGTTATTCAAGGTGTTAAGTCGCGTTGAGAGAGGGTAAAACATTCAGTGACGGACGATATTAGCACAGTTTATGATTTTAGTTTGTGTTTCATGAAGTTCATTACCATAATCCACGTAATATAATTCTCACACACACTTGTGTTAGTGTTAAATCTGACGAAAGATTTACTAGGAATTTAATAAACTTTGTCCATAAATAATTTACAGGTGCGAATATACCTGTCTCGTTGCAAAACCAGCTCGTTATTATACATTTTAAACATCGTTCGCCTAAGTTCCTAATACAAAATTGAGAACCGATACTCGTGTTTGATGTTAGTTTTTGCAATTACAACTTTAACTTTGCCAGAATAAAGTTAGAAATTCTAATTATATTCTACTCAAATTTTAATAAGCTTGGTTTTTGTATTTAGGCCGTGCCTACAGGATTTTAATGATTGACTATGAATATTTTTGGTTAATAAGAAAGACCTAACGTCCAAACAGTGTGTGGAACTGTAATACTGCTTTAGTATGTGCTTACTCGCTCTTTTGTTAAAAAATGTAACACTGGGAAAGATTAGCATTTGATGACTCTGTAGCTTCTGTAAAATCCCTGAGGATTAGCTTAGCCATTAAGTGGTCAAACTAGCCACCATTGATTAACAAACTGATCATGCGCATGACTAGTACGTTTTTCAGATTCAGGTATATTCTTTTTTTTTTAATAATTATAAACTAGTGCTTGACTGCAATCCTGCCTGATGGTAAGCAGTGATGCAATCGTTGACGGTAAAGCGCGCTAGCTTATTACCCCATTCACTCAAAAAAACTGAGTGAATAGGAAGGAAGACGGCAGTTAAGCGAGGTGATGCAATGTTAATCCCAATAACCCGACCAACGATGCTGCGCCAGAGGGAAACTGATCGGGAGACCCTCCACGACCAAAATTCCGACACAACAACATTTGGCGCATCGTACCCGGCCCACATCGCAACACAATTGCTCAGACCCGTCCTCCGTACGGCTTCACCAGACATCATGCCGGAATACGACGAATCGCTTGGCGGCAAGACTTTGTCTAGTGGGTGGTAACTTCTACCGACAGCCAATGTTTTGGCCTACCACCTACCTATTCGATTTTTTTTATTGAAATTGCTAAGATGGTTTGCTAAAGCACTAATGAAAACAATTGAATGGGAATGGGTTTTTGATTCCTTTTTCGTCCTTATGATCTGTGTTAACTTCGCTTATTAATGATTTTGTGATGTCGCAAACTCACTAAAGATTTTCAAAACAAATAAAAGTGTTTGCTTAGATTATGTAATGCTCAGAGCGTTTTCTGAAGCATGATTTATTCAGTAAGGATGAGAGAAAATAATTAATATTCTAAAGGTTTACCCTTCCTTCTTTTATTTTATAAGCTTTAGCGCCTTTTTTGAAATATGAAAGCGACTTATTAGTGAAATCATATTAAAATAGGATTTGAATAGCTTTCATCGCTTTTGAGAAAATGCCTTCTGATTTTTTCTTTTATCATTAAAATCGTTTCTAATTTAATTAAAAATTGTTTGATGATGGCACGTTTATTTGAAAAGTCAAGTTTCCGTTCTCTGTAGTGATATTCTAAGCTTTATATTGATAGACTAGCTTTCCGACCGGGGCTTCGCCCGCGTAGTATTCGGTTATATCGCACTTTTTACGTTTTCCTCGGAAACATCATTTTTTTTCACCTACATGTCCTTTCTCGGTGTCTAAAAATTTTTTGTGCCATATTTCATCAAAATCGGTCGAGAGGTTTAAGCGGGAAATCGTAACAGACAGACAGACAGACGGAGTTACTATCGCATTTATAATATTAGTATGGATTAGTATGGATAATAACCAAAATACATACATATTTTATGCCTTTATCCCATGGAGGCAGGCAGAAACTAAAAACTGTCAGGCAACAGAAGTTCTGATACTTACGTACTCCTTTTGCCTTCACGGTTTACGTACACATTTTCATGAAAATAAATTTTTTTATGTAATTTTATTTATAAAAGAAAAGAAAGACTTATAAGTGTTTATACAAACTTACAAATTACGTAACGTATAGTCGTGGTGGCCTAGTGGTTAAAACACAAGTCTCTCAAGTACGAATGTGCGGATTTGATTCCAGAGCGGGAGAAGTTATTTGATGATTTCCCATCACAACAAAAATAAAAACCAATGTAATTATTCGAACTTATATGTACATTCCAAGTATATCTTGGACACCTATGACTGATTAAGTACAAGGTGGAGGATAACATCTTGAGGAAACCTGGGGCCTTAGCCAATGTAACATCGCTTTGTAGCGAAGCGAAATCGAATGCCAAGCCAACCAATAACGAAAACGATTGACCACGCGACGCGATAAATGACGTGGTGAATCGTTCCCGCCATTGGTTGGTTTGGTATTCGATTTCGCTTCGCTCCGAAGCGATGTTACATTGGCTACAGGTGCTGGACTTTAAGTCTGAAATCGCCAACCCGCATTGAGCAAGCGTGGTGATTACGCCCAATCCTTCTCTGTATGAGAGGAGACCTGTGCCCAGCAATGGGACGATAAAAAGGTTGATGATGATGATGACTAACAAAGTACCTAAGTAAGTTAAAAAAAAAAAGGTATAGTTTTTTTTGGTGGGATGGGAAATCATCAAATGACTTCTCCCGCTCTGGGCAGAGCGGGAGGGGTGTCAGACTTTTACTGACTACAACCCACCCGTGTTTCTTGACTTGCCGGGTGGGTTTTAGTCAGTAAAAGTACCTATACCTTAAAACCAATTTTAAAAAAGAAATAATATAAAAAATACATATGTGAACACAAAATGAAGTCCAAGCAATTTTATAGGTAAAGGTAAGTAGGTGCCTACTGAACATCTCCAATTATGAAACTACACTAAAGGTAAAGTCTAGTTAGTCGTTAAATTATTCATTAAATCAGCCTATAGTTTTGTCTACCTGTAAGCCTATATTTATCTACAAAACAAACATTAGCCACGCAGTTCCAATGTTCAGTCTGTTATTTAGAGTATTATGAAAGAAAACTTATAAATATCAATATTTTTTTATATAATTATAAACTAGTGCCTGACCGCAATCCCACCTGATGTTAAGCGATACCATCGTTGAAGGTAAAGCGCGCTAGTATTAAGAGCCTATTCACTTAAAAAATCTGAGTGAATAGGAAGGAAGACGGCAGTTGAGCGAGGTGATGCAATGTTAAACCCAGCAATACGACCATGGATGTTGCGCCAGAGGGAGATTGACCTGGAGACCCTCCAAGATCAAACCACCGACACAATGGCGACCGGAGTGATACCCGGGACACATCGCAACACAACTGCTCAAACCCGTCCTCCGTACGGCATCACCAGACATCATGTCGGAACACGACGAATTGCTTGGCGGCAAAACTTTGTCTGGTGGCTGGTAACTTCTGCCGGCAGCCGATATTATGGCCTACCGAGAACTAATTTACCTAAAGTAGTAACCCTTATGCTCTTCGTCATTGCTTTTGATTCAATGCAAGTCTTTCCCGGGATCGCTTTTACCAACTGATTGTAGAGAGAAAGAGTTCTTAGCTTCATCTCTCTTTATTTTCAGCTCCATCGCTACCTCTACTCCAACTACCATTACAGCTCCCAAGATCTTCGTTTTCTTTTATTTAAGGTCTTGTCCAAATAAAAGAAAAGTTTATTTCACGAAGAAGTCTTAAGGAAAAACTTTTGAATAATTTCGTGTTGTAAAAACTTGCGAACAATGAGTTGTACATTTGGCAGGGACGCAAAGACTTCATAACTATAATTTGATTTTATTGAATGTATGCAATAGAACTTTGTTCGGCTCTGGGAAGTACAAATTATCTATTAGAGACAGCTAGAGGTTTACTTCAAACAATACGCTTTATTTTGTAATGAGCTGTTGCTTGTTAGCCAAAACTAACTTAACAGACAGAGATGGACAGCAACTCTTAGGTTGCAGAAGATGTGCAAGAATTAATATTCTGTTTAAACTTATGCAAACTATTTCGCGGCTGGTTTTCAGTTGAACTGGTTGCATTTTAATAATATGTTTTTATATGAAGCAATTGCCTATTGCTATTGGCTTCCGGGGGATGGGGGAGCAACTAAATATATCTTTCCACGGACCAACCAAGCTAAGTATAATCTGATTGATCGTACTGTGCAGCTGTTACTAAGCCACAAATCCCTTCAAGTTCAAGAACTAAATGGTTTAAAGGCCGTGTAATTTGCACAAAATCAGCATACTTAGAAAATGAATTCAATATTCAAGCTCATCGTTTAGACATCATTCGCCTTAACGGCTCTCAGAGAAAATGAGATCCTTTTCTGAATTCCTCATCAGGATTTGATTCTAAAACTTCGTGTATTAAATAAATGAAACAACGATATTGGTCCGAAGAAACAAATCAACCTATTTCCTACCATTATTGATATTCAGGACACAATAACAATACAGCTCACCGTTAATCTCCTTGATGGCTAAATTATGAACGATAGTGCGAATCTTCGGGGATTCTCGACTCGGTCGAACGTTTCGATTTTTCCCATCGGGAATTGGTCGAGAATTATTTATAGACGGCCGTAACACAAAATGATTCAGGTACAAAAGTTCAGTTCCTGCAATGAGCGAAAATAAACGCACACGTAGACACACGTCGTGTATATCTAGTGCAAATGCACTCACGGCTACCATTAGTTTTAGGCGAAGAAATCTCCGTATGCGTTCATGTGTACATAAGTTCCCATTCGTTGTGTGAAACTGACCTTCTGTGCCTCTCTACATTGCGGTATCAGCCTGGGGCCACTCAGTACCTACCCGTACCTGAGGTAAAAAAAAAACCCGGGGATTGTCGAGCAAGGTAGGGGCCCAGATTTGATACATTCGTTGTTGCTCAGCCGGATTTAAGTGGTGACCTGAACAAGTCTCTTATCAGTTAATCACGTTATTAAAGTTTGTATTTAATTTTCCTGGTTCAGCTGATTTTTTAAGAAAGTTGTTTTTATATTATTTTTGTTGGGGTAGGTAATGTGTAATAAAGTAAGTGGTGTCGAAGAAAGGTCAAGGTCAAGGAAAGTTCACTTTAGTAGAGTCTCATTATTAGAAATAATTCTCGTGGCAGACAAATGAAGCTTTAGTAAAGAAGACATTGGTAAGATAAATTATTTGTATTCTGTTTTTTTTTTTTTTCAAGTTGTATTTATTTTTATTTTCAAATTTATTACTCTTCCTGTTTCATATCGATGCGGACAAAAGTTTTGTGGCTTCTACTTAATTCCTTCCCTACTTTTAACCGATTTCTATATTCAACGCGCATGAATGTATGTCCGCAATATTTTAAACACTACTAGATAATACAATTTGGATGAGATATGGATGATTTGTTTACATGTTTATATAATCTTCGCATCAAGTTCCACATACTCCGTTGGGTCCATTACAACCACAAGGCATGTATTTCATGACCTAGTAAAGTAACTAAAACCAACAATCAAGGCCTGATCTATGTACAATGAAGGGCAACTCAATAAAATAAAAGTAAACATTCGAAATATTTGATAGCAGTGGAGTTCTTGCATCTCCCAAACGTTATGTGATTCCCATGTCTTATGTCATTGTTATAAGGTATAAATTGCAATGACAGACGGGCGTTCGTGAATGTAACAACTATAACAGTTTCACGGTCAGCTTTACAACACAGCATAATATATCATTGGGGGTTATAAAGTTTTATATCGGAGTCTAGTTCTTCAACATTAAAAATAGAATAACTGTTGCTATCTGCAGTGCCATTCTGTAATATCTTACTGAGAACTTCTACATTATCATCTTCAACTTTTTATCGTCCCACTGCTGGGCACAGGTTTCCTCTGATACAGAGAAGGATTGAGCGTGATCACCACGCTTGCTCAATACGGGTTGGCGATTTCAGACTTAAAGTCGTGAACGTAGGTGAAGTGAAAATGGAGTAAGCTCTCATTCAATGCTAGGGATTGACATAGCAAATATTGATGTTGCATACAGGTAGTTGTTCCTAGTCTAGCTGTTTGTGTATATGTTTTAATTTAGGGCAACGTTTAAAATCTATATCTATACTCTATACTAATATATAAAGCTGAAGAGGTTGTTTGTTTGCTTGTTTGTGCGCGCTAATCTCAGAAACTACTGGTCCGATTTGAAAAATTCTTTTTGCATGGGATAGCGCATTAATCCAGGAAGGCTTTAGGCTATTTAACATCACGCTGCGACCAATAGGAGCGGGGCATATAAAAAAAAACGCGTGTGAAACCGTGTGTCGCAGCTAGTAATATACACACTGTACACGCGAACATGAAAGACGGCAACGTCGCAATTTATTTATACATGACAACTACTATTTTGATTTAAAACAGGAGGTTTCAAATTTATTTCCAATTAGAATTTTTTTTATTCGGATTTTTTTATGCTTATTTTTCTATGCTGATATTTTTATTTTAATCTATTAATGATATATATTAACGAGTTTAAGGGAACGCCCTCTGTTATTTAACATACTGTATATATTGATAGCTCACTTCAACTAAATTTTCAAGGTGAAATTTTTACGGAATCGAACGACTGCTATTTTGAGCTCATTTGTCATTTATGCGGATTTCTTTCTTTTGTTGAGTTGTTGAGCTTTATTGAACCTCAAATATTTCCATTTTACTTTCTCAAGAATATTGTTGAACACTAATATACAAATGCGTTTAGTGTATAACATGTGGAACTTTAAATGGTTTTTCGAAGTTCATGCATTTAAGGAAGTGTAATTAATGTGTAATGTTTTTATAGGATTAGATAAATATTTCAGAATAAATTGAGGAATCTTATTTAATATGTCAAGTTCCATAGAAAATATTTCCTATGATTCTAAAGTCATATACGTATTATAGTTTTTTATAAAAACGTTTGAAATATAGTTAAGTCAAGATTAAATTTATAGCTTTCGACAAGAGGCTCACAGAAGCAGAGATGTATAACTTTTAATTTTTGAGATGAATTATGATTTGATATGATTTTTCTCGGTTGTTTTTTTTCTCGGTGGTAGGCCATAACATCGGCTGCCGGAAGTTACCACCCACCAGACAAAGTCTTGCCGCTTGCGATTCGTCGTGTTCCGGCATGATGTCTGGTGAAGCCGTACGGAGGACGGGTCTTAGCGGTTGTGTTGCGATGTGTGGCGGGTACGATGCGCCAAATGTTGTTGTCTCGGGAATTTGGGCGTGGAGAGTCTCAAGGTCAATCTCCCTCTAGCGCAGCATCGTTTGGTCGTGTTGGTCTTGGGTTTAACATTGCATCACCTCGCTCTACTGCCGTCATCCTTCCTATTCCTAAGTTTTTTAAGTGAATAGGCTTAATAAACTAGTGCGCTTTACACTCAACGATTGCATCACTGCTTACCATCAGGCGGGATTGCAGCCAAGCACTAGTTTATATCATTAAAAAAAAAAATTGGTCGTGGTGGCCTCCAAAGCTGAAAAGGCTTCGGATGCGACTGGGATTAACGCTGGGATGATGATGATGATGAGTCGTGGTCGCCTAGTGGTTAAAACACCAGCCTCTTAAGTATGAGTGTGCGGGTTCGATTCCAGATCAGGCAAGTACCAATGTAACTTTTCTAAGTTATATGTACTTTCTAAGTATATCTTGGACACCAATAACTGATTATAAGGTGAAGGAAAACATCCTGAGGAAACCTGGACTCAAATCTCTCAAATCGCCAACCCGCATTGAGCTAGCGTGGTGATTACGCTTAATCCTTCTCTGTATGAGAGCAGACCTGTGCCCAGCAGTGGGATGATAAAAGGTTGATGATTATGATGATTTCCATATAAAATTTAAACTACACTTGCTTACCTACCTACCTCAATTCATATTATTGTAAATTAATTACTAAACGTTTAGGTAAATGAAATGGATTAAAAAATATATATTATAATGGCATATCAACAAGTTTTCTATTTACATAACACGTGGGACACTCAGAAAATTTTGTGATAATAAAAAAGAAATATTCTATAGGTACACATATTTTTACTACATCCTTTCAAAGTCTGCCTTCTGCCGTCTTCCTTCCTATTCACTCAGTTTTTTTGAGTTAATAGGCTTAATAAGCTAGTGCGCTTTACCATCAACGATTGCATCACTGCTTACCATCAGGCGGGATTGCAGTCAAGCACTAGTTTATAACTATTAAAAAAAAAAGTACTCTCCACTAGCCTGTATACAAAGTTTAATTGCGTCTGAACCAGTTTTGAAACACTTTTTCCAGTCTGCCGCAGACACCTCGTTTACAGCGTGCTCGAACACTGATAGCGCATCAACCGGCGACGAAAATACTGTATCCCTTTGAGCTGATCTTTTATTTTTGGGAATAAGAAGAAGTCACACGGTGCTAGGTCAGGGCTGTAAGGAGGGTGACCCAGGAGTTAAACCGGTGTAATATCAAGGAAGTCCCTCGTTTTGTTTGCGGTGTGGGCGGGTACATGGTCGTGGTGAAGCAGTAACCCGCGGAGAACTGGGTTAGGTCTAGGGTTGCCAGACCGCCGGGAAATCCGGGATTGTCCCGGAATCTTGCCTCTTGTCCCGGAATGAGCGGTAATTGTCCCGGATTTTAAAAAGTTATCAATCTTGTATAGAACATATTAAGAAAGATGATAGTAACAATTTACGAATGACTCTCCCGGATGTGATAATGAGCTTTTTTTTTTTTTAGCCATTCTTTTTCAGAGAGAGTCTCTGTCCACGACTGTCCCGGATTTGTAACTTCCTATCTGGCAACCCTAGTTAGGTCGCTTGTTGCTCACAACAGAGAAAAATTCTGCCAAGCATTTGGTACTATGCCATTCAGCGTTAATGCTTCTTTGTTTTTGTAAAGGAATAGACACCAAGTAGCCAGTCAAACTGAAAAAGCTCGCGATCGCAATCTTACCCCCGCTTCTAGATCGCTTCACTTTGATAGGAGTTGATTCGTTTTGAAACACCCTAACCATCGACTGGCGCTTCGTTTCTGGATCGTATTGATAAATTTGAATTTGGAACGTACCTATTATATATACTTATATATAAAGCTGAAGAGATTGTTTGTTTGTTTGAACGCGCTAATCTCAGGAACTAAGTACTGAACCGATTTGAAAAAATATTTTTACGTTGGATAGCCCATTAATGATGAAGGTTTTAGGCTATACAACATCACGCTGTGACCAATAGGAGCCGAGCATAACTTTTCAAATGACTAACTCCACGCGAACGAAGTCGATGGCGACAGCTAGTTAGTTATAAATAATCATGCATCTGTATTAATATATAAATCTGAAGAGCTTGTTTGTTTGTTTGAACGCGCTAATCTCAGGAACTAATGGTCCGATTTGAAAAATTGTTTTTGCGAAGGAAGGCTTTAGGCTATATATAACATCACGCTGCGACCAATACGAGCGGTGCATATAATAAAAAAAACGTATCGAAACCTACGCGGGTGAAATCGCGTGGCGCAACTAGTTTTAAATAAATTATAACTGGCCAGTTTCTGAAACATAAAACTTTTTGTCGCAATACCTACCTTCTGAGCTAGGTCACACACAAGTATACACACAAGGCAATACTTATCAAGCTAATTGACATCCATAGAAATAGAAATAATATTATTTACACCATTCGTAAAAAAATTGTCTAACCCTTTCCGAATGGAGTATTATTATTTCTATTTCTATGTATGTCAATTAGTAATAATGTCTATTAATATCGATAACTGAATGACAAATACAGCTACATATTTTGGCAGAAGCCGTTTTAGCCCGGTAAAATAAAAAAGAAAAACCCTGCTCCCACAGCATTTAGTAATGGATTAGGAAATGTTTTACATTTGGCATACTGATAGTAAAATGTAAAGCGTTCTTGGTACTGACCACCCCTGGTTCTATTACTATTTTAATATGGACATTAGATAACGTAGGAACTAAATAATTAAAAACCTTGTAAATTCCGAACTTAATTAACTTCTGGTATATAAGTTGACTAGCTTTCCGCCCGCGGCTTCGCCCACGTGGAGTTCGGTTATATCGCGCTTTTTAGTATTCCCTCGGGAATACAAATTTTGTCCGGGATAAAAAGTACCCTATTATTTAATGTGGACTTCTAACTTTACATCTGCAAAATTTCAATGCAATCGGTTCAGTAGTTACGGCGTGAAAGCGGAACAAACAAACAAACAAACTCACTTTCCCATTTATAATATTAGTACGAAGTATGATTACAATCAATTTAGCACAATTATTGTAGGTTCATTACATAGTTCTGTCTAATGTTATTGCGAACAGGGTAGAGTTGTTTGTCAAAATGTTGTTGTAAAACTACTTGGTATTACTTGCACTACTTGGTACAGTCAGAAGCAAAAATATGTATACATTGCCAAGGCTTCAAAAATATGTAAACATCTTCGACTTTAACACGAAGTGCTCAACTGGAAGAGCATAAAATTGTAGCCACCGGTTCACATCATAAATATGTATACGCTCATTGCTTCATTAAATTATGCCCACCACGAAAGGAACAATACTATGTATGCACGCTTCCATCAATAGCATGTATTCACGCGTTGGTTCATAAATTATTGAAGCAATTAGCGTATACATATTTATGATGTGAACCGGTGGCTACAATTTTATGCTCTTCAAGTTGAGCAGTTCGTCTTAAAGTCGAAGATGTTTACATATTTTTGGAGCCTTGGCAATGTATACATATTTTTGCTTCTGACTGTACTAAGTACTTTTTAATTTTTGATGTAATGTCAATGAAAAAGAAACAATTCCTTACTTGACAACCATCGTATCCTGTTTTTACCCGACTACGGCAAAGCAAAAGGAGGGTTATGATTTTGACAGGCTATGTATGTATGTATGTATGTATGTATGTATGTATGTATGTATGTATGTATGTATGTATGTTCATCTGTTCCCTCGTAACTTCTAAACTACTTATTCGAATTCGATAAATGACATATCATTAGAAGCGTCTTAATTGTCCGCTGGTTATAGGCTATATGGAATTTCACAAAATGTAATGTGGCGCCCTCTAGCGGACAAAATATACAGAGTAAAAAAAAAAGTTAAGATAAATATGCCGTGTTTGGTATCATTTGAAAGGGCTTTACTTGTACATTTTGAATATATATATATATATATATATTACTAGCATTTTCTTGTGACTTTACCTGTATTCATGGGCTGATTGCATATAATTCACATCTTTTCGTTCATAGATAGCTTCTTTACTACTTATCAGAATAAGACCACTGCAGAACCATTAGAAGGGCCTTGATATTCTGTTGGTTATGAGCTATAAAGCTTGTCACCAAATTTAGTATTACGCCCTCTAGCGGACAAAAAGTTCTATGTTAATACAAAATTAAAATAAATATACCGTATTTGGTATCATCTGAAAGAGCTTCACGAGTACTTTATGTTTGTACATAATCCCTAGTAATGCTTCGTAGAAATTTGAATGTAAACCAGGGTTTGGTAAACGGAGCGATGGGAGTGGTGAAGGCCTTCGAATGGCCTGCTCTTCGGCGCGATCAGTTGGAACAGGAGAACAGCCAAGCGCTGTTCTCATACAATTTGACGACGCATCCATAAAAGCAAATATTAACGGACTTATCAAAATCGAGCCTTGCCTCACTGAATTTGACGGCTTTAGGGGTTCTGGGCAAATTCAGCGTAAAATGCTCCCGCTGATTCTTTCTTGGGGTTGTACTGTACATAAATTACAAGGTTGTACTCTAGATAAAAAAGTTACAGATCTAGGAAAGTCATTGTTTGCTAAAGGACAGGCCTATGTCGCTCTCAGTAGAGTTAAAACCATAGAGGCATTATTTATAAGTGCATTGGATCATAATAAATTACTTAAAAATCCACATGACAGTCGATCGTTAGCAGAATTAGATAGATTCAGAAATCTTCCCAGGTCCTCTTAATATATGTTTTTTTTTTAATAATTATAAACTAGCGCTTGACTGCAATTCCGCCTGATGGTAAGCAGTGACGCAATCGTTGATGGTAAAGCGCACTAGTTTATTAAGCCTATTCACTTAAAAAAACTTAGGAATAGCAAGGATGACGGCAGTTGAGCCAGGTGATGCAATGTTAAACCCAAGACCAACACGACCAACGATGCTGCGCCAGAGGGAGATTGATCTGGAGACTCTCCACGACCAAACTACCGACACAACAATATTTGGCGCATCGTACTCGCCACACAACGCAACACAACTGGTCAGACGCGTCCTCCCTACAGCTTCACCAGACATCATGCTAGAACACGACGAATCGGTTAGCGGCAAGACTTCGTCTGGTGGGTGGTAACTTCTGCCGGCAGCCGATGTTTTGGCCTACCACCGTTAGAAAACCATCCAATCTATTTATACTAACGACCTCATCCACTAATTCGTGACCCATTCGGTGCAATCGACGCAAATATGCGTCGCTACTATGAAAAACCGGGAGCTTCATACGCGGAAACCGTTGCTATACGCGCTACGATCCAAAAGCTACGAAATAGTAAAATAGGACATCTCTACATATTACTATACGCCGATACATAAGTCAAAAGAGATGTCGTATGTTAACTACCTAGTTTTTAGTTCGTCAATTTAACTTTTGTTAATATTATGCGCCACAAATACACTTTAACACCAAAATAGTACAAATAATAAAAAGTAAAAAAACTAAAACCCAACTACGACAAAAAACGACGCTGAAAAAGTATAAAACAAGATTTTCAGAATACTGAACTGAACAAAGTTGCTAATATAGTTGCAAGTAAATGGACACAGTAGACTCTACCAAGATGCCTTCGTTGTAAATTGACAATAATGTCTTACAATACTATTCTGAAGTATGCAATATTCACTATGTAGAGATAAATTTTCATGTTTGGAAAGGCGTAGTCACACGTTATATATACCTACCGTAGCACTTTGATAACGTGTGACTGCGGTTTTCCAAACATGAAAATTTATCTCTACATAGTGAATATTGCATACTTCAGAATAGTATTGTAAGACATTATTGTCAATTTACAACGAAGGCATCTTGGTAGAGTCTACTGTGTCCATTTACTTGCAACTACATTAGCAACTTTGTTCAGTTCAGTATTCTGAAAATCTTGTTTTATACTTTTTCAGCGTCGTTTTTTGTCGTAGTTGGGTATTAGTTTTTTTACTTTTTATTATACTGTTTTTATTCTTTTCAATTTTTTTCTATAATACTAGAAATTACACAGATTCCAACATACGTTATCAGCACGAAAGGCTCTAACAAAACTTGATAGGATTTCTCATTTACCTAGCTGTAAATACGAGACCCTTTTATATTATAGCTTATGCAACAAGCTTTATAAGTCAGTTTAATAACTGTTTCTGATAAGAGGCATTGGTTGGCCGCTAAAATGGTGTTACAGTATTTAAAAAGTACTGTGGATTACTGTATTACTTACAGGAAAGTTGGTGGACGTCTGTGTGGATACACGGATGCTGACTGGGCGATCTGTGTACACCGGCTACTGCTTTACTCTAGCAGGTGGACCTATTAGCTGGGAGTGTACGAATCAGCCGACAGTAGTTTTATTTTCTACAGAAGCTGAGTATATGTCCTTGACCAGTGCTGCAAAGGAGGCTATTTTCCTCAGACGGTTAGTGTGTGACATTACTGCTTTTGTAGATAGGGTGTTGCTATACAACGATAGTCAAAATGCACGGAAACTTGTGCTCAATCCAGTCCACCAATAAAGAATCAAACATATTGATACGAGATATCATTTTATTCTTGAAAAGGTTACGGAGGGTCTTATAGACATCAAATTTATACCTACGGATAAAATGACAGCCGACGTTCTAACTAAGCTCTTAAGGCGCGTAATACATTTTAGGTGCGTTGTTAATACGGGTTTGATAAATAAGTAGAACAATTTTCTATTTGTCTTTGGTCGGTTTATATTTTGTACCTATTTAGTCTGGTAGTAATGTTTTATTTTCTATTGTATTTAGCATTACTACTTTGCCTTTCTATTTCCATTAGGGGCGGATGTTGTAAAACTGCTTGGTACTACTTGGACTATTTGGTACTAAGTGCTCTTTGATTTTTGATGTATTGTCAATGAAAAAAGAAAAAAATCCTTACTTGATTACAGCAACCATCGTCTCCTGTTTTACTGTTTCATTCTTTTCAACATTATTCCACAATACTAGAAATTACACAGATTCCAACAAAATATGTTGGCTAAAATCTAAAATGTCCCATATAAATAAAGTTACCTAGTTGTAATTTTAGATATTTCCGTTATATTGCCTTTACGTTTTATTTATTGTGTTTGATTTAAATTAAATATTTTAAAATTACTACTGAGTTCTCCAATCTACAAGACAAATATTAAAGAACTTCTAAGGCTACCAAAATAAAACAGTGAGATGAAATATCTCTGAATGTTTTAATAGCTTTCTCCCTTTTCGATCTACGAATATTCAAGAGACTGCCGCTTCAGAAGCATTGCTTAGTTTATCTTATTATTTTTTAATGAAAGTATAGCATTGCCATTATAATCCATTGATAAATAAGTTATTTTTATACATTTTTTCATAATTATAAACTAGTGCTTGATCGCAAACCCACCTGATGGCAACCAGTGATGCAATCGATGATGGTGAAGCGTGCTAGGTTGTTAAAAGCCTCACTCAAAAAACGTGAGTGATTAGGAAGGAAGACGGCAGTTGAGCGAGGTGATGCAATGTTTAACCCAACGATGCTGCGTCAGAGGGAGATTGATCTGGAGATCCTCCATGACCAAACTCACGACAAAACAATATTTATAGTATCGTACCCGGCACACATAGCAATAGAACTGCTCAGACCCGTCCTCCGTACAGCTTCACCCGACATCATGCTGGAACACGACGAATTGCTTTGCGGCAATACTTCGACTGGTGGGTCGTAACTTCTGCCGGCAGCCGATTTTATGGCCTACTACAGAGTAATAACGTTCCTAAATTGAAGAGTGCAATTGTGACGTAGAATGACAACTGAAAAGAAGCCTGCCTGCGACGTGAAGGCCCCGGGTTCGATCCCCGGCCAGGTCATGATGGGAAATGATCTTTTCCTAATTGTCCTGGGTCTTGGATGTTTATCTATATATGTATCTATTATAAAATATAGTATCGTTGAGTTAGTATCCCATAACACAAGTCTCGAACTTACTTTGGGGCTAGCTCAATCTGTGTGATTTGTCTGTATATATTTATTTATTTATTTAAAAAAAAAAAAAAAAAAATTACTTGGTTTTTCTTTACCTAAATCGATGAAGTATAGTAACGTACAGACGACAGCACATCAAGCTACTACAATCTGTCAGCTTTCTTTTTTAGATTTTCAACTTTATCTCTAAACCACTAAGGCTCAAAGTTGATTGGGAATATCTAGCAGTTTTGGGCAGCTTGACCTGCTGTCGTCTGTACATATTGGCGCCGATTCTCTTGTTCACAAACTAAACTAATTTAAGGTTAAGTGCATCTTTTTCTTTCTATTTCATTAAGAAAAGGATAGAAGATAACATTTTAGTTTAATCTTGTCAAATTAAGATATTCCATAAACAGCCTAGACGCCATTATTCAATATGTAAAGAAAACCCTGTCCGATCCGTGAAGGTATTGTTAGGTATCGATAACTGATTCTACTAATGCCCACAAAGACAACCTAAACTTAAAAAAAAATCCCCCTAAAAAAATAAATATTATTTCGCAAAAAGAGGTAACATAATACATGTGCGGTAAGCAACCCCTTCCGCGGGCGGCGGGGAGCAGGGCACCTGTGACGTGGTGGCGTCGCTATTCCGGTGCTGTTACTTTTTTAAAAATTACCAAATTTCGGGGAAATTAGAATTAATTCCCGGGAAAAAAGGATTATTTTAAAATTCATTAGTATTATTACTATGATGATTATATAAAATTTTATATTATATTTGGTCAAGTGTTTACCTAACCTTTATTATCCTTATGGGTCGGACAGGGTTTTCTTTACATATTGTATACATGGCGATCAAAAATACATCAAATAAAGTCAGGCGCGGACTAATTTGACAGTTCTGAACTAACACATTATCTTCTGTCCTTTTCTTACTGAAATATAAAGAAAAAGATGTACTGAACTTAATTTAGTTTAGTTTGTAAACAAGAGAATCGCGGCCATTGTCAGGTTATTTGTTTTTAGAGGGTAAGATCGAATTTCCTATATCATAATACATACTATTATCGAAATTTCCCAAGTCGTGGTGAAGTCATGATGGCCTAGTAGTTAAAACACCAGCCTCTCATGTATGAGTGTGCGGGTTCGATTCTAGGTCAGCCAAGTACCAATGTAACTTTTCTAAGTATACTTGGACAGCAATGACTGCTTATAAGGTGAAGGAAAACATCTTGAGGAAACCTGGAATTTAAGTCTGAAATCGCCCACCCGCATTGAGCAAGCGTGGTGATTACGGTCAATCTTTCTCTGTATGAGAGGAGACCTGTGCCCAGTAGGGGGACGATAAAAAGGTTGATGATGATGATAATGATCAAAATTTCTTATCTTTCTATCTAAATTATCTATACTATCATATTTCCTACTATTAAATATGACTGTATAATTTTGTACCGATGATTGTTAATTCTTTCTAGAAAAAAAACCTGAACGGATTTATATGAAATTTAGCACACAGATTGCTAATAATCTGGATTAGAATATAGATTAGTTTTAATCTGGATATTCTCCTGAGATCGAAAGTTTGCGTTAAACCACGGGGCGTAGCTCGTAAATTTATAAATACCAAAGTTTGCTTAACTGTGGTCTGCCCGTTACCTTTCCATAAATATATTTTGAATATATTTGGCATACAGTTATCTGTTATACCATGATCTGTATGAGGACATAGCGTATCCAATTTTTATCTCAGTAGTACGCTTTCGTGAGATAATTTCCCACCTCCTCAGGTGTGACTAGTAAATCAGTCTATCTGTCTTTTAGCTTTACACAACTTAACGACTGTACTGATTTCGATAAAATTTAAAACACAAGAAGATCAAAACTAGAGTCAGAACATAGAAACCTTTCTTAAGATAAGTTCCGAGCTTCACACAAGCAACACGTGTAAAGGTAGCATAGAATAAATTACTCCAGAATAGACAAAAAATATTAAAACTATTTAGTTTTCAAAAAAACTACTCTTCCTACGAGTTGTTTATGAACATAACAAGTTTTTCATGTACTTTTTACGAGACTTACAAAATCTTGGAAACAAAATAGTAACTATTGAAGTCGCATCTGGAGGCATATTGGATTTGTAGACATGTTCAGTAGAAGCGTATTTATTATCATGAACGTGAGAGAGTAGTGAATATGTAAGGATTTGTCGGCAAAGCCCTGCTCTCTGCCCCTGTTCTGGAAAGTATTACTCCATATAATATAGGCGTATAGGCGTGTTACCTGTTGAAAACTGCAGAGAAATATGTGCCGGTTTTCCGCCGGATATTTTTCATTTAGATTTTTGCTTTAGGATTTTCTCAGGTGGCCTAGATTTATGCCTTGTTGATGGCAATAGGAAATTTAAACCTAACTGACAAAACGTGAATGTACTATACCAACACCTTAATCGCCATCATAATCAGCCTATATTAAATAATTCTCCCACTCCTGGGAAATAGGCATAGGCCTATTTCGCCGAGAAGAGTCTCGGTGAGAGGGAGTGGGCCGTAATCTACCACGCGGGTCCAGTTCTCTTTGGCAGACGTCACATGTCTTCGAAGTTTTGACTCTAGGACATGCTGATTTGCTCACTATGTTTTTTTTTTCACCGTTTTAGGAGCAGCAGTGATGAAATAATTTACACAAAGTAAAGCTAACCACTACGATCCGGACGAAGCGCTTCGCTTCTTGTTTTATACCGCTTACATCGAGGGTCTGGAACAATTTGCCAGCGGCGGTGTTTCCGTCACACTACAATTTGAGTGCCTTCAAGGCTAGAGTGAATAGGTTCTTAATAAACTAGCGCGCTTTACCATCAACGATCGCATCACTGCTTATCATGCCGAATTGCGGTCAAGCGCTAGTTGATAATAAAAAAATCTTGATGGGGTTCGAATCCACGACGTACAACTTGTAAGTTGCGGCCATTAAGCCACCATTAAGCAACCGCTGCTCTTATCTCTGCTAAACCCTTCGGAAGAACAGACATGGTACCATGTTTTACTCATCATCACCATCATCATCACAGCGTTAATTCCAGTCGCATCCGAAGCCTTTTCAGCTTTGGAGTCTGCGGTTCGCTTTACCAGTCCAACTGCTGAAATGGCTAAACTTCGACATTTTCCGTGAAGTGAAGCGACTGCCGTCTGACCTCCGCAACCCGAAGGCGACATCGAAGCATTGCAGTTAGACCAATTGATGGACTTTTGAGGGCTCCAACAACCCGTAACGCTACCACTAGATGTTTGTATGGCAACCGGGACCAACGGCTTAACGTGCTTTCCGAGGCACGACCAGACCAGTGCAAATATTCATATTCATGCATACAAATACTTGCACTGCGCGGGGATTGAACCCGCGCCACCTTGCGCAGCGGCCGCGTCCGCTAGAATTATGCAGCAATGGATTAGCAATATGATTCAAATTGAGAGTAATAATGTGTAACGCAAATACGGTGCTGGCCAAATCTGGATATAATAGGTATAATAATGTAACTCTAGTCTGTCTTACCCGTCGGGGAATACAAGCGTGGCGTGTTTTTTTTTTTTTTCTTAATGTATAAAGTTTCGAGTCGTGGACAACGCACTGAAACCAGGGATCTTTGTAGCTCCCGAGAGGAATTCTTGTGACTGGTAGTATACCGCATTAGCGCTGAATACTCGATGCGTTTATCTTTTATTTATTTACTAGCTTTACTTAGCTTTAGCGGTTATATCGCGTTTCCAAGAGAAATCTTCAAAAGTCCGGAATCAAAACTATCCTATGTTATTTCTCAAGGTCAACTCTATTTTTGTACCAAATTTCAATAAAATCAGTTCAGTGGTTTAGACGTGAAAGCGTAACAGACAGACAGACAGAGTTACTTTCGCATTTATTATATTAATAGGGATTTGGAGCTTATTTGTAAGCGCCTATGCTGATATTTTGCATTAACGGTTAAATTATTAACAAAAAAAAAGGTGGATTTCAGTGTGGTATTAAATGAACATTGCCTTTTTCCAACATTGGGATATTAACAGATAAAAATTCTTGGGAATATGTTATATATGAGTTCTTACTTAAATTACATTACTCACAAATAGGAAATGTACCTAATAATTTTAATCCCTCCTTCCTTTTTCTTCTTTTTTTAATTTTTATTTATTCGGTCTACAATGGTCGTACTTTTAATTGATAACCAATAAAATTCTCTAATAGGTGGTTTCTCTAAGATCCTTGACTCTCGTTTATCAACCGTTTTAACAACATAAAACTTTCTTTGCATCTAAATAAAGTTAAAATTTATTTCACGAAGATAAGCGGCTTCCCAGCTTGTAGTGAACAACTTTTCTTTTTGTCCCCAAAGTCCTTTATAATTGGTTGTGGTGTGTGGAAATACATATTGCGGATTACACATTATACTTACATACCTATTTGTATCACCTACTTAAATAGGTATGAGCAATATTTGACAAAGCTTTTTTAATAAAAATTAAAAAAAAAAGGTATAAGCAACGGGAATTGCAGTTCACTCATTTCTATTACTAACAAGTTCTACTACAGCGTTAAAGCCTTTTTAAATGATACTTTTTAATTTTCATATTGCATATATTTAAATTTTATTGTATTTTATTTCAAATGGCTGTTTTTGTACCCATATAACGGTAGAGAAGTGAAAACGGAAATCTTTCAACATATTTTATGTTGAAAGATTTCCGTTTTCACTTCTCTATCTACTTTTGAATTATATAATTAATTAATTGATCTTTATCTTTATTTTATCATCCGTAGAAAAGGGAGGATTTCGCCCGATCTGGTAGATAGCCAATGATGAATGTCAAGACGTTCTATAATGTATTAGTAGCGCAGTGAATTCTGCTTGCGCGATGCAAGATTTTGTGTAACGCCAGTATGACGCGTGGTTCACATTTGGTGATGTAGATGCCGCCACAATACAAAGTTTTTGTTATGTAACACATCATTAGAAAAACGGCTGAAGGAGAAAATATGAATTCAGAAGTTATGATAACAAGCACCTACTCCAATTTTCATATTCACGTGTTTTTTTTATTATAGCAATAACAAGTTCGCAACGTTTTCCTCATTTGTACGTCATTTTCACACACGCTGTTAGATGTACTGTGCTTTATAAATCTAAAGACCTTTCCAAGGTCGCATGATTCGTCGCAGGGGGCAAAGCTACGCATTTTTAAAGTCACAATTCAAGCCCAGAAATATAATACAGCTTAATTTCGCCGAGAGAGGGCTTTGAAAAAGGGTCTCTGGGTAAAAATTTTACTCACAAAAATCTTATTTTCATGTTTTTATGGTGGCACATATTTCATGAAACATCTAAGTCGGCCATTTAGAAATTTAGCCACAACAATCAACATAAATTGTAAAGTAAATTTAGGTAGATAAGACCCCCTTATTTGTTATTCATTCGTGGGTGAGCAGAATTCTATTTAACGTTGAAATTTATTAACAACGACTAGTTGCTGCCCGCGGCATCGTGTTGACACTTTTTAAAAAAATACCAAATATTCGGGAAGTTAGAATTAATTCCCGGAAAAAATAGACTATTTCAAAATTCATTAGTGTTGTTACTATAATGATTATGTTAAATTTGATATTTTATTAAGTCATGTGTTTACCTTACCTTTATTATCCTTTTTACCCGACTACGGCAAAGCAAAACAAGGGTTATGATTTTGACAGGCTATGTATGTATGTATGTTCATCTGTTCCCTCGTAACTTCTAAACTACTTATCAGAATTCGATAAACGACATATCATTAGAAGCGTCTTAATTGTCCGCTAGTTATAGTCTATATGGAGTTTCACAAAATCTAATGTGGCGCCCTCTAGCGGACAAAACATACAAAGTAAAAAAATAAAGTTAAGATAAATATGCCGTGTTTGGTATCATTTGAAAGCGCTTTACTTGTACATTTTGAATATATATGTAAATATATTGCTAGCATTTGCTTGTGACTTTACCTGTATTCATGGGCTGATTGCATATAATTCACATCTTTTCGTTCATAGCTTCTTTACTACTTATCAGAATAAGACTACTGCAGTACCATTAGAAGGGCCTTTACATCATGTTAGTTATGAGCTATAACGCTTGTCACCAAATTTAGTATTGCGCCCTCTAGCGGACAAAAAGTTCTATTTTATTAAAAAATTAAAATAAATATACCGTGTTTGGTATCACGTGAAAGAGCTTCACGAGTACTTTATGCTTGTACATAATTACATTACTATGTAGAGATAAATTTTCATGTTTGGAAAGGCGTAGTCACACGTTACATGTACACCTACACCTATGTCACACCTACCTACCGTAGTACTTTAACAACGTGTGACTACGGTTTTCTAAACATGAAAATTAATCTCTACTAGTGAATATTGCATACTTCAGAATAGTATTACATTATTGTCAATTTACAACGAAGGCATCTTGGTAGAGTGTATTGTGTCCATTTACTACATTAGCAACTTTGTTCAGTTCAGTATTCTGAAAATCTTGTTTTATACTTTTTCAGCGTCGTTTTTTGTCGTAGTTGGGTTTTAGTTTTTTTACTTTTTATTGTTTTGGGTCGGACGGGTTTTTTTTTTTACATATTGTAAACTAGCGCTTGACCGCAATCCTGCCTGATGGTAAGCAGTGAAGCAATCGTTGATGGTAAAGCGCACTAGTTTATTAAGAGCCTATTCACTCTAGCCTTGAAGACACTCAAGTTGTAGTCCGACGGAAACACCGCCGCTGGCAAATTGTTCCAGTCCCTCGATGTACGCGGCATAAAGGAGGAGGCGAAACGCTTCGTCCGGATCGTAGTGGTGTTAACAACATAAGGGTGGAAACCAGCCGTACGACGGGTCGTCCGCTGGTGGAACGGAGATGGGGGAATTAAATCATGCAATTCCCTCGCACACTCCCCGAAATGCATCCTATAGAACACCGAAAGGCTGGCTACTCTACGCCTGTGCTCTAGGCTTTGGAGACCAACTCGAGTTAGATCAGGGTTACCAATCAGCCTCTTTGCACGTCTCTCCACTGAATCCAAAGTGGCCAGGTGACACTTGGCAGCACCAGCCCAAATGTTGCTGCAGTACTCCACACACGAACGGACCTGTGCTTTTGTATAACATTAGAAGCTGCCCAGGTGTGAAGTACTGCCGGACCTTTGCGATAACGCCAAGTTTCCTGGCAGCCACCTTGGCCTTGGGCTCAATGAACCGCCCAAAGTTAAGGTTCGAGGAAATCTCAACTCCCAAAAGCTGAAGGCGGTCGGTACACTCCAAGGACACATTTCGAAAAGTAGGAGCCAAGGTAAACGGGCTCCTTTTGGCGGTGAAAAGACACGCCTGTGTTTTGGCGGCATTGAATGCTACAAGATTGGCATTGCCCCATTCGGAGACTGCCTACAGTGCAACACTCGTTCGCTCAACCATGGCCTTTCTTTCGGACCGGATTGATTCCCTACTAGCCCGAGCATCCGGCAGGTATCTCTCTACAACTGTGCTGTCATCTGCATACCCATAGATACCGGGCATCAGCAGTTCGTTAATATTCAGCAGGAACAGAGTTGCAGAGAGAACAGACCCCTGAGGAACACCGGCATTAGTTGACATGGGCTCAGAAGAGCATCCGTCGACAACAACTCGGAGGGACCATTCAGTCAGGAAGTCTTTTACCCAGTCAGTCAGGCTAGGGGAAATGCCGTACGCTGGAAGCTTACTCAAAAGGCCAGCGTGCCATACCCGGTCGAAGGCCTTCGAGACATCAAGGGAGACAGCAATCGCTTCCCCATTCTTCTCGAGGGCCTCGCCCCACAAGTGAGTGGCATACACTAGTAGGTCCCCAGTTGACCGATTGCGGCGAAACCCGTACTGTCGGTCACTGAGGAGATCGTTACCTTCCAGGTATGCCAAGAGGCGCGAGTTCAATACACGCTCCATAATTTTGCAAAGTATGGAGGTGATCGAAATCGGTTTTCCTTACATATTGTATATCTATACTAATATATAAAGCTGAAGAGTTTGTTTGTTTGTTTGTGCGCGCTAATCTCAGGAACTACTGGTCTGATTTGAAAAATTCTTGTTGCGTTGGATAGCCTATTAATCCAGGAAGGCTTTAGGCTATATAACATCACGCTGCGACCAATAGGCGCGGACATAACTAACTCCACGCGAACGAAGTCACTGGCGGCCGCTAGTATATATGTATATATATCAGTGTATTTTAATAACGCATGTCATCATCATCGTAATCAGCCTATAATATTCGCACTGTTGTGACATAGGACTCCTCTCGGTGAGAGAAAGCGTGCCGGCCACGTGCGGGTTGATAGATGTCCCATGTCTTAGATACTTTTTGGTGGTTCTAGGACATGCCGGTTTCCTCACGATGTTTTCCATCACCGTTTTGAGAGCAGTGGTGATGAAATAATTTACACAAAGTAAAGCGCCTGATGGTGTTCGAACCCACCACCGACAACTTGTAAGTCGCAGTGACCGCTGCTCTCGCTTTTAATGATTATTATTAAACTGCGAAGTCTACACAAAGAAAAAACTGTATAAGCAAGATTTTGTAGGGAAATTCTTTCTCTATTTTAAAGTAGTTCCTGCACTTTAAAAGAGACAACAAAAACACGATCCACCGGGAATTCTCCATCTCAACGCCGTATTTAATAGTAATTCAATCAATTGCAGCAGAATAAATCTAGACTCAAACTGATCCAGATTTCTATTGTCAAGAAATATCGCAAAAGAAAAATAAATATGTAAAGTTACAACCAACATAGAACCTACATTGGTGCACTTATTTTATTTATTTTACCATGTACAATATGTAAAGAAAACCCTGTCCGATCCATGAAGGTATTGTTAGGTATCGATAACTGATTCTACTAATAGATACAAAGCCGGGCTAAACTTAAAAATAAAAATCCCCCAAAAAAAATAAATATTATTTCGCAAAACGAGGTAACTTAATACATGTGCGGTAAGCAACCCCTTCCGCGGGCGGCGGGGGGCAGGGCACGCGGCATGTGTGACGTGGTCGCGTCGCTATTCGCTCATAATAATACGAGTGTTGTCACTTTTTTTTTAAAATACCAAATTTCGGGGAAATTGGAATTAATTCCCGGAAAAAAAAGATTATTTCAAAATTCATTAGTATTGTTACTATGATGATTATGTAAACTTTTATATTATATTTGGTCAAGTGTTTACCTAACCTTTATTATCCTTATGGGTCGGACAGGGTTTTTTTTACATATTGTATATACAAACTATGTCGGTTACTCTCGTTCTTCTGCGGATCTCCTCATTCCTGATTCGATCTCGAGAGTAACCGACATAGCCCGAAGAATTGCAACACTAAAGTGGCAGTGGACTGGACACATTGCCCGTAGGACCGATGCCCGATGGGGCCGACGGGTTCTCGAGTGGCGACCACGCACCGGAAGACGTAGCATGGGTAGGCCCCCGGCAAGGTGGACCGACGACCTGGTGAAGGTCGCGGGAAACCGCTGGATGCGGGAGGCGCAGGACCGGTCGTCGTGGAGAACCTTGGGGGAGGCCTATGTCCAGCAGTGGACGTCTTTCGGCTGAAATGATGATGATGATACAAACTATATATACATATATATTCTTCCACTAATTGAGCGGAGAAAAATTGCTGACATGGTATTTCTGTTCAATATGGCTAATGGCTCAATCGACTGTTCTGAATTGTTGAGCATAATTGAGCTGCGTGTTCCATCCTTCACTTTAAGGAATCATCAGCCTCTGTATGTTCCCTCTGTGCGATGCGTATACCGACAAAACTCTTATATCATAAGAGCTAGCAAAGCATATAATTTGTTGTGTCAGAGGGTTAACGATCTCGATTTATTCTCCACCAGTGTTCCTAAACTAAAAAAATACTTTGTGATAACTTCTTTGTTAATCATTAAAAAAAATCTGTCTTTACTAAATACTCTCCAAGTGCTTACTTGTTCTTAATTTAGCTTTCCTATCCTGTGCTGTACCTGTAACTGTCTCTTGTGCTAACCTAATGTTATCTATGGAAACTTTTAATTGACTTTCTTTCACTAATTATCTTCTATCTGTATATATGCTAACTGTAAGTTTCCTTAAAATGTAAAAATAAATAAATAATAATAAATAACCTATATAAACAGACAATAAAAACAGAATTTCTCTCGGTGGTAGGCCATAACATCGGCTGCAGGCGGAAGTTACCACCCACCAGACAAAGTCTTGCCGCCAAGCGATTCGTCGTGTTCCGGCATGATGTCTGGTGAAGCCGTACGGAGGACGGGTCTGAGCAGTTGTGTTGCGATGTGCGGCGGGTACGATGCGCCAAATGTTGTTGTCTCGGGAATTTGGTCGTGGAGAGTCTCCAGATCAATCTCGCTCTAGCGCAGTATCGTTTGGTCGTGTTGGTCTTGGGTTTAACATTGCATCACCTCGCTCAACTGCCGTCATCCTTCCTATTCCTAAGTTTTTTAAGTGAATAGGCTTAATAAACTAGTGCGCTTTACACTCAACGATTGCATCACTGCTTACCATCAGGCGGGATTGCAGTCAAGCACTAGTTTATAATTATTAAAAAAAAAAAAAAAAAAAAGGTAAAAGGTAATGCGTATTCCATAAGAAATCTCTCTCAACATACCTGCAACATATTTAGCCGCCGGCATAAGTTGCCACCCACCAGACAAAGTCTTACCGCCAAGCGATTCGTCGTGTTCCGGCATGATGTCTGGTGAAGCCGTACGGAGGACGGGTCTGAGCAGTTGTGTTGCGATGTGTACCGGGTACGATGTGCCTAATGTTGTTGTGTCGGGAGTTTGGTCCTGGAGGGTCTCCAGATCATCCTCTGGTGCAGCAACGATTGCATCACTGCTTACGATCAGGCGGGATTGCAGTGAAGCACTAGTTTATAACAAATAAAAAATAAAAAAAAACAAAACATGACAATAAATACAGAAATGTAGATAGCGTGTAAACAATAAAGGACAGAAACCATAAAATAAGTATAAAATCAACACAACTCTCAAAAATAAAATAAATAATTATCAGAATACATACCACACTTCTAAAATAAATATCACTAAAACCAAAACAATTATAACTCAACATAATGTGCCGCCCTATAATTTTGTACCCGTTCTTATAACATTAATCGAGTATCCAGGGCTCGATTTCCAAGCCAGGCAAAGTGTTATTATGTTTTCCATTAGGAATTTGTCAATAACAGCCCGAATCCTGGATTTATGACAATAGGGAATAATTTTACTGGCAAAATGTGAATATACTCTAGCAATACCTCAACCAAACTCTTTGGAAAACAGATATGTTTTGATATGTTATTATAACAGAACTGGAAATTTTCCACATAAAACGTCTGTTTACAGCGTTGTGCATAATGATAATATTCAATAATAGTAATATTAAATTATATTCAAAGTAATTTATTCAAATTAGGCTGATCATTAACACCAACAAAAAACAATCATCATAATTAAAATTACAAAAGACCATCCCCCAAAACAGTCATGATTAGTTTTTAAGTGTTACTAACCCTTAGTAGATAAGTTACTGTCCGTTGGACCATTGTTGTCATTAAATAAATTATAAATTAAAGTAATTAAATTAAAACGCCTGCCCTTCATATCATAGGTATATCTTCTTCTTCTCAGCCCGTAGAGGTCCACTGCTGAACAAAAGCCTCCCCCAAGGCTTTCATTCCATTGGAGGACATTGCCATAATCCCCACGCTTGGCAGGCGGGCTGGGGATCGCAGTAACTTCTAATTCCACAGTAGAAGCGCTGCTGCCCGCTTTCCTGGTGAGAGTTCTCTTAGTCGCCTCTTACGACACCTACGAGAGGATATAGGTTGGTACTATTCTATGCCCGGTGCCACAGGAATATATCATAGATATCCTTACTAATATTATAAATCGGAAAGTGACTTTGTTTGTTCCGCTTTGAGGCCGTAACTACAAAATCGATTGCTTTGGAATTTTGCAGACGTAAAGTGAGATGTCCGGATTAAATAATAGGGTACTTTTTAACCGGGATAGGATGCATTTTGGGGAGTGTGCGAGGGAATTGCATGATTTAATTCCCCCATCTCCGTTCCACCATCGGACGACCCGTCGTGCGGAAAGTTTCCAACCTTATGTTGTTAATACCACTACGATCCGGACGAAGCGTTTCGCCTCCTCCTTTATACCACGTACATCGAGGGACTGGAATAGTTTGCCAGCGGCGGTGTTTCCGTCGGACTACAATTTGAGTGTCTTCAAGGCTAGAGTGTATAGGCTCTTAATAAACTAGTGCGCTATACCATCAACGCCTGCGTCACTGCTTACCATCAGGCGGGATTGCGGTCAAGCGCAAGTTTATAATTATTTTTTTTTTAATTATAACCGAATTCCATGCGTGCGAAGCCGCGGGCGTAAAACTAGTATAATATAATATTTATAATTGATAATATCAATACCTTCAATAAGTAAGAGAAGACCATGGCCCTATTGAAATTAAAGTACTAACAAAATGAATTAATTGTCTTTGCCATATTGGCCGTAGCTCTGTGAGATTTAGGCAAGCCAATAGCATTGAATTTTCCATCAGTTTGTCTAAGCTTTTCAAACTTTTGGTCTATAAACGAAGTTCAAAGTTCTGAATCTTAATTAACCGTCACTATTTCTCAAAGTTAATGGGCGTGTTCAACAATTAAATAATAGACTTTATAATGCTCAGTGCTGTCTAAGCAAGTTCCCAAGTAACTTAATTGATAAATACTTAATCACTTGAGCGATCAATTCTTGAGAATTGTCAAAAAGTTCGGACTACGTAATTTGAAATTCTTGACAGGTATTTCGTTGTTGACGATGATAAATTACATTAATAATATTGAGTTATTTACATTATATTAGTTCAATCACGTCTATAATCCTTGATTTTCTTAAAGAAGTTCCTTTCACAGCGCTTGACTTTTCATAGATTATGGGAAGTCTTAACTTCATATCCAATAATTGCCCCTTGAAACCAACAACAAGGTGACCAAGTGAACATTTGTTGAGGCCTCCATCACAACCCGGAGAGTGCAGCGCTGCGAATCCCGTAAGTCCACCCTTGTTTTATTTGTATGTGCTTGGGGTTCGTGGGGATTTCACCAATTTTCCCAGAAGACGCGCCTAACAAACGCAGTCCAGCTATCGAAGAAATATCAATATACCATCACCAAACAACTGTAATCGATACTTTGTGCATCCCTGCACACCACTAAACCACGCCCAAAACCACGCACTGCAAAACCACGTCCGTTCGAAAGTTCCGCTCTTAACCATCGAGGAACACTTGTTCTTCTAACGCCATAAAATTCCAAGCAACGCAACAATTAAGAAGCATTTAGCAGAACGGGCAACACAAACAGATCAACCAGGCTTCCCAGCATATAACGTATCGATTGACGCATTCACGGGCCTTCTGTGTGGCGAATGATTAATGATTGCTCTCATACATTGAGTTTATCAGAGTAAGCGTTGATGCTGTGTTGTTTGGCCATCCTGGTTCTGGTAAAACGTGTTCGGATTTTTGTTTCGCGGAAATATATGTTTTGGAAGAACCACGACGAGGCAAATACGGTAAAAATTCAGTAGAAATACGTATCTACATACATAAAATGATTAAATAACGTTTGCTTTTATATAGTTAATTGTTTTACTTATACTATTAAATTGAGGATCGCCAAAATATTTTACGAATCCTTTATTTATTTTAATAAAAAGAAAGAATCTCAACATTATACTTTAAGATTTTTCTATAGCGGATCTTGTAACTAAAATGTCAAAGGACAAGAGATGAATGCTTATTACTATTCACTTTGGAGGACACCACAGTCCACAGTGCTTACGTTTTATTGAGTCAAGTTTCGTAGAAGAGCCATTATTTTAAACTAGAGGACACCCAATCCAGATTGTTTAGCTCAGACGGTCATCTAGGAGCAGAACTCATTAAAAGTTAGCTAAGTTAGCATTATGTTGTACTTGTAAATATTGTGTCTCACCGATCTTGATATGAAGTAAAACATCTCTTTATCCCATTTATTTTATTTTTACGAGATTGTCAATAAATACTTTTCCATTATTTGTTTCTTTAACAAACATACACAGATGTATCACATTTCGCAATTTGCGCAAGTTGCGCAAACTCTTAGGTCACGTCACTCAAAACTCAAGCTCTACTTAAGTCTCGTTTGAAGCCATTTGATTGGTTGAAACTAGTTTTAAGTAATGTTTAAACAGAGATCAATGCTTGAGTTTCTTTCTGGAATACGGACCTTAGTTTTCATGACTAACAATTCAATCATGCTTGTACCTATACCCTGTCTAAAGTTTAACCATTTTTTGACAGATGCAATTAGTGATTGCAGCAACACAAAATATATCGATTGATACACGTACGGTATTATAATGTCTGTAAGACGCCATAAATAAGATAATTCAGTAAGATAAAGCAGTTTCAACATTTATTTTATTACGCATTTTAAAGTTAACTTCTATGTATTCTAGAATATTTACTTTCCAAAACTGTCTAAAAACAGTTAATTGATTAATGGACAGGGTATAAGCCGGCACCTTTATTGTAAATAATATATTAATTGTAATGTACTTAATAGAGGGCGTAATAAGTTTAGAATTCAAATTCACGAAGCGGATTTTTCACCAAGCGAAGTTAGTGAAATTTATTCTATCTATATTGACACAATCGACGTAGTATGTCAGTTTGGTAAAAATAATTTCCCTGGCCGTACTAAATAACGCAAAGAAAGAAACCCTTCAGCACAACAATTGAAAATCGTTCAAACGTAATTGAAACTCAAGCGTCCGAAAAATTCCCTGATTGTTTTGAACCTGTGAAACAGTACCGACATAAGTAAATCGTCGGCAACAATTGCTGCCTTTCACAGCCAGACAAGAATGCTTCAGATATATATTATTGGATTATTTTCTGGGGTACAAGCGAACAAGGTTTTCGGGTCAAGAGTTGCGGATTCGAGTGCGCGTGCTCTGGATGGCTGCCCGTCGTTACGCGTACCGATGTTTACCAATCATAAAATCGCAGAATTATGCTCTTTTGCGCGTTCGCAAATTGACTGATTATGGAACGTCGAAATTCCCTTTGCAATTAATAGTGCCTAAGCTAACGATTTCAATTGAATGTCATTACTGCAAATGAACATGGTTATTATAAAATCTGTTTGCCTACACCTGAAACAGTCATATGGATACAAAACTACTACTAAGTATTTATTTCATTTCATTCAATATGCCTCATCCATTATCTCATAGTTTGGGGTCGGCTTCCAGTAATATAGGCAAGATTCGCATGAATACCTATAATGGAACGCGGTTGAATGTCAGAATAATACATTTAACGACTTCAAATCCAACCTCCACAAGCCAGTCACTGGTTACACAATACCCCTTAGTAAGACTGATTCTCAGACTTCTGACGACCCGTAACGACTGTCAATCTACCAATGGCAGCCGGGATCAATGACTTAACGTGCTTTGATCCCGATATTTATTGGATGGTTGATTCATAAATCTTCGATCGACCCGCGCGGCTATTATTATTTTAAGTAACCATAAACCTCCCAATTTTTTTTTTCACTACACTTATTTAAACTTTTATATAGGTACTGTAAGAGTTGCTTTATCTTAGCATTACTTTACCGTAATGTTTTCACTTCGCTTTCAAAGTTAGAAACCATGTTGAACATAACTAGACGCAACAAGTAAATGGACAAAACTTGTACTAAAAGTTCCGGCTTCAAATTACGAAGTACTCCGCTTTAGTCGGGATAATTTTGTTAAAATTTATCAGATTAGCGTAATAGTACTTCATTTGCTTACTCTAATTGATTACCACAGTAGATCGGTCCCGAGATTTCCGCCTAGCCACGCCTTGCCAAGTATTATGTTCCAAGATACATGTATCCTATAAATTTTCTTGAAAAGTTAACACAAATTCAGTTTCTAATTCTATATAAACTGATAGAAATCTTATTTATTTTATCTCCCTCGTTTCGGCAATTTTAAGGGGCATAGAGAAGTGATGTAGGTACTCCTGGCGGTAACATTTTATGCGTAGGTACGATCTACATTGAATATTCATGTTTTAATCTCTACTCTTAAAATATGAATAAATAAAAACGGGAGTAGGTACTAAAAGTACTACCTCAAAATAACCAGCCACTATTCATAATCTGTAGCGTAATTAATATATGCTTAAAAAGAAAGTAGAAAAGGCAATTTTATTAAAAACTAGCTTTCCGCCCGCGGCTTCGCCCGCGTGGAGTTCGGTTATATCGCGCTTTTTAGATTTCCCTCGGGAATATCAAATTTTTCCGGGATAAACGGTAGCCTATGTTCTTTCTCATGGTCTTAAGATTGTCTGTGCCAAATTTCATCAATATCGGTTGAGAGGTTTAAGCGGGAAAGCGTAACAGACAGACAGACAGACATACAGACAGACAGAAAGACAGACAGACAGTCAGACAGACAGAGTTACTTTCGCATTTATAATATTAGTATGGATAAGTGGAATGCCTCACCATTCATATAAAAGCAATTACGTAAATATCATGACGGAATATGCGACAAGAATCCGCGGAGGTAACATATTCTACTGAACATTATAAAAGTAAAAAAGGTCACCATTACCTGTTACCACACCCTTTCATTCAGCCGGAAAATATCGTGGGACAAAAAATTCAATAATAAAAAGTTGTAAGTCCAAATCCGACGGTTCAGAGATAGGATCGGGCGATTTCTTCGTGATTTGTCGCTAAGAGATGGGGCTCCAGCCTGTATGACGCTGATCTATTGAGATCGAGCTCCCGTGGGCCTCACTAAGTGAATATATTTCTGACTAGCAATCGTTTGTAGTTCTGAATTCCGGCCTCAAGAAACGGAAAGAAATATTTTTTATAGTCGAATTGCCGTAACTAGTTTTTTATAAATCATATACTATTCCTTCTTCATGATGGTAAGCAGTGACGCAATCGTTGATGGTAAAGCGCACTAGTTTATTAAGAGCCTACTCACTCTAGCCTTGAACACACTCAAATTGTAGTGCGAGTTCCAGTCCCCGGTATAAATGAGGAGGCGAAACGCTTCGTCCGGATCGTAGTGGTGTTGACAACCTAAGGGTGGAAACTCCAGGTGTTTAGGTCCGGCAGTACTTCACACCTGGGCAGCTTCTAATGTTATACAAAGCACAGGTCCGTTCGTGTGTGGAGTACCTCAGCCACATTTGGGCTGGTGCTGCCAAATGTCACCTGGCCACTTTGGATTCAGTGGAGAGACGTGCAAAGAGGCTGATTGGTGACCCTGATCTAACTCGAGTTGGTCTCCAAAGCCTAGAGCACAGGCGTAGAGTAGCCAGCCTTCGGTGTTCTATAGGATGCATTTCGGGGAGTGTGCGAGGGAATTGCATGATTTAATTCCCCCATCTCCGTTCCACCAGCGGACGACCCGTCGTATGGCTAGTTTCCACCCTTACGTTGTTAACACCACTACGGTCCGGACGAAGCGTTTCGCCTCCTCCTTTATACCACGTACATCGGGGGACTGGGACAATTTGCTAGCGGCGGTGTTTCCGTCGGACTACAATTTGAGTGTCTTCAAGGCTAGAGTGAATAGGCTCTTAATAAACTAGTGCGCTTTACCATCAACGATTGCATCACTGCTTGCCATCAGGCAGGATTGCGGTCAAGCGCTGGTTTATAATATGTATAAAAAAACTCGCAGCATGACGGGTCGTCCGATGGTGGAACGGAGATGGGGGAATTAAATCATGCAGTTCCCTCGCACACTCACCAAAATGCATCCTATAGAACACCGAAAGGCTGATTACTCTATGCCTATGCTCCAGGCTTTAAAGACTAATGATGAATGCGTTTATCGTCATTGATAATTATTTTAATTTAACGTTGCAAAAATGAGGTATGAATAGAATAGAAATAATTCACCCACTGGAAGAGAAGTACCTGCCTACTTTTGTACCTGGAGTCGGCTTTCAGTTTGATCGGATGCATCTGAATACCAGTATTTTACATGGAGTGGTTGCCTTCCTGCCAAAGAACAGTACTTAATCAATACATAAAATAGGCTCTCACTTCCATAGCTAGAAATATGCAATGAGTATCTATTAATTAATTCTCCATTCCACGTTCGTGACCACAAATTTGGAATTGAAAGCTTCGAGAAGTACATACCAATTGTAGCTAAAAAATGCAATATTTAAAACAAGTGCATCCATAGATAATCCTGTTTCGACGCAGAGTGAACAATACATACGAATATTAGTTTACGATATCTCATAAAAAGTAAAAAAAAAACTAAAACCCAACTACGACAAAAAACGACGCTGAAAAAGTATAAAACAAGATTTTCAGAATACTGAAGTGAACAAAGTTGCTAACGTAGTTGCAAGTAAATGGACACAGTAGACTCTACCAAGATGCCTTCGTTGTAAATTGACAATAATGTCATACAATACTATTCTGAAGTATGCAAAATTCACTATGTAGAGATAAATTTTCATGTTTGGAAAACCGCAGTCACACGTTATCCAAATGTTACGGTAGGTATGTAACGTGTGACTACGCCTTTCCAAACATGAAAATTTATCTCTACATAGTGAATATTGCATACTTCAGAATAGTATTGTATGACATTATTGTCAATTTACAACGAAGGCATCTTGGTAGAGGTATATTTTGATAGGTAGATTAGGTACATAGGTAGATTTTGTGAAACTCTATATAGCCTATAACCAGCAGACAATTAAGACGCTTCTAATGATATGTCATTTGTCGAATTCGAATAAGTAGTTTAGAAGTTACGAGGGAACAGATGAACATACATACATACATACATACATACATAGCCTGTCAAAATCATAACCCTCCTTTTGCTTTGCCGTAGTCGGGTAAAAATAGAAAATGAAAGCTACAAAGTCATTCCAACATAGAGATAATTTGCTCATTAGGTCTTTATCTTTTATTACACTGCATTACTGCTTATTTTCCCTCCAGAAAATTAAAGCCCCTTTTACATTCGGTATTCAAGAGACTTTTCCCTCTCTAAGCGAAAAGTGGCTTTTACACAACGTTAATTTTATGATGTAGTTATGTGGCACAGCAATTTTATTTATCGCTTCTCTTAACAAGTATACAAATATTCCAGTGGACAAAACAAAAATGTGAAAAACCTGCACTGCTTTCAATAACAGCTATGCGACACGACATCGTTGATGAAAAATTGAGTTATTCTGAAAAGCTTGGATTTAGCGTTCATTGCCAAATGCTTTTCGAATACGCATTTTTATGCCAAACTCATTGATTCATGGACATAACACGCGCTCTTGTATTAAGTGAAGGCTTAACAAAAAGCTTTTGTGATTAATTTATAACATTAGTATACTTTATACTTTTATTTTTAATTTTCCGATCCGGGCAAAACAATACCTAATTTATATGTACGAAGTAAAGTGCTTTTTTATTTTTATTGACTATGCTTGATCTCGATCACGCCTGATGCAAAGCGATGGATCTATGATGGTCTATGATGGATCCTTCCATCATGTGTCATCTACCTGAGAGCGTCTATTAGCCATCTGGGCTCCCGTTTAGAAGATGCATTTTTCAAGTATCATTAACCAGGTATAACTTTGGAGTGATCAATTAAGTGACCTCTCACCTATTAGCTTTAATCTCACTTTGTAATAAAAATGATATTATAATTTTCCGATTTACCATAAATACCATTGATGAAAAACCGTTGGTCCCGGTTGCCATATGAACATCTAGTCATCTAGTCTGCCACATGAACATACAAAACTCATTCCTCTTAATCGTCGGAGAATGTATAAGCCATATCAATTTACATACAACTCCAATGCTTTAATATCGCCTTCGAATTGTGGAGGTCAAACGGCAGTCGCTACATGGAAAATATCGAAGTTTAGCCAAAATCAGCAGTAAGACTGGTAAGCAGACCCCAGACTCCAAAACTGTTAAAAGTTCGGATGCGACTGGGATTATGATGATGATGACCATGATGAAAAGCAAAAATCTAGTAGCAAAATATTAAATACAGGTTTGATAGAATTATTCTGCACAGAATTGTGTGAGATGATGATGATGACATAGATGAAAATCAAAAGTCTAGTAGCAAAATATTAAATACAGGTTTGATAGAATTATTCTGCACAGAATTGTGTGAGATGATGATGATGACATAGATGAAAATCAAAAGTCTAGTAGCAAAATATTAAATAAAGGTTTGATAGAATTATTCTGCACAGAATTGTGTGAGATGATGATGATGACATAGATGAAAATCAAAAGTCTAGTAGCAAAATATTAAATACAGGTTTGATAGAATTATTCTGCACAGAATTGTGTGAGATGATGATGATGACATAGATGAAAATCAAAAGTCTAGTAGCAAAATATTAAATAAAGGTTTGATAGAATTATTCTGCACAGAATTGTGTGAGATGATGATGATGCCATAGATGAAAATCAAAAGTCTAGTAGCAAAATATTAAATACAGGTTTGATAGAATTATTCTGCACAGAATTGTGTGAGATGATGATGATGCCATAGATGAAAATCAAAAGTCTAGTAGCAAAATATTAAATACAGGTTTGATAGAATTATTCTGCACAGAATTGTGTGAAATGATGATGATGATGACATAGATGAAAAGCAAAAATTTAGTAGCAAAATATTAAATACAGGATTGATAGAATTTTTCTGTACAGAATTGTGTGAGATAATGATAATGACATAGATGAAAAGCAAAAGTCTAGTAGCAAAATATTAAATAAAGGTTTGATAGAATTATTCTGCACAGAATTGTCTGAGATGATGATGATGACATAGATGAAAAGGGAAAATTTTGAAGCAAAATATTAAATACAGGGTTTATAGAATTATTCTGCACAGAATTGTGTTATTTTTCCTCTTGAGGTTAGTTTCACATTTTGTCACCACGGTCCGGGTAATGGTGTTGTTTCCGTCTGTCCGCCCGAACGTCTACGATCCACATTCGAACTATAATGTAAACACATTATGTGAATTGATATGGCTTATATATTCCCCGACGATTAAGAGGAATGAGTTTTTGAGATAAATACTGATAATTCATTTTATTTAATGGAATAAATTGGCGATTAAGTGTGAGCTTGTAGATAGTTGTATTTTTAATATTGTAGATTGATTTTTAATTCTTTAAAGCCACTCGTTATATTTAATTAGGTAGGTATATTTAGTACTTTTTGCCCGCGTGGATATCGGTAAATATACCACGGAAACATCACTCTATGTTCTGAATACTCAAGGGGCGTACCCAAAGGGGGCAGGTCGGGGCTGCAAGCACCCCCCCGGAAATCTTGCAGGACACTTTTAAATAAACCACGCAGTTAACACTGGCGAATGTACGGTAAAATTGCCAAAAATTCGCTTGCGACTATAGCGCACAAAGATTGCCTTTTATTTTATTTAGGACTAGCTGTCCGCCCGCAGCTTCGCCTGCGGGCGAGCTGCGGGCTACATATCAACATTATTTTAATAACATTTGATTAAACTTTTTCAAAGTAACTAGCACTAAAGAAAAATGTTTGAGGTTGTAGCTGAATCTAATTGTGTTGGAATAAAATGCCGCCAAGCGATTCGTCCTGTTCCGGCATGATGTCTGGTGAAGCCGTACGGAGGACGGGTCTGAACAGTTGCGGTGCGATGTGTGCCGGGTACGTGGCGCTAAATGTTGCTGTATCGGGAGTTTGGTCGTGGAGGGCTTCCAGATCAATCTCTCTATGGCGCAGCATCGTTGGTCGTGTTGTTGGGTTTAACATTGCATCACCTCACTCAACTACCATCTTCCTTTTTTTTAGTGAATGTGCTCTTAATTGACTAGCGGGCTTTACCATCAACGATTGCATAACTGCTTACTATTAGGCGGGATTGCGCTCAAGCACTACTGTATAATTATTGAAAAAAAAAACACTTAAAAAAATTATATACACATATATAAATAGGTGCCGTGGTTGCCTAGTGTTTAAAACACCAGCCTCTCAAGTATGAGTGCGCGGGTTCGATTCCAAGTCAGGCAAGTACCAATGTAACTTTTCTAAAGTTATATGTCCTTTCTAATTATATCTTGGACACCAATGACTGAAGGTGAAGGAAAACATCTTGAGGAAACCTGGAGTTTTATAAGTCTGAAAGCGCCAACCCGCATTGAGCAAGCGTGGTGATTACGCTCAATCCTTCTCTGTATGAGAGGAGACCTGTGCCCAGCAGTGGGACGATAAAAAGGTTGATGATGATGATGATATAAACAGGCAACTAAAACAGAACAGAAAGAAATAATTCATTGATATTGATTCTAATTTGTTTACTTACTTATTTCATTACCTCGCGATTTTTCTGTAACTCCGAAGATTACCATTACATACAATTCAGCGGTTTGCGTCTACAAACTATTAGTATTGGCGATAGGTTACCTACACTCGTGAAACGCTTAGAGCTAAAGCCACAAAAACTATGTAATAACACTTACGTATATACAACGTGTAACATAAAGGGTATATACATAAAAAAGGCATGGCATCTTTACATGATATCAAACGATATTGGAAGGGTTTTTTAATCCTAACTCTTTATGTTAGGAAGTTATGAGGAAAAACACCGCCTGTGATAGGCTACTATCATACTAGTTGCACAGAGATATTGAAGACATTTATCGGATTTTGGCAAGTAACGTGACGGGTAACGAGTACTTATTAACGTATGTAGTGTGCTGCCACGTTTGTTATGATTTGATTTTAAGAAACGCACGAAACCGAAAATTTGGTACCAATTTTTTGAGTATTTTATTTTGAGTTGAAACCCTTCCGATATCGTTTGATATCATCTAAAGATGCCATGCCCTTGGTATGTATATACCCTTTTTGTTACACGTTGTATAAGACAATCGAGAAAAAAATAAAAGCTTTACGTGTAAGGACAATTGAGATTGATATAAATTACTCCATCTATATTCAGTTGCCTGTTACGATCTGTACTAAGGATCTTATTCCTAATAAAGCTTTTCTTCTCCGTATCAAGTACGTGACTCATATCTTAAAGACCACAAGCAACCTTCCATAGCTTTACTAGACTACTGTGGGTATTTATTTGATTTTCTATTATTGGAATACCTCTTCAGGATTGGTGTTTGTTTTACGTTTATGTTACTGTCTGAAATAATACTTACAAATGAGAAAATAAATTGTCAGATGTTTTTTTGTAAGGTTCATCCTCCTAACATTTTCGATTTTAATGACACCATTTCTAAAACATATTTTCATTTGGTACCCATTTCAACACCATAAGCTCCTTTGAAAATACTGTTTTATTAATGACTAGCTGACCCGGCGAACTTCGTACCGCTTTAGAATGAATATATGAGAAAATTAATTATCTTCGTTTTTTTTCGCGAATGCTCGAGTTATAAATGGTGTAAGTGGCCCGATTTCATTTCACGGTAAATTTACACTTGCCGTTCTAATAAATATCTATTCAAAAGTATTATCAGTTTTTGTATGTATTTCAATAACACCGCAAGATAGAGACCGGAAAATGTCTACATTTTTTTCTCTATTTTAGGAAGGAAAAGTCAAACAGCGTCATGGAACAGAATAAATATTCGAGGGTAGATAAAGTAAGCGAGGGCAAAAGGAAGTTATACGGGAGTCAACGAGGCGTGAAGAAGCCATGTCGTCTTGCAATCCCGTTTGCAAGGATGTGGCACGAATTTTCTTTACTCTGTGGTATTTATTAGGTTAAATTTAGGAAAAACGGCTTTGACGTGTAACGTGTATCGGTGTAACTTGGGGTAAGACAGAGTCGTATGTCTTGATGGCAAACGACATACGCTTGGTGCAAATCGGCCACCGACTACCGCCACTCTCTTCAATGTTTGACATCTACCGAGCGTCCCGTAGTGATCACATTTTGTTGTGAATAGAAATCACTGACTTATTAAAAACGTGTTGTCATTCTATGTTGTATCGTTAAAATGCTAATGGTAATCAAGTTAGTAAGTCTTCATGACAAGCATAATTCAAACTACCTCTAAACTCTTGTTGATTCTGTGTTGTAGTGAATTATGTAGGTATATAATTTTGAACGTAGGTATATAATTTTGAATGTAGGTATATAATTTTAAACGTAGGTATATAAATTGACAGCAGCCGCAACTTTAAATCTGCGACTTTAAAGTTGTAGGTCGTAGGTTCGAACCCCATCAGGCTCTACTTTGTGTAAATTATTTCGTCACCACTGCTCTCAAAACAGCGAAGAAAAATATCATGAGGAAACCGGCATTTCTTAGAGCCAAACCTTCGAATACATTGGAAATTGGCTTGTTGAGTAGAGAGAGATTAGTTATATTTTTAAGGCGATTAATTCAAAGCAGCTCAATCTTAAATCATCCTACCCCTCTTTCGTGTAGGGATGTTTATGGCAATAATGGGCATTCTCTCGCTCTTTATTGACACTTGCAGAACAAGTGTCAATGAAGTCAGTATTAAATTGATATTACTGCTCTCAAACCAATGAAGAATAACGTCGTGAAAAACCACATAACATGTCTAAGAACTAAAAGAAATATGATACCTATTAACCCACTCTGGACCTGCGTGGTTAGAACGTTAGAGTTACCTATAATTTTGAGAGTGGGTCCACCGACCCACTTCAAAATCATAGGTAGCACTTACGTTATAGACTGATTATGTATGATGTTGAGAGAATATAACGTCCCTCTGACGAGAACAATGCGTACACTCAATTTAATTGTCATTTTCTTATGTCCTTGAGCGAGTTCGCAAAAGTACGTAATTTGTAAATCAACTGTACACTACCACATTGGGACACTGTGACTTCACAACTTCTGAATTCACACGAGCCGTTTTTTATTATGTAAACTTGATTTTTGGAGAGAGATCACATTTAAAAAGCACAAACACAAAACGGTAACTATATTTCAAAAATTCAATTTATACCTAAATCATGCTAACAATAAATAGCTAATTTTTATTTAATAATAATTATAAATTAGTGCTTGACTGCAATCCCGCCTAATGGTAAGCAGTGATGCAATCGTTGATGATAAAGCGCCGTTTAAAGCGAAATACAAACAAAATGACTTACAGCAAGTCACACTGACCACCAATTCAACCGCATTACTGCCCTGAAGCTGCGAAGCAAAAGACCTGACAATCAGACAGCCGTGCTATTTATAACAGACAGGCATAGTACACCAGAGTAGGCGCCAGTTGCCACAAGTACTCCAATTTTTTAGCTCTTAGTGTTATTAGTGAGTAATAATTGTATTTTTATAAACTATACCTACCTGCACTATTGTATTAGGTAAGCCTAAGTGGTAAGTTTTTTAAAAATAAATGATATAATAAGCCTTCTTTGTTTGAGGAAAATGTCGTGAGGAGAGTTTTGAATATGAATGTCAATGGCTATACTATAAAAGTAGGGAAGATCAAAAATATCGACGAATGGAAAGTGTGAATGACAATATGCGTACGAAGGGGTGACTATGGACATGACGTCTAATAGAGAAGTATGGAAGAAAATGATTGGTTGTGTGCCGACCCAAATAAGTTGAAATAGCCAGGAGAATAATGATCAGGAGCCCTAGTGTGCTATTTTTATAAATTTGTCATTCCAACACGATTCCATTGTCATTGTGTTTAAAAGTTCGTAATCTTCTAAATTCAAAATGATCAATGATAAAATGGTGATAGAATGACATTGCCGTATTGCCGTCACTATAAAACCCGTTAATAGGAATGATGTTCTAAAAATCAATACTCAATTTGTACATTTATAAATATGAAGTGGAGTGTCAGTGATTGACCACTGGAAAGTCATAATGACGCCATTTTGTTAGTAGATTACAAAACTTGTCAAAATTCATCATTATTAGATCATTGATCGACTATTGTAATAGCGGACTGGGTCCCTGGTCATCTTTTGCGGTTTCAAGCTACATCTGCGATATTATTCTTTAAAAATCAATAGCCGTAGTATATATAGTATCTATCGCTAGCTTGGGATGGAATGCTCTCACTAACTTCACATAATTTTTCAAAATAGACCGGTTGTAAGTTGCTTTGCTGTTTGGTCCAATAAGGTGCCAATGTTTATTGCGTCCTCCGAGGTTTTCTTGAGATCATCGATCAATCATCAAGGATGCAGGTGCAGGCACGGTAATTTGGGAAAATCTAGCAGAAGGAATAATATACATAAAATATTAGTTTTAATACTTTTTATCATTGTTCCTCTCAATCAAAGCACCTGCCATTTAATCTATTCACCACGCTTGGTCGAATTTACAAATTATATTATGTACAGCCCAGAGAGATTTCCTGTTATTAATTAAATTTTACTCTGTTTTCGTTTTGATGTTAGCAGTTACTAAAATGAAATATTGTAATTCAGGTCAATTAACAGATACAATCAAGTAATTAAGTCAATTCAGGGAGATTTACCCGTTTCATCACCCACTGAATAACACTCGAATGTAATGTACAAGTGTAACACAGAATAAAGACTGATTTACACGGTGCAATTTAATTGCATATGGCATACATGTATATATTTATGTATTTATTATTATTTTTCTTTTTTGTATGTCTCATTCAACTTCTCTTTTATATCTTTGCACCTACGATGTTTTATCTCTGCATCACCTTAAGGTAGACTGGTAGAAAAGGCCTAAGGCATTAAGTCCGCCATTGTACAATGTTTTTATTTGTGCATAAAGTTTTAATAAATAAATACAATAAAATTTATGCAACAAATGACTTGCATCGTCTAAATGGTATTTTAATAACCTTTATTGTTGCCTCAACTTAATTGAAGCCATATGCAACTAAATTGCACCGTGTAAATCAGTCTTAACAACAGAATAAACCCCAGTCTTGAACGTAGTTTGTATCATATATTAAACTAGCGGCCGCCAGCGACTTCGTTCGCGTGGTTTAGTTATGCTCCGCTCCTATTGGTCGCAGCGTGATGTTATATAGCCTAAATCCTTCCTGGACTATCACATCCAACGAAAGAATCTTTCAAATCTTGACCCAAAATTTGAGAGATTGTTCGTTCAAACAAACAAATAAACTCTTCAGCTTTATATATATTACCTAGTACTTATTATAGATCATCAACATCCAGCGTTAAATCCTTCCAGTCGCATCCGAAGCCTTTCAGCTATGGAGTCTGGGTCCGCTTATCATCCAACTGCTGATATGGCTGAACTTCGACATTTTCTGCAAAGCGACCGCCGTCTGACCTCCACAACTGAAGGCGACATCGAAGCATTGCAGTTAGACCAATTACATTTCCAAAGGCTCCAAACAACCTGTAACGACTGCCACTAGATGTTCGTATGGCAACCAGCACCAATGGCTTAACGTAAGTCAGCGTACAACCAAACCAGTACAAATATTCATATTCATGCATACAAATACACAATACTGTGCGGGAATCGAACCCGCTCCACCTTGCGCAGCGGCCGCGTCCGCTACCGCTACGCCACGGAGGCTGTCGGCGGTTATTAGTACTTATAGATAAGACGGACTAATTATTTTTCTGATTTTCATACCGTGGATACATCCCTATTGCGCCTCTGATTGCATGTCACACAATTTGTATACAACATGAAATTGCCATAACAACGCACAATACGGCTTTCTAAATCATTAGTCATTAGTAAGCGCTACCTTGACGTTAGCATGACGACTACGTTGCCTGGCGTTAACTTGACTCAGTGGAGCGAGTGAGCAATGACAGCAGCATTGTTTCCTCTGTGGGCCCGTTTGATATGATTCTCTCACTCCGCTTATGTGATTAACAGAAATGGTACTAGAGCGGAGGGATGTCATGTCGACAGAATTGAGTTTTGATTGGGATGTATTCGTAATTTGTGTTGTTGTGCTGTTATATTTGGTTCCGAATGTGTGTTTGATGGTAATCGGATTTTTAATATTACGATTAATGTTTTATTTTCTTAATGAGCAGTGTCTCTTCATCCTAAACTTTTCCAACTATATTGCTGTCAATTTGCAGTCTATCTAGATGCAGCTGAATACCATTACGTGGGACACTCAGAAAGTTTTGCGATAATAAAAAATAATTATATAGATACATATATTTTTATTACATCTTTTCAAAGTACTCTCATACAGCCTCTATACAAAATTTCATGCGTCTGAACCAGTTTACGAAACCAGTTTAACCATGTTTTTCATCGTTTAGTTTTTAACCACCTTCTTCTAGTCGTTTACAGCCTGCTCCAACGTTGACAGCGCATCATCCTGCAACGAAAATTGTGTCACTTTGGGCTGATCTATTATTTTTGGGATAAAGAAGAAATCACATCGTGCTATGTCAGGGCTGTAAGGAGGATGACCCAGGAGTTTGACCGGTGTACTGTCCAGGAAATCCCTCGTTTTGATCGCGGTGTGGGCGAGCGCATTGTCATGGTGAAGCAGTAACCCGCGGAGCCCTGTGCTTGGTCGGTTGTTGCTCACAACAGAGAAAACTTCTGTCAAGCATTTAGTAGTATATCATTCAGCGTTAATGCTTCTTTGGTTTCGTAAAGGAATTGACACCAAGTAGCCAGTCAAACTGAAAAAGCTCACAATCAAAATGTTACCCCCACTTCTAGATCGCTTCACTTTGGTAGGCGTTGATTCGTTTTGAAACACCCAAACCGTCGACTGGCGCTTCGTTTTTCGATCGAATTGATAAATCCAAGATTCAACACCTATAATGATGTCGTAAAGACGCCGAGACAAGCCTGCTTCGTATTTGTCTATCATATCATGGCACCATTCCACCCGTGCCTGCTTCTGTGCGTCGGTGAGATTGTACGGCACCCATTGTGAAACTATCCTCCGCAACCGAGAATGCACATATAGAATCTTGTGAAGGCTTTCTGATCTAATCTGCAGTTTATACTGAATTTCTTGATATGTAATTCGTCTATTGTCTTGGTTCAAACTTTTCACTGCTAGCACGTTTTCTTCTGTAACAGCCGTCAAAGGGCGACCACTTCTTTCTTCATCCCCCAAAGTTAGTCGACCGCGCTTAAATTCATTTTACCATTATACACGGTTGTCTTAAAAGGGCCTTCATCCATGAATTCCATTTGAAGTCTATCGTACTTTTCGTCTGGTTTCAGGCGACATACGAAAAACACACCAAAAACACATCCACATCAAAATCGTATCGCGAAAATGGTCTCGACGCAAGTCCATTTTTCAAAGAGACACGATAATTTTTATTAGCTCTCAAAAAATGTGGAGGGAAGTTTTGGAACGTGCTCATTAGTTATAACATATATTTTTTAAATAAATTATAACTGGCCATGTTTTATACATAAAACTTTTTGTCGCAATATATTCTGAGTGACCTGGTAGTTTACACATGAGGGGTCTACCTATCTGACATTCACAATTCCCAGGTACTATTAACACGATGGCCTCAACTACTAAGACTGGTTGGCCGATTTACGCTTTGACCGTAACTAGTATCGTCTCCACAATCAAAGCTTTTTAGGAGAACACGGGCGTCTTTAAAAATAAATCAATCAAGTACCGACCGCGTCATTTAGTATTTAGCTACGAGCCAAACTTATAAAATTACATGAAATTGAGAATGGAATTACTCGGGGCTAGTCCATAACAGGCGGGAAACCGCTGGATGCGGGAGGCACATAACCGCCAGCAGTGGGCGTCTTTCGGCTGAAATGATGATTATGATGATGACATCGACTACCGGCAGAAGTTACCACCCACCAGACAAAGTCTTGCCGCCAAGTAAGCCAGGCAATGATGCTCCAAATGTTGCTGTGTCGGGAGTTTGGTCGAGAATCTTCAGATCAATCTCCTTCTGGCGTATACTCTGTCGTTGTTGGGATTACACATCAAACTAGCTCGCCGTCTTCCTTCCTGTTCACTATTTTTTTTTTTAATGAATAGGCTCTTAATAACCTAGCACACTTTACCATCATCGATTGCATCACTGCTTACCATCAGGTGGGATTGCAGTCAAGCACAAGTTTATAGTGATTTCAAAAAAAAACGGAATGGTCGCCAGTCCGCCTAAGGATAGCTTACTGCATGAGCTGTACCACTCAACTCTTCATGAACTATCTATTTATCACATTTACAGATTTGTCAAACCTTTAAAGTATTCCTATATAATACGTCAAAGTACCACAGACGCAACATAAAAACACAGTATGTTCTTCGTCGAGACGTGGTCTATTTTTTGCGTGAACCCTCTCTACTCTACGTCACGTTTGTCTTAACTTAAATTAATGGATGGAAAAACTGGGAACAGTACTCTTAACAGTTGTGTACTTCACATTTTGCTTCGTAAATAGGTTACTAATTCAGGTGAAGATGGAAAAGAGAAAAGAAAACATTTAGTTGTCAACACTGAAAGGTACTATAGAGGACTTCTAATTGTGGTAAACTTTTACCCTAGCATAACCTTACTTCTGCTTATGCTAGGATAAAAGTTTACCCTACTATCAGTTATTGCTGACCTCCTCTTTGTAAGAGCGAGTGAGTTATAAGTTTATAACACACCACGAAATCCCAGTGTGATATGGATTATCTATTATATTATTGTAAGTAATATACATTATTTTGTTTACAATCACTAATAGAGACATGATTCTTTTGGTAAATTGAAATAAAAAAAAGTTTACGTTAAGACAACATTTTGTTGCCTAGAGTGGAAAAACCATAACATTCTTTGGTAAATTTTTTCACGTACTTTGAAAAGCGAGTACGTATGTAACAAAGCAAGTGTGTACTTAATGTAAAAGGAGCGGAAAAATTCGAATAAGTAGACAACATCAAAAAGCTGATACTGTTGAGCCTTTAAATGTATGAACAACTTTAGCAAAATATCAGATTACTTTCGCTGTATTTGTCAAGGGGTACTATTGTTATACAAACGCTGGGGGTGTACTGATGAGTATACTTAGCGGCGGGATTTATCGACAGAATATACGAAATTAGTTTACTCAATTGGCTGTTATCCAGTAATGCTGTGGAGGTCAGATAGGCGTCACTCCAGGTAAAATATTTAAAGTTATCTGCATCAAGTTATCACCCGACCAGAGCGTCTCCTGTGGCGGCTAGTGGTGTGAGGACGCTGGAATTCCCGCTACCTCATGCGCTCCGCCTCCTCCTTTGTCAGCATCACTGTTTCGCAGAAGGAGGTGACGGCCTGCCATGCACTCTCGCTCGGGACCATGGCCTGGACTAGGGTCGAACGCGAGAGATCGCCGCTGATCGCCCCCACGAGGACACGGCGGTGCTCTACCCTAGCCGGGCAGACCTCCACCGTATGTTTCACCATGTCCTCAGGGCGATCTACACCTTATCCGGAACAGGAACCTCCCGAATGCACCGTGTCCGGTGAGGACCTGCGTCAGGCGGATCTTTAGCCACTCCTCAAAGAGAGGACTCACCGCCGCTATTGTGGCGTGCCCAAGCTATCTAGACTGGACGCTGATCCCAAAATAGTTGAGAAAATTTAAACAAATGCTGATTAGATAGATAGATACAGTACTTTATATAATATACGCCATTAAATAAATAGAGAAGAGGCAGTGGCGGGACGAGGTCTTTAAATAAACGTTAAGATACTTTAAAATATTACTCACAGAAAGAAAACTTATATTACTGCTTGTTTTTGCTGTTGTTTGCTGAACTGAAAATCAGCGCTGGGGCTGTTTTGCATAGGGTCGCAGCTAATGCTGAGTGATAGTCAAATGCGTGGATTTGACACACCAATTTCTTTGTACCTAACTAAATTATATTCTCTAATATCCATATCCTAAAAAAAAAACACAATTTTCGTGAGTTTTATTGTGTATCTCATTTGTCTTAGGATAAAAAGTGATGAAGTGTGTCCAAACGTTGTGTATGAAGGATCTATTGTAAAAATAAGACCCACTGATTCGTTTACCTCTTGCTTCCACTTATATCTATAATTCTTATGGTGTACATAATAAATAGTATAATCTACACAATCTATCTCTATTTCCTTGGTTGTATTCTTGAATTCTATATTCAGTTGAAAATTCACTGAAGCAGCTTAGACCGAAGAATTCTCTGGTATATAGCAAGTCCATGTATTATGCGTGGGAGTGATAGTGATACGATCCATTGTACCATTTGTTGCACATTTTTAAATTCTCGTTCAGAATAAATAAACGATAATGTGGCGTTTATTGGCCGAAGCCGATGATTTTATAATATAAACAAATGTATGCTTTAAAATTATGCGCCTTTTCTTTTTTATCTACATCAATGCATATGGTTAGATGTGAATCAAAATGTATTGGAATCTGCAATAGCTTTGTAAGTTTTTTAAAAACCCGGTCGTTTTATACCCGTATTCATGAAAAATAAGCAACAATGTTTAAGCCGCATTTGCCGAGGGAAACATTTCATGTAGGTACTGGCATTTTGAGACTAAAATTATGTAAGTTAACAAAAACAAAAAATGATATTACCAACAAAACAAAACGATTCAGGTGTAACAGCATTGAGTTTACAATGAATAAAGAACTTCGGCAAACGTAGCCTAGGACGCCCTTGGGCGAGATGGAGCGACGATATCAAAATGGTGGTTGGTAGTGGCTGGCGGAGAACTGCTCAGGATCGAGCTTGTTGGCGTGCCATGAAAGAGGCCTATGTCCAGCAGTGAACGAGTTAAGACTGATGATGATGATGATGAAGGGACTTCTGAATGAATGATTGAGAAGAACAAATCACTGCTTATTCATTCTTATGTAAACATGTATTCGATACTTATTGTACTTCCTCCACAACATAGGTATATAATATTGTAGGTTGTTTAATAATTGCATACGATACATAAACAAGCCTTACATCGTAAAACAATTATATATCAATACAAATTATACATGTATACAAAGATATCGGACTGCCTCGAGCGGCAATCCGGCTTCAATATTGTTCTGTCATTTTCAAACATTACAGAGTAAAAAAAAAACATAGGTATTCGATATTGAAATAATCTCTTTTAGTTTTTATTTGTAGGTAATTAAGTACGTTTATAATTTAATTTGCAATACTTTCGGTGCAGAATAATTGGGAGTTCGGGGAAAGCGCGCTGTTTGTGCTCGGTTCGTTAGCTTACGTAATTAGACGATTGATTTTCAGTGAACAGCCGCCGCGTTAATAATTGACGGTAAAATATACCTGTGTATATAATGTTTCTTGTATCATTGCTTAATTATGTGCTTTCTGTCTTTTGATGCATCTAAACTAATATTATAAAGTATTCACATTATACAATACTTGCGCCCTGCGGTTCACCCGCGTTGGTTTCGATATGTTTTTTTTATTATGCTCCGCTCCTATTGGTTGCAGGGTGATATTATATAGCCTAAGCCTTCCTGGATTAATGGGCTGTCCAACGCAAAAAGATTTTCCAAATCGCACCCGTACTTCCTGAGATTAGCGCGTTCAAACAAACAAACAAACTCTTTTCAGCTTTATATAATAGTATAGATGCAAAGATAACCTAAGATAACGACCCATAAGGATAATAAAGGTTAGGTTAACACAAATCATGATCAAATAAAATATGAAATTTTACATAATCATCATAGTAACAATACTAATTAATTTTGCGATAATCTTTTTTCCGCAAATTAATTCCAACTTCCCCAGAATTTGGTATTTATTTTAAAAGTGACTACACCATTTTCGTCCCCACAAGTCGTGGTGGCCTAGTGGTTAAAACACCAGCCTCTCAAGTATGAGTGTGCGGGTTCGATTCCAGGTCAGGCAAGTACCAATGTAACTTTTCTAAGTTATATATACCTACTTTCTAATATATCTTGGACACCAATGACTGATTAAAAAGGTGAAGGAAAACATCTTGAGGAAACCTGGACTTTAAGTCTGAAATCGCCAACCCGCATTGAGCAAGCGTGGTGATTACGCTCAATCCTTCTCTGTATGAGAAGAGACCTGTGCCCAGCAGTGGGACGATAAAAAGGTTGATGATGATGATGATGACACCATTTTCGACGGTATTATTATGAGCGATGCGACCACGTGTCCTGCCCCCAGTCGCCCGCGCATGAATTGCCATGTTTGCTTCTTTAGCGAAATAATATTTATGGCATTTCATTTTTGTAGGTATTAGTAGAATCAGTTATCGATACCTAACAATACCTTCACGGTTCGGACAGAGGGTTTTCTTTACATATTGTATTTTAGATAACAATATACCTACCAAGTAAAGTGCCTGACGGGGTTCGAACGGGCTTCCGGGTTCATTAGGCTACTGCTACTCTCAATTTTATCTTCTCTACTCATTATTTTAGAATCTGTCTGTCGATCTGGTTTCCGACATTAAACACCCAGAAAAAAAAACTGTTTGTCAAATATGTGTTTTAAGAATACGCAATCAAACTAAAAAGCTCCCGAATTCAGTAAATATTAAAGTTAAATAATCCGAACAACTATTTTCATTTCAACATTAAGCTGACATCGTTTAGTCAGTTCTCTTGAATTTCGTACTAAGCTCATATGAATGAGACAACTTACTGCGAAATATTACATTTAAAATATTAATATTTCTGCGACCATACTTGTTGAATATTTTATTCTGAAGCACTGAAAAAGGATACAGGCAAAAATACATTAAAAACCTCTGTTGGTTTCATGCAAACAAAATAATTGATAAACACTAGAATTTTATAAAATCAAAGCTTATTTTACATGCATTTTATTAGCTT
>JADWQK010001837.1:0-38444 GCA_017933935.1 Sesamia nonagrioides | reverse complement strand
TTTATAATATACTAGCTGACCCGGCGAACTTCGTTCCGCCTTAAAGGCAATATCACATGACTACTTTTTAAATTAGGATGATTTTAAATAAATGAATATTATTATTCAATAATTTTATTTGGGATTTATTTGGGAGCATAATCCTGGCCATTCTCCGGAAATCTTTAATGTGCTACAATACTCGCAAACAACATCCATTGGCCCAATGCGAACGCCATTGCGCTATATTATATGCGTATTGAAACGCTGCCCGATTCAAATCAGTATTGGATGAATTTCTTCTTGTGTTTCGTAAAATATCTAGCGCTTGATCTCTGAGGTTTGCTCGACGATTCCGCATTGCCAACCGAGCCATTTCACGGGCTGCCTCCCTTTGCTCTGGCGAGTGAGAAGCACGAAGTCGAGCCATACTAAGGCTGCGCCTTCAAGTGCAATTTCTTGCTCTTCTTCAGTTTTTTTTTGTTGTGGATGGGAAATCATCAAGTGACCTCTCCCGCTCTGGGCGGAGCGGAAGGGCGTGTCAGACTTTTATTGACTAAAACCCACCCGTGTTCCTTCACTTGCCTGTGCAACGGCCAGCGCCATGGTTTCTTTTTTAATCAACCCGTAACCCTGTGGACCAGTCCTCGTGGACACCGTCAAGGTGTGCTGACATCTCTTTGAGGCACGTGTGAAACACAATGAGCCGTCAACCCGGGCCTGGTTCTTACAAGGAGGCGAGCTGCCCATCCCTCGCAGCCCGCAAGCCCGCGCCTACGGCGATTGGGAGTCCGATGTTGCCTCCCGACCAGGGCGCTTCCTGCGGCGGTTTGAGCCGTGAGTGTAGTGGGATTTCCGCTTCCTCACCCGCTCCGCCTCCTCCTTTGCCAGTATCACTGCTTCACAGAAGGAGGTGAAAGCTTTCCATGCACTCTTGCTCCGGACTATGGCCCGGACCAGGGTCGGACGCGAGAGATCGCCGCCGATCGCCGCCACGAGAACACGGCTGTGCTCTATCAAAGCCGGGCAGACCTCCACCTTATGCTCCACCGTGTCCTCAGGGCGATGCACACAGTGGTCACCCTGGCGTTTCCTCCCGCCTTATACGGAACAGGAACCTCCTGAAACAGCCGTGTCCGGTGAGGACCTACGTCAGTCGGAAGGTGAGGACGCCGTGGCGCCTCTCTAGCTACTCCTCAAAGAGAGGACTTACCGCCGCTATTGCGGCTCAGTATTGTGCTCAGTGCTGGATTGCGACAATCACACTATCCATGTCGCCTTGAGACCCCGCCGGAGCTCTGTCCGCTGTACAGCGATTTTTCGCGGCAACAGAGTTATGCCTCCTCTCATCACTCCCACATGTGGGCGAGGGATAGTGTTTCTCCACAATTTAATGGATGTTATTATACATATAAATGTTTCTTTTTAATTACTCTATCTATTAAAAGAAACCTCATCAAAATCTGTTTCGCAGTTTTAAAGATTTAATCATACAAAGGAACATAGGGAAAGAGAAAGTAACTTTGTTTTATAGTATGTAGTGAAGTGGTAAATGGTACAGCAATACAATATTAGAAATTTTGAAGTTGAAGTTTGCTTTGGGGCTTTTATTAAAAAAATTAAACCGGCAGAGAGCATTTATATTCCTTGCTTTAAATAAATGCATCAACATTCAACCGGTAAGACTTTTTTTTAATATGCTGAGTAGTGTAGGAGTGTGTTTGTACCATTTTTAACAAATGAACCGCTAACTTATATTTTGACCATAGATATAGGAAGTAAAAGATACACATAAACGACTCGATACTGAGTCAAAAAAATATATACACATGTGTGCGTAAATGACAATGTTTGAGTGAAAACTAGTGTTGTCCAGGATGGCTTACGATAAATATTTCATTATCGATTATTTATATAATAAAAACCATTTTCCGCTAGTTTCAGATATTTACAAGTTATTTCAGGCGCAATACTGATTGAAATTGTAGTACAGGAATAAAAGCACTTTATTTTTAATTAATTATTTATTCCAAAATCAAAAATCATCATCATCATCATCAACCTATTTATCGTCCCACTGCTGGGCACAGGTCTCCTCTCATACAGAGAAGGATTGAGCGTAATCACCACGCTTGCTCAATGCGGGTTGGCGATTTCAGACCCAAAGTCCAGGTTTCCTCAAGATGTTTTCCTTCACCTTCAGTCATTGGTGTCCAAGATATACTTAGAAAGTACATATAACTTTAGAAAAGTTACATTTGTAAGTACTTGCCTGACCTGGAATCGAACCCGCGCACTCATACTTGAGAGGCTGGTGTTTTAATCACTACGTCACCATGACTTCCAATCAAAAAACAAATCAAAAATATTTTATTCAAATTAGGCTGAGAATCAGCACTTGAACGTCAATATTAAACGTCCGCCTTTCGCCACTTCCTAGTGCTTTCGCTGGGAAGAAGTGACGGAACAAACTCCCCAGAAGCACAGCTGTCTGTTTAATAAAAAAAATACACATGACTTTATACAATACTATGTATAGTAATGAACACAAGAAAATACTACAACAATGAAATTATTGACCTTATGGTAACTAACTACGCCAAAAAACCAGTAAAGCAAAAAAATTATTAAAACATCATTAAAATAGAAATGTAAATAAGTAAAAACATGATACTATTATATAGAATCAAAATCAAAAGTCATTTATTCAAATTAGGCTGAGAATCAGCACTTTTTGAACGTCAGTATTACATAAGAATATAAGATATGTCGTGTCGAGTCGTATATATATCGTAGTGGCCTAGTGGTTAAAACACCAGCCTCTCAAGTATGAGTGCGCGGGTTCGATTCCAGGCCAGGCAAAGTACCAATGTAACTTTTCTAAAGTCATATGTACTTTCTAAGTATACCTTGGATACCAATGACTGAAGGTGAAGGAAAACATCTTGAAGAAACCTGGACCTTAAGTCTGAAATCGCCAACCCGCATTGAGCAAGCGTGGTGATTACGCTCAATCCTTCTCTGTATGAGAGAAGACCTGTGCCCAGCAGTGCGATGATAAAAAAGAGGTTGATGATGATGATTGCATAAGACAGTCCCCCAAAACACCCACCCATCGACAGTCCTTAGTGCTTTCGCTGGGAAGAAGTGGCGGAAAAACTCCCAGCAGCACAGCTATCTGTTCATTTAGAAAAAAACATATTAGTTTATACAATACTATGTAGGTACAGTAATACAAGAGAAAAAAAAACAACAAAAATGAATTTATTTATCATATGCCAGCTAGCCACGCCAAAATACCAGAAAAGCAAAAACAAAAATAAAATATCATTAAAATGGAAATGTAAATAAGTAAAAACGCAAATTATATGAACTCATATAATGTGTCAGTAAGCTAATTCTGGATAAGGAACACAAATATTGTCTCGAGTTAATCAGAGCGACCAGCTATTCTTATCAATAGTCATTTACAGAATAATATGCCTTTGAACAAAGCTTGGATTTGATTTGTGCTTTAAATGCATTGTGAGGTAAGTCTTGCAAAGCAGTGGGTATCTTGTTATAAAAAGTTATACCAAGCCTAACAAAAAAGTTATGAACCTTTTGAAGTCAGTGAAAAGGGGCTCGTAGTTTTTCCTTATTTCGGGTGTTAACATTATGGATCTCACTGTTTTTGGTGTGCATGTGAATATTTTGCCTAAGATATAAGGTGTTGGCTAAGACAAATTGCGAAGCAACCGTGAGAATGCCAATATCTTTAAAGGAATCTCTTAAAGAAACTCTTACACCGAGCTGGTAAATTGCTCGGACAGGACGTTTTTGGAGAACAAATATATTTTGTATGTCAGAAGCTTTGCTCCACAGTAGAATACCGTAGGTCATAACGCTGTGGAAATAACTAAAATAGACTAAACGAGCTGTATCAACGTCAGTGTATTGTCTTGCTTTCCTGACGGCATAGGCGGCCGAACTGAGACTTCCTGCTAGGGTTGATATGTGTGGTCCCCACTGAAGTTTGGCATCTACTGTGATTCCCAGAAAAACTGCCGAGCCCACAGTTTCACTTCTTTGTCTAAAACGATATAGGGTCGCAAATTTCTAACGTTTGGCAAGGCGAACTTTACACATTTCGTTTTCTTAGTATTTAGTACTAGGTTATTTGATGTAAACCAATCTGTTACTATTGAGAGTGCACTGTTATCTTCGCCAAAATTTTGTCTATTCCTGTCTACTTTAAAAATAAGAGAAGTATCATCTGCAAACAGTACAACGTCACAGATGCCTTTCAAATAAAATGGTAAATCATTAATATATACTAAAAACAAGAATGGACCCAGTATTGAGCCTTGCGGTACACCTAACTGAACTGGTAGCCCGGAAGATTTCACACCATTAATATCTACGCACTGGAATTCGGGACACCGCAATGGCGTAGTTTACGCAAAAGTGTATCATGGTGCACACAATCAAAGGCTTTGGAGAGTTCACAAAAAATTCCAATAGGATTTTGCGACCTCTCCCATGCATTAAATATGTATTTCAGTAGACCAATACCCGCATCTGTAGTCGAACGACTCTTTGTGAAACCTAAATATTTCAAGGTTATTGACCTTGAAATATTACAATTCTGTTTAAGTGTGTCCGTAATGTTTTTCTATTAAATTTTAACATTTTGCTTTCATGTTTTAAGCGAAGATCAAAATAACTTTCAACAATAGCTTTCATAAGTAAATACCTATGGCTATCTAATGGGTCTTGATCCAAAACATGGTATTGCAAATTATAGAATAGAGATTCTGCGGTCCGTAAAATTTTCGGCACACATTTCGCAAAAATGACTTCAGACATAATTTTTTCTTCATGTTTTCTCTAAAATAAGTTTTAGCACTACAACACAATTTAATTACGTCATTTGATGGGTATGTAAGATAGCCTTTATTTGTTTTTGAAAAATCCTTTTTATTATCAAACAATTATATAATGTATCGGATGATTTCGATATCAAACTTTGAACGCAATAGTCACACTTAATCTTGTTAGATTTTTTTTTTTACCACAAACCCCGATATATTTGAAACAATCATCATAGACATTTGAGAAAGAGAAGCAGTATAATCTATCAGTAAAATTTCATCGCCGAAATCAGTTTCTTCGTTTTCGTTACTGTCTTGCATCAATTCTTTAAAAATTTTATTATAATTTAAAGAATTATTAATTTTAGCTAATGTTGACATAGTGTTAGTAGATAAAACTGCTATTTTCTCTAGTTCTAAGCAATTGCCACTTTCACTTATTTTGATTTTAGTGTGACAAATTAATCTTTTGTACGCTGCAATAAAATTTTAAATTAAGCGATGATGATGACTTGTAAATTTATTGTAGTATAGTTATATTTGGTAAATTTGCTATAAGTAAGTGGTCAATTCGCAGAACTGAAACAAAATTTACTAGAAATAACTACGACCACTTTCAATATAATTGTTATTATATATTGAAAGAATAAAAACTAAAGAAAATCTTATTAACTGTTATTTAGTAAAAAGAAATTAAAAACCGGGCGCTAGTGAGTTCCAGTACTTTCTTCCTTTAGTAATTTCTAGATATAATTTGGCTAAATATGTAGTATGGTAATCCAGTTACGGTGTCTTTAAAACTAAATTACATTTTATCGATACTTGTGACGTAACCGCTTTGTCAAGCACTAGCGTAAACAAACAATTTTAATTTTTACACAATATTTTCATAAATCCTATTTAAAATTACAAAATATACTTACATACAACAATGGGAATAAGTAATACATTGAAATTACTTTTTTCTCATCGATATAATTGCATAAATTTGACAAAATATGTTTCGGAAACTTATGATGACAAAATCGTATTTACCTGTGAAAAGTGTATTGATTCGGGTTATTTCTTTTTGTCACATCACATTCACACACAGAACAAGACACCATAGCTGAGCTTAATTCTTTTTTGTTCTTTTATTAAGGGATTTTGAAAATAATCACAAAATACACCACGCCGCAAAGCACTCATTGACTCTAGGGGCCCTTTCTTGTGAAAACAATGTCTCAATTGCAATTTATTATTTGTCTCTTTCTTTCTCCTCTGAAATCAACTGGATCGGGATCTCTCGCTCACACGCATTGTGTATCTTTTGCGTAGCAAAAAAATCCTACATCTATGGGTGGTCCAAAATGAAATATCTACTTTGACACTTTACTTCGACTGAAAGGTGCCAAATTAACGCCATAATTAAACAAATACTAAAACATGTCTTAAGATGTGTTAAATAAAGTTTGAGCTTTTCCAATAAAAACAACAGCAAATAAAAAATAATCACCTTAACCGTGCCCAAATCTTCTCTGGCCCTATAAAATTCTATTTCGGCATCCCCAAGGTCACATTCAGCGAAGTCAATGACCTCATCAGTGTGGTGCATCTTCTCTCTAATGTGAGCCAAGATTTGGTTATGCTCTGTGCATTTCGCACGGTTTTTTATAAGCTCATCTTCACGCTCTGTCGAAAAAGTAATTTATTTTGTTAAGAGCAATTGAAAATGGTGACAAATCCATGAAGGGATTTTTAGAAAAATGTTGTGAAGAATTATTAAAAAATCCAAGTTTCTGTGTTTAGCATCATTGAGAGTTTTAATGTACCTACTTAATAATACTAAAATCTTGAAAAAAGTGAGATTCCTTTTTCCTATTGACACAGTCAGAAACTACAGAACGCAACCTGCAATGGTCCTTTTATGCTTATGTTCGGGTTCATAAGGTGTGAGTTTATATGCAGGCATCAAAAGGGCATGAGTAATCAGGATCATCGGATATAGTTCAAAAACAAGAAACCGTTGATCCTTTTCTTTCTTTAATCTTTATTTTAAGAGCTTTATCAGACATAACTATCACTCTATTTGACCATAAGTATATCATCATCAACCTTTTATCGTCCCACTGCTGGACATAGGTCTCCGCTCATACAGAGAAGGATTGGGCGTAATTACCTCGCTTGCTCAATGCGGGTTGGCGATTTCAAACTTAAAATCCAGGTTTCCTCAAGATGTTGACGCTTCTTGTTGTTTATGACCTTCACCTTGTTATCAGTCATTGGTCTCCAAGATATACTTAGAAAGTACATATAACTTAGAAAAGTTACATTGGTACTTGCCTGACCTGGAATCCCGCACACTCATACTTGAAAAGCTGATGTTTTAACTACTAGGCCACCACAACTAATTACATAAGTACATAATATATCCAAATACATTTGTACCTCATTACATCACTTTTGTCACTGAGCAATTGGCCGTCGTCGCAAGCTAATCAAATCAAATCAAATCATTTATTTCAGAAAATATCCATAGTTAACAACAAAAGAGACTTATAAATAAAACACAAACTTATAAACTAAAACAAACAAGAACCTCACACGGCAGTAATATGTCTGCCGCAGCATTGCTGGATGTACAGACAATCCAGTCGGTTGGCAATAATCGCGAGGACGGTGTTGTCGCTGCCCCGCACTCTGTGCACCAGAGACGCGCACCGCTTACGCATTGTGGCGTGAAAGCAGTCGGTACGAGCCTCTGCGAACATGCCCGAGGCGCTGCAGTGGCGAGGCAGCCTCGGCACCGCCCTAAACGCATTATTGAACTGGACGCGGAGGGCGCTATATGCTGCACGGGTATAATCAGCCCACAGGCTGCACGTGTAGAGGGACGTACAGTAAGCTCTAAAGAGCGTTATCTTTACCTCCCTCGAACAGCGCACAAACCTACGCGCTATCATATTACCCCTAACTGACAACGCCCTCCGCTCCCGCTCAATGTCCAGATCGTCTTTCAGGTCAGCTGTAAGAATGTGACCTAACTATTAATCTAGTAATCTCAACCATTTTATACAGTAGCTTTGCTTTCCAGACAGAGGAAATGCTAAAACACTATTACAGAATTCAATATCTTTTTAACTTATTCCGTTGCATTTAAATATGATGTCTGCGTTTCGGTCATATTCCATCATAATATGCAAAGCATCTTCCACTATTCCACACTCCAAGCAAAGTGGAGATGAAACCAAAGCCGATGTATGTTTTCGAAGGAAATATTTAATAAATGAACTCATTAAACTCAATTTTGAAACTTTAAGAAAATTTTAAGTTTCTTACAAAACTTTTACCATAAACGATGATAATGGTTTCATGTCTCTTTTGATGACTTGAAATAATTATGTAATATGTACACACATCAAAAGTGTCTAGGGATCAACATATATTTTTGCAATAACTTTTCTCCTGATTGATATTAATTAAAATTTTCTTTAAGGATTCATCAAATAAAGTGTTTTCGTTTGTCACAGTAATGATAAACCAAGTCACCTTTGCATTAATAAAGAAATTTGCCATTTTCCTAATAAAGGGATATTTGACATTTGAACCACTAACACAAAAGTTCGAAAAAAGACTGAAATAACAGTTTTCTCTAAAATTTTATTGGGTAACTTAAACAATTAATAATCCGTGTTTCTACCGCGAACACTAACAACACAAGAACATCGGTTTGGCATACTCAAAATGAGTTCATCCAAATCACGCTGTGGAATGGCTGCCCATGTTCGTTGCAACAACAAAAAAAGGTCTTCTTGCGACTGTATACCCTCCATATTCGGCAGAGCTCTTCTCTGTAGCATATCCCATGCATGCTCAATCGGGTTCAAGTCTGGCGACTGAGCAGGCCAGGGCAGGACATTGATGTTAGCTGCGGCGAGAGTCTGTCTTACAACTCTTGCGGTGTGCGGTCGTGCATTATCATGCATTAACTGAAATAAGGGACTGATTTGCACTTGTAGAGGAACGATGACGTCTGATACAATCGTTTCAGCATAAATTTGAGCGTTGAGGTTGCCTCTGATCCAAATCAACTCAGTTCTTCCGCCGATCCAAATACCCGCCCATACCATGATGGTTCCACCACTATAAGGATGGACTTCCTGGCAGGATTTTAATCGCCGTTGGCGTCCAGGGGTTCTCCAGTGTCGTATACGTCTTGTATCCGGTCTCATACCAAAACGAGACTCATCAGAAAAGCCCACGAAACGCCATTGTTCTTCTGCCCAATTTCTGTGTTCAAGAGCCCATTGATATCGAATCCTACGATTGTGCATTGCTATAGGTGGTACCCGTAGCGGTCTTCAGGAATGAAGGTTCACTTCATGCAAGCGGTTTCTGACTGTTTGGTCGCTAATTAAGTTCCCTGAAGAGTGATGAAGCCTCACGGCTAACATCATGGCGGTTATTGTTGGAGAACATCAATGTCCTGCCCTGGCCTGCTCAGTCGCCAGACTTGAACCCGATTGAGCATGCATGGGATATGCTACAGAGAAGAGCTCTGCCGAATATGGAGGGTATCCAGTCGCAAGAAGACCTTTTTTTGTTGTTGCAACGAACATGGGCGGCCATTCGACAGCGTGATTTGGATGAACTCATTTTGAGTATGCCAAACCGATGTTCTTGTGTTGTTAGTGTTCGCGGTAGAAACACGGATTATTAATTGTTTAAGTTACCCAATAAAATTTTAGAGAAAACTGTTATTTCAGTCTTTTTTTCGAACTTTCGTGTTAGTGGTTCAAATGTCAAATATCCCTTTATTAGGAAAATGGCAAATTTCTTTATTAATGCAAAGGTGACTTGGTTTATCGTTACTGTGACAAACGAAAACACTTTATTTGATTAATCCTTAAAGAAAATTTTAATTAATATCAATCAGGAGAAAAGTTATTGCAAAAATATATGTTGATCCCTAGACACTTTTGATGTGTGTATGTTTTAGACTAAAATGACTGTAATCGTAAATGTAAATAGAATAATTACCTTCAATTTTAGTGTTATAATTCTGATGGTCTATATTGAGTTGTTCATATTGCCATACGAAAAGACCTGGGCCCAGAGTTTCCAGCTTCTTCACTGTAGCCTCAAGTTCAGCGACGGCGTTCCTTGCGCGTATGTACCGCAGACAAAGCGCAGAGGACTGTTCACTCTTGCGTCTTTGAAGAGTAAGAAATCGCTCCACAGTCTGCAGTAAATGGAGAAGGGACTATTTAATTGCTCAAGGTCATAAAGTTCTTTACGATTGATGAATTTAGATGGATTGAAGAATTTACTATTCATCACTTCTATGCGTACGTGTATATTCTGTCTAATGCAGGTAAAGTCAGGGAAATGACAATCAAGATCCGATTTATCAAAAGAACGGTGACTGTCCGCATAACGTCCGCAATTTACCGGTAAACGATGTCAATGCAAGGTAATCTTAGAAAGTAACTTGATGTATTTTTAAGAGCGTTTTTGACATCAAATCTTGCTGCCCAAAAATTTTAACGCAAAAAGTACGAGACGTAAAAAGTTTCCGTACTGATCAAATTAAATCAAATCAAAGCATTTATTTCAAATAAACCAGTTACAGGCACTTTTGAATTGTCAGAAGGTCGGTCAGTCAGTAAGGTGAAGCTAGTCGCCCATTCCAAAGAGTAGGTACCTATGGAGAAGAACGGGCAAGAAGCTCCATGGACACTCTTTTAAGACACAGAGATTTTACATGAGAAGAGTGAGGTCATTTCTAAGACAATTGAGTGAAGTCACTGCTTCATTGTGTATCAGAGGTTGATAAATTCTGAGTCGCGTTTCTGTTTCCTAAGGCAATATGAACAGAAGCGCAACTATCTTTAGTTGCAATAGGCGTATCTTACGAAATAAATCTTTGCCACTGTTATCTTTTTCCAGACAGCTATCACTGTGACTGTTATGCGGTTACTGCCTTTCCAGGTAACCCTAGAGTTACACATATATTCAGGCTGGGTGTCGAATGTGCTTATTAAATTTTATGGAGCATAGAGTAAGTTCACAAATGCTCCATAGAAAAGGGAGGGTCCAACGACACCACGGGTGTTATGCATGGCGAGCAACTGCCTATAATGGTAAAGCTTACAGTTCTACTGTTGCATTATATATTAAACTAGTTGCAGCAAACTCTGCTTTTGAGATGCAGAATTGTGTATGATGTCAGTATGACGCGTTATTCGCATGTGGCGTTGTAGATATCATTACAAAATAAACTTTGGTGATTAAAGATAGATCAGACCCTTATATCCACGGGTTGACAGTCCTCTGTCCTAAGTGAATTCTTTCTTATTGCAGTAAAGTCTTACCTTATCAGCGATAGGTTTCCCTTTTCTTGAGTAAATTAGTCCCGACCCAGTAGTCCGCTCGAGATGTTGCAACCCGTCAAACTTTGTGTTAGCATGCTCCAATCTACCAGCATATTTTTGCTCAACTTCAGAAACTTTCTGTTTTATCTATATGAAAATAAACTTTTAAGTATGAATAACGATTCTGAGGAAGACTAAATCGGATAATTGTTTACCTAGTTAGATTTCATCATGAATTCAGTACAGAAATATAAAGTATGTAAAGAAGAATAACTTGAACATTCCTGTTTAATAGAAATCAATATCTACCAAAAACTGCCAAGTTTTCTAAATGCTTACATCAGCGATTTCACTTTCTGATTTCTTTTTGAGTTCTTCGTAAGCATATAACTTTTGTTGATATTTTTCTTCCATATCCAAAGCCCCCTCCAAAGGCTTTAAAACATGTTCACATTTACGTTTTCTGAAAAAGTAAGAGCTTATGGGATCCGGAACCATATCTAATACAAATGATATGTAGGTAGTATCAGAATAATTATTTTATAACTAGCTTTTAATTCATACTTAGCGAGATTTACATTTAATGTGATCGGAATTTATACTATAGACGCTCGCAGGTCAAGCACCCGAATCTAAATTCTCCTAGCATTTTGAACCTGATGCGATAAACTTGAAATTCTTTAAAGGACATTTGAAAGGTTGTATAGCAGCTTTGATGTATTGCCGTCTGTACACACTTATATTAACCTATATTAGACTAATTTTCCCACTCTTGGGATACAGCCCTCCTTTTGGTAAGAAAGTATTAGGCCATAATCTACCACGCGAGCCCAGTGCGGGTTGGTAGATGTCACGTCTTCGAAGTTTTGGTTCTAGAACATGCCGGTTTCCTCACGTTATTTTTCTTCACCATTTTGAGAGCAGTAGTTGTGCACGATCGAGATCGATGCAAAGTACCTTCCTGATGAAAAGACCTTCTTGTTGTTTATATTTTTTCTATTATTCTTATTTTGTATTTTTTATTCGTTGTCATGTTTTAGTTGTCATATTGTTAGCATAAGTTTCTCTGAATAAAACAGAAACACAAAACATATTTCCTACATTTTTATTCACCAGCCATCAGGAAAAGTAGTGATGAAATAATTAACACTAAGGAAAGCCCCTGGAGGGGTTCAAACCTACGATCGAAAATTTATAAGTCGCGGCCGTGGCCACCACTACTCTCAAAACGGTGATCAAAAACTTAGTAAACAACAATTTTGTAAATAAAATTCTTTAGCGTTTAGTGTGAGCTTCATTATCTTTAGGAATTGCGAGAATGTATGTATAACAAAAAAAAAGTGTTTAAAACCAATAAAGATATAGATGTATCATAATATTTTTTCGTTAATTCATAACGACGTGGGTTGCGATTAGTTAACATCAGCAGATCTACATAAATCACATCAAAAGTGTTAAATTTACACAAAATTTTTCACCGATACAATGAATAATTTATATATTTTCGTAAATATCGGCATTCTGGCAGACATGAGAACACGTGCAGTCTGCCTGCCAAAGTATTATACAACTTCTTGTTATTCGTATACAGTTCAGTGGGCTAGTATTTTCTTTCAATACAAATAAGCAACTCAGATGCTTGCGCCAAACCCGCGACGATGACTAGAAAAATAAATAAACTGTCAGTTCTATTTAACCGTTGAAAAGTTTTATTCTTCAACGTTATGTTTTGCCTTGTTACTCGTATTTTTACAATTTTACTGCCACATGTATTGTGTGACCGAGTAAACCTATATTAAATTATTGCGTCATTCCAAAATGTATAGATGATGTAAAAAATTGCTTCATCTTTCCATTATTTAACGGTGGGATGAATTTTGTTTTGTTCAAAGTAATTAATCAAGGATATTGCGAGAAAATGTTTCGCCTTGTTTGTCTTCTTTTAGCAAGATGTACAATTAAATAGATCCAGCTGTGAGATACTACTTCTCACAGTAAAAATCGAGTAGGTACAGTATGAGGCATGAAGATGTCCGGGTCGATCGGCATATTTTTAGTATTTAGTGAATACTAAAGCTGTCCCGAAACAATAACTATATTCGACTAAAATTCGGCTCGTGCCGATCGGCGAATCGGTGTTAATTTTTATTACTTGACTCCGTGGGTACGGTTAATCGCCCAACAGGTAACAATTTGACATTTACAGCGCCTTCATATAGCATATAGGTTGATTTTCATAGCTTGTAATTATTACTGCTGATGTACGTGACTGTAATAAACGTGCCGCGAACTAATCCGAGCGACCATTTTCTCTAATACAGAATAATGATACATATATTGAATTTATCACGTTGTTGCGCCAATTAAATTCACAACAACAACAAATGTGGAATGCACTGTGTTACAGTTTTTTAAAAAGAAAAGAAGAGGAAACGATCTTTCCACATTATCATAGTTGTTTACTTGTTTGAGTTATCCTATGTATTCTTTTTGTCATTCTTGTGATGAATTTTTGTTTTGTTTTTGAGTTTTTTTGTGTCCTTTACCTTTTTACACGTTGTCTACATCTCTATATTTTTTGTCCTATCGCAGGTATGCTGGAAGAGATTTCTTATGGAAATAAGCATCACCTTTGTGCACTTTTTCAGGTTTTTTTGTGTTTATATAATGGGTTTATTGTTTTTGTTTATATAATGGTAAAATAAATAAATAATAAATTAATTAAATTGCATGTATCTACTGTCGTAATGTACTCTCCACATTGTATACTTATTTTATAGGTACTTGTAATATTCAGCAAGCCGTCTATGCAGTATATTGTTGAGCACTTGCTGATGATTTCGCTCCAACGTGAGGTCTCTGTGGGCTTGTAAGTACTCCTCTCGATCCACGTGAATAGTAGTCGACGTACCTATTCCAATCTGGGCACTTTGTTCTCTATCTACATCATCCGGTTGCTGGTCACTTACTGGAAAATTAATGATATAATATTTTATGATTGTTTTAGGTTTTAGTGCCGAACACACACAACTCATCCACCCACCCAACACATTACACATATATATATATATATATATATATATATACAATATGTAAAGAAAACCCTGTCCGACCCATAAGGATAATAAAGGTTAGGTAAACACTTGACCAAATATAATATAAAATTTTTCATAATCGTCATAGTAACAATACTAATGAATTTTGAAATAATCCTTTTTTCCCGGGTATTAATTCCAATTTCCCCGAAATTTGATAATTTTTAAAAAACTGACAACACCATTTGTGACGGAGCAAATAGCGATGCGACCACGTGCCGCATGCCCCGCCCCCCTTCACCCGCGCATACATGCGCGGGTGAAGGGGGCGGGGCTATCGGGTTGCATACCGCACATGCATTAAGTTACCTCGCTTTTTCGAAATAATATTTTTTTTTTTTGGGGGATTTTTTTTTAAGTTTAGCCCGGCTTTGTAGGCATTATTAGAATCAGTTAACGATACCTAACATACAATAAATACCTTCACGGATCGGACAGGGTTTTCTTTACATATTGTATATATCTTATTACACTCCCGCTCCCGCACGGGTGCATTTAAAATATCAAAACATTCAGATTGGTTTAAGATACTGCTATAGGTATTTACGTTAAATATTAATGTGTTGAAGAGATAAAACCTTTTGGAAGGGATTCTCGATGGTGTAACTGTAAACCGTACAAAATCCATCTAGTTTGTCAAAGGACCGATGATCGTTGGAGTAAACGAGTTCTGAAGTGTACATAGTTCAGGTCGGTACACGTTGAGTTGTACGCCCTCCAGCTTAATGTGATGGACTGAACGCGGATGGTGAAAGACGCTGTTATAACGTAGTCCGGAAGAGGCCTTTGTCTACTAGTGGAATTGATTTAGGAATGGGTTACAATGAGCCGAGTTGTAATCAACTCCTTCAAAGTATCTAAATTACGATCACTAGTACGTTGTTGGCCAGACAAATTTTACCATTTAAAATGGATTAGCAATATCCAAATTAAACAGTTTAACGAATGTTAGTATGTTACGCAATTATTGAAGTACTTATTGTCTAATGATGTGAAAGTGACATTTATGGATGATAAAGAAATTATGAGGTCGACTATACCTATTTTGTAGTATAAAAGTAGTGGTAATCATCAACTCACCGGTGGATACACTATCAGAATCGGAGATTGCATCACCCTCTTCATCGGTAATTTCCACGGGTTTCTTGTCAAAATTAGGTGCTTGTTTGGTCCTCACTTTCTTTTTTATTTTCGGTTTCTCCTATAATTTTCAACATTTCAAAAAGTGAATAATTTATTATTAGTGTTCATAGTCGGTCTGACAGTGTAATCATTTCATTACTTAATTAGTCTATTTTGTTACAGCAATATCTAATATTGTATAGGTAAATTTCGAAAAAAAAGTTAATAAATAACCATTAACTGATGATCAAAAAGAGCCCTAAAAACCGAGGCAAATTACAAACAGTCCAGATACTACAATTCTAAGGAAATTAAAACAGCGTGATCACAATGAGAACAGTGTTTATACCGTATTTTAAAAATATCTTATGTATTTTGAAAGACGGTTTGGGTGGTTCCAAAATTATGTGCAATTGATTGCCTAAAATTTTCTGTCTCATTTCATATAGCTGAACGGAATGTTCAGGAAAGTTTTACCAGTATTTATATATTCAATCAACTGTTAACACAAACTCAACATCTCAAAAGGACTCTTTAAAATCTCCTTAGTTCAGAGCTATAATGAAACAAACACTCAAGCAAAATACATAGCAGCAATATAAAACTCGCCCTGAATATTCCAGTAGGGTAATGAAACATTTTTGAATCGTCGGCATCGTAAAATAAATTATGCAAACAACGTAGGTGTAGTTAGTAGGGCTAAACTCAAGGACATTAAAAATGCTAATAATGAAGTCACTGGGGACGAGGTTCGTGCAAAGTTCTACGAAAGCCAGAAGCAGACACTGACGTAACAACTCGATTGCATGCAGACTATATCATGTTAATTAAATTGAAAGGGACAAAAACGTAGAGGCATACCTCAGTTTCAGGCATATCGCGTGCTTCGTTTCAATTACTTGACTTTTATTGATCTGGTTAAGGTTATAACCCAAAATTATTTCACTCCATTATCTTCCCAGCACAACATGCGAAGACTGGAATGGTTGTCATGGCAACTAATAAACGAGTATCGAACGGCTTTCAAAGCTTTGTTGCCGGTTCCAGATGCACGCGGACATAAAAAAATGAGGTTTTATTTTAGGCAAAACATTGTTTCACAAAGAATTACGTCGGGTGTTCATAGTTCAATGATTCGAACACAAGATTAATGTTTTTCTTATTTTTGGCCGAATTAAACAGTAAGTAAGTACTTGTTGATTAAGTATTGAGCCTGATGAGCTGAAGACCGGATTGATGTGACTGTATTTTTAACCTACCTTACGCTTTTTTTTTCTTTGACTTGGTCATCAGTCCATCTTTTAGGGGACCTACAGGTATGCATTCACCACTCCAGAACCCATCGGCCTCAACGGCCCCCCATTCTGGACAATTGTCCATGGCTGCACGTAAGTTTGCCAATTTTACTGGTTATAATAACCTTATTTTTCATGCGGATCTCTTTATTTCGATTGGGTCACGTATTTAAACTCCGAGCATCCTCCATTACCATTTCCTCAGTTTAATTTCAGTATATTTATTTCCCTTTACTTTTAATCATTTCTGTATAACATGCGAAGGAAATTATTGTTTGTATTGGCATTATATCTGCTTCACAAAACATTTAACATTTAACCTTTTAACCTTGGGTAATTTCAAGAATTAAATCACAGCTTTTTGTAGTACGGTCGGCAAAGATGACCTTGCTAAAAAACAGTATTCTCTAAGCCAACAAACTTTTCTTAGGATTTTAAAGCATCCATAAGTATCACTAGAATAGACTTAAACTGAACTAAACGTGTTGAAGTGTTTGATGTGAAAAACTGATAATTCTCGCTTAAAGGTCATCCAATGTTATATCTACTGAAGTTTGATCGTAGCAATAAAAATGGCTTTTTCGAATTTCCAGTAAAAATTCTTTTTTTCCCCAGAAATTTATTTGAAACTATCCTACCCGACAGGCGTTGTCCTGCTCAAATTTCAATCATTGATACTTTCCCATAGAAGTCAAAGTAAAGAAGTGAGGGAAATTTTATTAATTCGGAATTTTCCTTTTTTCTGCAAGTTTTTCAAAGTTTTCCTTTCGTTAAAACCCATCCAGCCATTCTGAAGTGATAAGCTTAAAAAAGAACTGCACAATATTGTTATTATCTGGAAGAAGTAGAAACAGCCCGGGACGGCAAACTTTCAGTTAGAATGACATGGGGTCGGAAAATAAATTAAGGTAAGGTAGACAAGAATCGGAGCCAATTAAATTAGCTGTACAAGAATGAAACCAAGTGGAATCAAGGATGTGAAACTTCCTGGAGACAGGGTTGCGGGTTCGTTGAAAAAGAAATCGTGGCCCTGGCGTACAGGCAAGAGAAGAAAGACGGGTGGGTTTGAGTAAGTAAACTGCTGTGGCTGTGTGCTGTGGTGTGTGTGCTGTGGGCTTAAGCCGAATGTATACTTCCAATAGTAAACATATAGATGTATCTATTTACAATTTGCCATCCTGTAAAATGCCACGAGTTAAAGCTACAACAAATCTTGAAAAACTTTTAAACGGTATTTAAGCCATGCAAGTCAATTGTTGCTTTAATGTTAATGTAGCACCCCTCACCCGTGCAATCCGTATGGTGAACGAAGTCCATGATAGACTGGACATATTCTCGTGTTCTTTGAGTGAACTCGCAAGAGTTTTATTAAATTGTGTTAGTTATGTTTAAGAATTAGTGTATGTATATTAAAGTATTAGTGGATAATTGCACTGTCGCATTAGGGTAAAACCTGTAAGGACAGCTGTAAACTAATAAATAAATAAATAAATGTTATTGCAAGCCATAGGCTAGGGAGATTGATCGTTGGTCGTGTTTTTGGGTTTAACATTGCATCTCAACTGCTTTCTTCCTTCCTATTAACTGAGGTTTTCTTGAGTGAATAGGAAATAATCTCTTAATAACCTAGCGCGTTTTACCATCAACGATTGCATCACTTCTCACCATCAGGCGGGATTGCGGTGAAGCACAGATTTGTAATAATAAAAAAGTGAAACCAGTACTTTATTTGGATTTGTTGGCGTGGAATTTGTGTTCGACACATTTCCGATACAATGTGTTACCTAACTGAACAATATGATGCCGAAAAAAAAAAAAAAAAAACAATGTGAGCCACGGTGGTATCCCATGAATATGTATCATCAATCAACTCTGCCTATAGTAGTCCACTTCTTATACCTATTCAGGTAGTCTAAGGAAGTTGATTATAGCTCAATTCTGGTGAACCGACGAAATGAAATCTATTGCCATTAATTGGCATTTTACTTCAACCCAACAACAACTACAACTCTAAGTTCTCAGCCCTCAAAAGTCCAGTAATTGGTCTAACTGTAATGCTTCAATATCGCCTTTAGGTTGTGGAGATCAGACGACAGTCGCTTCACTGATAATAGCGAAGTTTAGCCAAAATCAGCAGTTAGACTGGTAAAGCGGACCCCAGACTCTAAAGCTGAAAAAGCTTCGGATACGACTGGGATTAACGCTGAGATGATGATGATGACTTACTCTAAGTCCTTAATTTCTGTGCTTTCCGCTCAGAAATTGAAGTGATGACATTTCAGGCAGCAGCTGACTGCCGTGGTAGACTGGATAGTAATATCTTACTTGTGTTCTCCTATCTCAAAATTCTAATTTATAGCTGAAGGACACATTTTCCAATGTGTCCTTCAGCCTCCTTCAGTCCTTCACAAGTATTGGCACAGCTTGTCTTGGTCTGTTACTGTTATTATATTGATAATAATATGTTGTGTTCCCATGGAGCACGTGGTAAGTTCATTAGCCACGAGTTACATGCTAACCGACCAACATCTTATGACAGCGACTGCGGAGGTAACTAGTCAAATAAGTTTTTTTTTTAATAATTATAAACTAGTGCTTGACTGCAAACCCGCCTGATGGTTAGCAGTGATGCAATCGTTGATGGTAAAGCGCTACTTTATTAAGTCTATTCACTTAAAAAACTTAGGAATAGGAAGGATGACGGCAGTTGAGTGAGGTGATGCAATGTTAAACCAACACGACCAAACGATGCTGCGCTAGAGGGAGATTAATCTGGAGACTCTCCACGACCAAACTCCCGACACAACAACATTTGGCGCATGGTACCCGCCACACAACGCAACACAACTGCTCAGACCCGTCCTCCGTACGCCGTCATAGTGGTCGGTGGAGTCTCCGTACGGCTTCACGAGACATCATGCCGGAACACGACGAATCGCTTGGAGGCAAGACTTTGTCTGGTGGGTGGTAACTTCTGCCGGCAGCCGATGTTCTAGCCTACTACTACTTGCTGTTTGCTACGACGCATTGCGACGGCGACCGGAATGACAGCCGAGAATGGGTGACGCACGCGCATATTAATTGACGTTACTGGCGTACCAAGTCGCATGACCAGTCGCAGGACCGTGAGCGGTGCCTTACCGTAAAGAGACAAAACACAAGCTGAAAAAACAACCAGAATGAGATGAATTTATGAACGTAAATAAGTACGAAGACAATTTATTAGAAACATTTCCCCACTCTTTATTCTTTTTTTTTTTTAGGAATTACTCCCCTATTCTAGGGGCGTTTCTTCTTCTTGAGCCTATGAAGTTCCACTGTTGAACAAAGGCCTCCCCCAAGGCTTTCCACACTGACTGGTCTTGTGTTGCCCGCATCCATCGGCTTCCCGCGACCTTCACCAGGTCATCGGTCCACCTTGTTGGGGGCCTCCCTACGCTGCGTCTTCCGGTACGAGGCCGCCACTCCAGAACTTTACTGCCCCATCGGCCATCGGTTCTACAAGCAATGTGCCCTGCCCACTGCCACTTAATTTTAGCGACTCGAAGAGCTATGTCGGTGACTTCAGTTCTTCTACGGATCTCCTCGTTTTTGATTCGATCACGCAGAGAAACTCCGAGCATAGCTCTTTCTATCGCCCTTTGTGTGACTGAGCCGTTTAGGGACGTTTACAAAAACTTAAAACTCACAGACACAAGCAGCCAGACCTGGAACAACTACCTGTCATACAAACATTTGTATCGCTCAGCCACACCAACCGTATCGTCAATTTGTTCATGCCACTGTCAGATGCTGCTTGAAGTATTTTTTAGTTTTGTCCATTTTAAGTCTTATTATAGTTTTGGGTTGGTGTTCAAGGTTAGATAGGATATTAAAATTATGCTTATTACCAAGGTACGATGAGAGTGTAAGAGATTTAAATGAAATAAAGTGTGAACAAAACAGTTATTGTTTTATGTGCTTAAAAATCTGGAAGAATTAATTTAAAAAGAAAAATAAAACTACAACCGATTTAATTTAAGATGACAGACTATTTAGAAGTCTTTTATGTCATGAAGGGCGGCATCAGTTAACGGTATTGAATATGAGGAGGCCCTTTATACCTACGAGGTTGTCTTGCCGTGAAAATCTACTGTTTATTCAGCGTGTGTCGGCAACGTCGTCACGGTTGTATGTATTACTTTGGCAGCTTGTTGATGAAACACGTTTATCATACGTCTCGGTAACACATCGTGTTTAGGCACAGATATCAACGTAGTGGATCACTATGGAAGCTTGTTGCCAGTCAAAACCATACCCTATGTAAAGGGCCTTATGGTATTTAATTTAACAGTTACGTATCCTTTGGTGATACACCTTTTCTCACTGCATATCATGCTAAAGGCTAGAAGCAGGAAGCTACAGTTTTGGCCATCGGAACCCAGCAGTAGACCATTAGAACTACTGGACTTTTCCTTCATCAGTTTTTTTTAGGCCACTGACCTCTGTTGATGTTGGCAGTGTCACAGCTCAACTCTGGGCCGATGCCAGACTTTCGACAATGCTCATCCTAAAATAACCACCGTCGAAAGTTTATACGACATTTTTCTGTTCTAAAATGTTAAAGACTTGGACAACAGTAAATCAATCCAGAACATTGCTACAACACAGTCACCGAAACGTATAAAATCGTTCTTAATTTAATTCATAACATTTTGACACTTTGATATAAACATACTTTAATTGAAGCTAAAAGTCGTTTCCGATTAGATGGCCTGTCATTTATATGATGTCTTTGTAAACATAGAAGCTTAACTGGATACATTTGCCGCATGTCAAACGAGTCATTGCTTAAATCTTCTGCCAGAACTGGGTTCCAGAAGACGTCTGGGAACATCGAGGCCGACTCAGAAGATGACGGAACCAATTTCACACATTATTACAAACAGAATCGGTTTTCACAGACCTGAGAGGAGAAAAGACTTCCACGTTTACCGGATAGCGGGACAACATAGGCTAAAAATATAGAAAATTATGGTGGAATAAGAAAAACCATGAATAAAGTTTAAAAAGTTTATTCAATAAAAAAGAATTCTGTATAAGAAGAACGTACATAACATCAATACACACGATAATGCAAATATAATGGAATAAACAAGACCACTCTTCAGGATGCATTCCGTAACTGTTTTAATTCAAACTTACTTATTTTAATCCTAAGATTGCGTCTCATGCGCTCTCCGCTTCGTAAGTTTTATAAATAAGTCCCCGATGTTTAGACAATAGAGAATTTTCTGTCCTGTTGGTCCCAACTCGATTTGTTCGTATGTGGATGAGGGATTCCTTTAATAAAAATATAAGTTCCCCTTTATATTTACACTATGAATAAGAACATGAGTTTCAAATATTCAAACAAATGACGGAAGTGAACCTTACAAACATAATATGCACTATAATATAAGTTTGACTAGAATCAAGTTACACTCTGGCAGCATAGTAATAGTACATACATATTTATACAATAACGCAAAAGATTACGCATATTTTATTAATTATAAAAAACCGCTATTTTATAACACGTGTACGTTAATTTCGTTAATCCTATAAGTCCGAGGCGAATACATAAAGTTTAAATACATTTTTCACATAAAAATATTGCAAGCCGGTAATAAAAAAACGTCGCAATAAAGATTATTTTTTCCGTCGCTTATAAGATTAACAAGGCGTACTAATATAGACGCAACGATTCACATCCAATGTCGATGGTGGTGAAATTAAAATCAAGATAACAGAATCAGTCAAGAATCGTCTAAAAGCTGAAACTGACGGTATGTAATTATGCTAGTGATGCGACTCAAATTATGTCTCTGCTCGAGTTAACCGGGTGGGTTCATTTCAACTCGTGATCGAAAGCGATTTCTTCGGCGAATTCCTTCGTTTTCTAAACCAATCGGGTGTAAGATCAGACTCTATCGAATATGAACGACTTCGGAAACCGATTCGTTGAATTTTCTGGCTTGACAATATATCAAGACACATTTTCGTAAATAATGTTTGTAGATAGCTTGACTAAATCATGGCTTCATTTGGATAACAAGATTAAATGATGAATCAGCTAGTTACTTTAAGTATATCACCGATTTTATTTTGAACAAAGCTCCGTTCCGACGAATCGAACAATTTTGCAAGTAGCTTCGAATGGCAAAACGTCATCCGGGCCGCATCACTTAGTCTTATTTTCGTAGAATACATTACATGGAAGACTTGAACATAGTTACAGCTATTGGTCAATTGAGCACTGTTCAGTAAAGTATTGAGGAAGCTTTCCCACGACGGAAGATGTCGCGTGACAAAAGTTCGCTTGAAGCGTCATCGGCCGATGATCGTTGGTTCATCAGCCATGGCCAGCTCGTCTGTTGCAGCTTTGTCGCCTTTCCTCTTGCGGGAGTACCAAAGGAATGAGGCAGCAGCGAAGAAGTTGACGAGAACCACGAACCAGGCCAAGAAGAAACTGATGTTATAACTGTGGAAAAAGAGGAAATTAGTGAAATGTCACTTATTAATATATATATATATATATATATTATTTTAATAATAAATTACAGCCATGATTTATGCTTAAAATATATGTACAAAATTGTACAATGGAAAGCTTTCAGCGTGAAATGCTCGCATAAACAATGGACAATGTTAGCCGCACTTAACATGAATTTGTCCAATCGTATACAAACGTCTATCAAATTAGTTAGTAATACGTCAACAACATATCGTTGTATACAGCAGAAAAAAGAATTTTGCAATAACACAGGAATGATGTGCAAAGGAAGCTTATAGAATTTTGTAACTGATCTCTAAGTGAGGTAACAATTGTTTGCAGGAATATTATAGTACCTATAATTATTCTTTTGAAATAAATTAAAAGAATACGCCAAATATTAGTTAAACAATCTAATAAGACGATGAATTATACTATTAATTAAATAAAAAAATTGGAGTTCAAACATTTTCAAGTTAGGGATTAACTAACTGAATGTAGATATTGTTACTTAACTTAAAGTTATTTATACACCATGGAATTTTAGTCATCCTACAAGGACAGTTTACATCATGTAAGACTAACAATAAAAAAAAAACTATTATTTTTTGAGTTAGGGCGTGAACTCTGGCAAAGATATCGCCGCTTCATTCGCGTGCCCATGGAATGCAAGACTCGGACTGAGCCTGCATATGGGGTGTTTCAAACTCAAACATTATATTAAAGTTTTTGAATTATTCAAAACTCGATGTTTATTAATCATCATCATATATGGAGTTGGCTGTTTCTGTAAGATAAAATCCCACAGTGTATAAAGTTTACAACAAAAACACTAATTAGAATTTTTTTAGGAATAGTCACTCAAAAATCAATAGAGAATACATTTCACTAAAGTAGATAACAGTTTAAATGGGATGGAATTTAAATTATCTAAGATTATAAATACTGCTACAGTCCTGGATAATAATATAGGATAAAAACGTTAAAACTTACTAATGGTAGGCCTTTTCTGGGTAGATGAATTTCACGTTTTTCTTCATATGATCTACTGAAGTCATCATTACTTGCACCACCACAAATGTACACGAGGCTGCAAAAAAGTTAATTATTAGGATGTGTCATCAGCCATTAAATTTTGTTTTAAGTTTTCCATGTGCTATATCTCAGTAGCGCAGTCTGAATTTGTATCCAGTTGATGGATATAGGTCCTCCTGTTATATGGGGCTTAAACTTGACTGCTTAGCTCTTCAATGAAAACAGGCGTAAAAGTATGCTCTTTGCCATTTAACATTATCAAAATAATATAAAACTAGGGGGAGTTTTGGCGGGAAGCTAAGATGAGTGCCACTCTCATTTTTCATTGGACTTTTAAATTATTTATAGTGTCGTTTACTAAATAAAAACGCGTGATTTATGTAGTAAAAAGTGCATTCAGTGAATAATTCATAAAGAACAGTGAAATATTGTAGCATAGTGGCCACATCATGGCTTTGAACCAAATCTTCCTCCGTGTTCGGTCCGCGCGGCCGTCTTTTTCGACAGATATTTTAGATAGATGCACAAACCGTGCGAAGCCATAAGAGAAAGAAAGAATATAAAACTAAGAGATTATATAATGGCCCCGATTCCCTTGTTCAAAAACTAAACTAGATTTAAGTTCGGTGCATCTTTTTCTTTCTATTTAATTAAGAAAAGGACAGAAGATAAAATGTTAGTTTATGCCTGTCACATTAGTCCGCTCTTATGTTAAATTGACGTATTTTTAGTCGCCGTATTTATAATCGCCTCTAAACTGTTAATGAATGCTCCAGACTGTCGTCCAATAGGGATAAATGGAGAGAGATCGTGCAGCAAGCTACATCAACGCCTCGAATTCACCACCACCCACTCTGTCCAGAGCAAAACGAAGAAGAAGAAGTAAACTGTCTATGGAATATCTTAACTTGACAGGGTTAAACTAAAATGTTATCGTCTACCCTTTTCTTAATGAAATGGAAAGAAAAAGATGCACTTAACTTAAAATCGATTTAGTTTGTGATCAAAAGAACCGGCGCCAAATTCTGTAAACATTTCACTGTGAAAACTTGTGAAGATGACGTAAGCGTGGAGTTAGCTGTCATTCCAATTACTGCTAGAGTTTGACACTATTGACAGTTGACTTCACCTAACCCTTCACGGGTTTTTACGGAATCGATAGGCTGGTAATATTTGATGCAAAGATAAATGTTTGTGACCTCATTTTGGTCATGGCAGCCAATCTCAACGGAGATTATCTGAGTACACAGGAAATACCTATTATATTTCAAAAGAATTTACTTTCCCGGGCATGGAACGTTACGTCACTAACTACCAAATTCCAGAGGCCACTACTGAAAAATGTCCAATAGAAATCCCTATTAACACTCGCAAAATGGAAGATTGAATGAAACATTTGCAATTCTAATAACAAGTTTGGTTATTGGAATGGAAATTCTATCTGACCTATCATCATCATCTCAGCGTTCAACCCAGTCGCATCCGAAGCATTCAGATTTGGAGTCTGGGGTCTGCTTTACCAGTCTAACTGCTGATTTTGGCTAAAATTCGATATTTTCCGTGAAGCGATACTGAATCATTGCAGTTAGACCAATTGTTGGATTTTGAGGGCTCCAACACAACCCGTAACCACTGCCATTAGATGTTCGTATGGCAACCGGGATCAACAGCTTAACATGCTTTCCGACGCACGACCAGACTAGTGAAAATATTCATATTCATTCATACAAATATTAGCACTGCGCGGGGATCGAAACCGCGCCTCTTTGCGCAGCGGCTGCGCTCGCTGCCGCTACGCCACGGAGGCGGAAATTCTATCTGACCTATATTTAAAACTAAATCAATTAAGAAGAAACAAATTTTCCTAAATACTTACTGCTAATGAAGTGTATGCCAGCGGCGAGACGCTTGAACATGTATCGAGGGTTGTGGAAAGTGTATACGGAGAAACCACAACCCATCGCCATGACGAACAGGCTGATGATACCAAACGATATCATGGTTCTTACGTAATCTAAACAAAGAAAAACATATAAACAAATATACATAGAAAAGTATAGAATTTGTAAAATATATATGTGTCAATGCAAGCACTACTTTAGATATTCTATTAGTATTATATCAGCCGTAAGCCGTAAAAGCTAACTCAGTAATCCCCAAAGATATTATACGGTCAATCCATAAAGTCTGTAGATGAGCCATATTTACACATAATCATAATTAAATTCACAAAACAATTTCAAGGTACATTCTAGACACAAAGCTTTTAAAACGATTTCAAAGAACTTAATGGACACTGATCATGATGTTTCTGACCGGGGCCATTTCATATAGGAAATTGCTAACCCAACCCGAAATTGTCAAATTTTTCCTATCATACTTGAACCTTAATGCCTTAGCGATAAAGATGGATATCTATTAAATAAATTTAACAGATGGTAGCAGCTTAATGTGTTGGCGTATGTACACATCTTTAGTGGATAGCAAAATTCAACAATACAAATACAGTACAACTCCGTGGCAAAAAGTGGAACATGTGCGACTTATATCTGGTTACAAAAGACTTCGTTTCTCTTTGTCAACTGATATCGGATTTGAAACAGAAGCGAAAAATCTAACGGGGTTGTATCGTTCTGCTTTGTGTGGTCACACTGAGGCATTTTAACAGTTTAATAGTAAGAAAAAGTCATGCTGAGAATTTTGTCTCATTTTTTTTATAAATTATAAACTAGCGCTTGACCGCAATCGCGCCTGATGGTAAGCAGTGATGCAATCGTTGATGGTAAAGCGTACTAGTTTATTAAGAGCCTATTCACTCTAGCCTTAAAGACACTCAAATTGTAGAGCATGCATTAAATTGAACGATTTATTTATGGAAATTGTAATAACAATTTAATTATTTGGGATCGATAAATTGCCACGGACTTTTATAGAATAAAGTTTTTTTTAACGTTTTTATTTCAAAACTTACAGATAATATATTATAGAAGAATATACTTACTAGCTATATTAAGATCATAGGCTAAGTCAAATGGACGGTGGTCTTTGTCCATCACAGGCTGGGCCAAATAATTGGTGCATTCTGTAAAGAGAGTAACAATTAATAACACTATCATTGACATCAAATTACAATCAGTTGGTCAGGGCATGGTATGGCAAGGGTGAAGTTTTCAGCGTTTTACTAATATATTGTGAATCTGTGATATTATAATATATTTTTGACTTTAGGTAATATATTTTTTTTTACTATAGTATATGTGTACTATAAGTTAACTTGACATCAATATTATTATTTGTTTGCTTTGTATTTTGCTATGAGATTTAAAATGACTATATACCAATTATGTAAAATGTAATCCTTATACCAAGAACATTTGTACACTCACAGCATACATTTTCAATACCTTGCATGTCTGTCAAATCAGTTAATGTAAACGCATGTTTGACAAAAAAATGTTCTTTATCTGCGGTTTACCACAACATCCAGCCATTTGCTCAAATAAAGAGGTATTTGAGCATATCGCAGGTTGGCAAGGTTTTGGTTGGGAAATCATTAATTGACGTTTCCCGCTCTGGGCGAACCAAAAGATATTTACTACCTAACTTACATATAACACCTACCAGTGTTTCTTCACTTGCCTATGCGCTAGGGCCACGTTATCTTGTACGAACAACCCACGGCCCTGGCAGTACTTACTTAATTCCCTTGAGTCATTATCAAGGAAATGTGAGTGAATTGAAAATAATTTTAGATTATAATTTTTTTTTGCCATGTCACTCCACACCGAGATCGGATGAACATTCGAATGCGGTAGATGTTCATTTGAATATAAAAAGATTATTATTCAACATTATTATTCTTTAATTATAACCTATTTGATAATATTTAATACATTTCATCTTAGTATTAATAATATCGTACATTTAAAAAGGAACCGTAAAGATTTTCATTAAAACCTAATTTTAATTCACACTCACTCCCCTACATTTCAGTATAAAAGAGAAAGCAATTTAGCCCATTAATATAATTATATTTTGGAGTTTCATAAAAAGGATCTAAAAGCATTTAATAGGCGTATCAGCATATCCGAGAAGAGGCAGTAAGCATTGTTATCATCTTAACTTTCATCCGTCTGTTGGAATTAAACTTGAGAAAAACGTTGGCTCCTACATAGAAATGGAAATTTCAATTTTACTTGGAAAGCTCTTAGAGCCTTTGTGCTGGTACTTCATGGGTATTGTGACTCAAAAAAAGCGAGAAGCGGAAGTATTCGGTATAAAAGTGAAGTGTTACTTGTTCTCATTTTAGAAATAAGTTTTGGTAATCCTAATCTCAATCCGAAGGAGTGTTGATGGATCCAGTAGTTGGGAACAATCTACTTACAAACGATTGCGGGGAAGTTTCGAATGAGATCTATACCAGTACAAACCAGGGAAGCATGATATAAAATGGCTCCCAATGAAGATACTATGTACCTAATTACCCGACTTTAAAAGAAAAGGAGGGTAATGTTTATCGAGCATATGTATTATGTATGTACATTTTTATGTACATTTCTTTGACACGCCTGAACTGCTTACTAGATTTTAACGTGCGAGGTGTCATTTGATTTGCCGTGATTGTGTGAGTGACGCCAAGTGCATTAAAATTTCTAGAAAATCAAAATGTCAGATTTTTGGCGACAAAATGAAATGCTTTATAATTTTTACTCGACTACAAAAGTGCATCATAAACATATTTGTTAATACATAGTACGTGTACCTACATAAGATAGTCACACGACTATATTAAATACATAATAAAAAAATGTAACCCAACTGTAAAAAGGTATATTTTTACAGTTGGGTTTTTTTAATCAATAATTAAGTGCTAGTTTTAACAGTCACATGTTTAGCATAATGAAGGAAAGAAGATGTATTTATTTTGACTCGTACAGGAAAATCTTAAACTAAGTTAAATACAATTAAGTAAGAATAAAAAAAACTTACATATTATAAAAAAAGTAACAAAAATTAGAAAGTCCCTTACGAGTCTTTCTAATTTCCGGTGTAGTTATCTACACCGGCAGGGTAATTACGTAACACATTATCAGTAGTAATGAGTTTCATTTTGACAGTTCCACAACTTTCATTGCGTTATTGACGTTATTGAGCTGACACATTTTCTGAACATATGTAGCAATGGTTTGGCAATTGGCTTCAGAAGGATTCCAATTGATAGTAATAGAGTGTTACACACATAGGTCCGTATTCCTGAAGGAAATTCAAGCATTGATCTCTGTTTAAGCATTAGCTAAAACTAGTTTCAACCAATCAAAAGGCTTCAAACGAGACTTAAGTAAAGCTTGAGTTTTGAGTGACGTTCACGGACCTTAGAGCGCTGGTGTATGCCTAAGACTACGCCGTCTGTTCACCTGCCCGTCAACTTGTCTAGATGTATCTTTCCAAGGTATTTTTGTTTTTTTCTTTTGGCAGGACTGGGTAATCCTCATGGACGCCCAGACTGCTTCACTAGTGAACCAGTCTGGGCAGTGCCGGACTCTTACCGGCTAAAACCCACTCCTGCCTTTGCTCAGTGTCCTTCTGACAAGATCAGAGACCTTGGTTTGTCCACGTTATATTAGGCTGGTGTCCGAAACATGCACCTTTCATACACATACATAAGCGATCTTGTTAGTGCATGTGTCATGACGGGAATGTAAGTCTGCTCAACGTCTCAGAATATTTGCAGCCGAAACTGAAGGGAGTAAACATTAGCACCGTTCTCAAAAGATTTAGTGAATACTTCATTTGAAAAGATATTTCAATTTCAACTTGGAAATCTGTTGCGCTATTTGGACAGAGATAAGCTTATTTTGATTACTTTTAAAGTTCCTTCGTTTATGAAAATATTGAATTTTATCGTCAGCTGTTTTGAGTCCAATTTTATTTAATGGGAAAAAGAACCAATTTTCGTTAAAAAATTAATTGTACAGACCACAGCAGGCCAAGTTACCCAAAACTTTCAAATATTCCCAATCAATCTTGAGCCTTTCTTTTTATTCTTGGCCTTGTCCCTCTTGGACATTAGCCACAAGAAAATCTTGAGTCTCAATGCTTTAAAGATAAAGTTGAAAATCTAATAAAGAAAACTGACAGGTTGTCCAATTTTATTTCGTGGGAAAAAGAACCAATTTTCGTTAAAAAATTAATTGTACAGACGACAGCAGGTCAAGTTACCCAAAACTTTCAAATATTCCCAACCAATCTTGAGCCTTAATGCTTTAAAGATAAAGTTGAAAATCTAATAAAGAAAACTGACAGGTTGTAGTAGCTTGATGTGCTGTCATCTGTACAAAAATCTGGGTTATTTTGTATTATTTTTATGTACATAGAGTAGTTATATTTCGCCTTCGGGTTGTGGAGGTCAGACGGCAGTCGCTTCACGGAAAATGTCGAAGTTTAGCCATATCAGCAGTTGGACTGGTAAAGCGGACCCCAGACTCCAAAACTGAAAAGGCTTCGGATGCGACTGGGATTAACGCTGAGATGATGATGATGACATAGAGTAAGTAATTGAAAATCTAAGTAGTGTAGTCATCGTAGACACAAAACTATCATTATCGATAGGTTTAAGTACTATAGGTTCAATGCAGCTTCGAAAAACTTTTGTTGTGTATAAGGTTCTAAAGTTCTTCTTCTTTGCTAGGTACCTACTGCTGTTATATAGACGAAATGGGAGTACCACGGTATCTTTTTTTTTTAAAGAATAACTACCTAATTATCATAATTTAATAATGATACCTTAATTCTATATTTATATACAACTAGCTTTCCGCCCGCGGCTTCGCCCGCGTGGAGTTCGGTTATATCGCGCTTTTTAGATTTCCCTCGGGAACATCATATTTTTCCGGGATAAAGGGTAGCCTATGTTCTTTCTCAGGGTCCAAAGATTGCCTGTGCCAAATTTCATCAAAATCGGATGAGAGGTTTAAGCGGGAAAGCGTAACAGACAGACAGACAGACAGACAGACAGACAGAGTTACTTTCGCATTTATAATATTAGTATGGATATATAAAGAAAACCCTGTCCGATCCGTAAAGGTATTGTTGGGTATCGATAACAGATTCTATTAATGCCTACAAAGACGGGCTAAGCTTAAAAAAATCCCTTTAAAACAACAAATATCATTTCGCAAAAGGAGGCAAATTAATATATGTGCGGTAGGCAATACATGCGCGGCCGAAGGGGGGCAGGGCACGCGGCACGCGGTCGCATCACTCATTCATAATAGGCACATAGTACCGTCAAAATGGTGTTGCTTTTTTTTATACATTACCAAATTTTGGGGAAGTTGGAATTAATTTGCGAAAAAACACGATTATTTCAAAATTCATTAGTATTGTTACTATGATGATTACTTATGTAAAATTTCATATTTTATTTGGTCATGTGTTTACCTAACCTTTATTATCATTATGGGTCGGGCGGGGTTTTCTTTACATGTTGTATAAGCATGTATTTAAAAATTGAAGTTACTAGTCTAAATCTCTCCATACTATTGCTGCACTTTATATAGGTAGTAAGTACTAGAAGTATACTTTAAATCAAAAGCTATTTCTTTAAGTAGGCCATTAACTGTTAGTGCGGTAACGTGGATATTTCACGATGCCTTCTACCGGACATTTGTTGCTTATCGCACCCCTACCCGGTTATGGGTGCCTGGTACTAGTTGCCGGATAAGCGGGGCTCGTATACGCGGTTTATCGCACTGCGGCAACAAATTTAATACCTGCAGGCAGGGTTTTGCAGTGACCGTAGAATGTATGGATTTACGTAAAGCGTAGTTTACCCTTTTTATAGGAATCGATACTACTTACTTTTTATACTACGTAGTTTATTTTTTATACGAAACCATATATGTTTTATATGTTGTATGATCAGAATAAGTAACTGGATCGATCCCAATCATTTTAACACCATGTTATATTTTTTCCCAAATACGTTTAGAAAGGAGATGTTTCATTTTGGGTCACCACTATATACGCTATATAGATAAAAAGGAAAAAAATAGAAGATTTTCATAAAAATACTACTAAATTAATTTGAATAAAAATACAAATATATATAATTAATTATTTGAAACGTTTTTTAGTGAGATAATACTTTATTAAGGTAGCCATGACAGTTTTTAAGACGTTTGATTGGCGACTTTGACAGTTCTATTTTCCCATTGTGTTCGTGTCGACTGTTGATTTGAGTTCATTGTCTTTATTTAATGGGCCGTATGTTCGGAATTCATGTTTTGTTTTTTTCGCAGTCATATGGTAGATAATATAGATACGATAGTCTTAGATACAGGAAACGTCAATCAAATGTCACTGTCAAAATCTTATTTCCCTTATTGCTGACCACCATATTTGTTAGTAGTTGTGTTGCACTCCTTAGCCGAGTTAAATTGAATCTGTATAAAAACTAAGCCAAAATATAGGAAATTAACATTAAAAACAGTTAACTATAGCGTAACTATACCTAGCATTAAGTGTACAATGTGCTGGCCCAGTCTCCATACATTTCTGAAACATCTCCTTTCAGCATTCGGTATCTTTCCTTTTCACTTTTGTGTCTAGATTCTTACTTAAAAATACTGGACACGTGTTTCGGGTTTCGCATATACTTATATATAATAACGTTGGATAATATTTGTTTTGTTATTCTGGCATTTGTATTGCTGTTAGGCATTGTCACACAGTTGCATGGTTACAATGCCTTTTTAATAAGAATTATGTTTTTGTAATAATGCTTGATATTTATATTATTCAAAATTCTTTCTTTTTTTGTTTTTATATTGTTTAGTGTAGTCAAAGGATAGATAAAGTGGGCTGTCTTTGAAAGACCACTGAAATGGCACCGTGTATATAATAAATAATAATATATAAAGTATTGGAAGTGAATTTTTACACGCTTCTATAAGCTTCGCCCGTATATATGTATGTATGTAATAGTGTAACGGAATCTTATAAATTTATTTTCACCCACTTCTACGATTCTGATTAACTTACACAGGAGTCAAAGGATAATGACAATCCAATATTATGAAAATAAATTCGCCCATATGTATGTATATAATAGTGTAACGGAATCTTATAAATTTATTTTCACCCACTTCTACGAGTCTGATTAACTTGCACAGGGGTCAACGGACAATGACAATACAATATTATGAAAACAAATTCGCCCATATGTATGTATGTAATAGTGTAACGGAATCTTATAAATTTATTTTCACCCACTTCTACGATTCTGATTAACTTACACAGGAGTCAAAGGATAATGACAATCCAATATTATGAAAATAAATTCGCCCATATGTATGTATATAATAGTGTAACGGAATCTTATAAATTTATTTTCACCCACTTCTACGAGTCTGATTAACTTGCACAGGGGTCAACGGACAATGACAATACAATATTATGAAAACAAATTCGCCCATATGTATGTATGTAATAGTGTAACGAAATCTTATAAATTTATTTTCACCCACTTCTACGAGTCTTGTACGGTGAAACCATACACTATCAATGCACGAATGCTTATTCGTGCAATTTTACCTCATTTCGCTAATTAATATTAGTCGACCATTCAGTACACTATTAGCGGTCATCGCTCGCTCCTTTATAACACAACACCTTTGGTCCGAACATTATATTTAATTTATCATTAAAACAGCATTATCATTTAGCCATCTTCCTAGCTTCTACAAGTCTGATTACCTTGCACAGGGGTCAACGGACAATGACAATACAATATTATGAAAATAATGAAAAAATAGTTCGATTGCTTGCGCACTTGTTTATTTAGTTTTTTTAAACTATAACATATAATAAAATTTTAAAATATATTCTTTGAACACGCTGACGTTTGTAATGAACAGTCGTATTTGGACCAGTACTTTGCATTTGACTGCCCAGTTCTTGAGGAGGGTTATTTATTTTATTAGATTCACCAACAATTGATTATACAAAAACAACCAAATAATACAATTTCCGAAGGTAAAATAGCAGTGCATCAATTATTTATAGGTAAACACAACAGGCATACAAAAAATGAACCATGGGGATAAGATAACTTACTTCTTAACAATAAACCCTTATGTTGATAAGATTATAAACATTGGTATGAAATCCATACTAATATTATAAATGCGAAAGTAACTCTGTCTGTCTGTCTGTCTGTCTGTCTGTCTGTCTGTCTGTTACGCTTTCCCGCTTAAACCTCTCAACCGATTTTGTTGACATTTGGCACAGACAATCTTTAGACCCTGAGAAAGAACATAGGCTACCTTTTATCCCGGAAAAAATTGATGATCCCCAGGGATATTTTAAAGAGCGCGATATAACCGAAGTCCACGCGGGCGGAAAGCACACAATCTTTAGACCCTGAGAAATGACATAGGCTACCTTTATCCCGGAAAAAATTGATGTTCCCGAGGGAAATCTAAAAAGCGCGATATAACCGAAATTTACGCGGGCGAAGCCGCGGGCGGAAAGCTAGTTCTGAATAAAAATTAGAAAAGCAAAAAATTGTGGTTTAAAAAGTTATAACATTAATGGAATTGAGTAAAAGAAAATTAAACTAGAGAAAATCCATACTAATATTATAAATGCGAAAGTAACTCTGTCTGTCTGTTACGCTTTCCCGCTTAAACCTGTCAACCGATTTTGATGAAATTTGGCACAGATAATCTTTAGATCCTGAGAAAGAACATAGGCTACCTTTTATCGCGGAAAAATTTGATATTAGCTAGTATACATAGAAAAAAAATCGAGTGCGTGCATGCGTGTGTGTGTAGTGATAGGTCACTCTATTGTGCAGCCATATTATTTTTGCTTTTTATTTACAAAAACATCAAATACGTTTGTTAATTTTTTTATGTTTATGGCAGAGACCCCGTGTGGTACCGGGCTTAGAATAGTACCAACCCATATCCTCCCGTGGGTGTCGTAAGAGGCGACTAAGGGAACTCACCAGGGAAGCGGGCAGCAGAGCTTCTCCTGTGTCTGTATATCCTGTGTAATATCAAATCACTGATATTATAAATGCGAAAGTAACTCTGTCTGTCTGTCTGTTACGCTTTCCCGCTTAAACCTGTCACCCGATTTTGATGAAATTTGGCACAGACAATCTTTAGATCCTGAGAAAGAACATAGGCTACCTTTTATCGCGGAAAATTTGATATTCCCGAAGAAAATCTAAAAATCTCAGCCGATTTTGATGAAATTTGGCACAGACAATCTTTAGACCCTGAGAAAGGACATAGGTTACCTTTTATTGAAAAAAATTGATATTCCCGTGGGAAATCTAAACAGCGCGATATAACTGAATTCCACGCGGGTGAAGCCGCGGGCGGAAAGCTAGTAATATTGTAAATCAAAAAATTAAAACAGATTTAACCTCAAATGTATGTGTTTGCAGTAGAAGGGCATAAGAAAACATATGTGTGTATTTCAGTGGCGAAGGGTGAAATTTTGACAAAGGGAAGCCGGTCCAAATAAATAAACACTTAAACACTTACCTACTGCAGGATATCTTGGAGGAGGTCTTCAGATAAGAATAATATTGCCGGTAGAATAATATAAGCCATAATAACAAACAAAATCCACAGTATTTAACCAAATCTGCGATTAAATTACCTTACAGAATCAGTCACAGTTTAAATAACACAAATATTAAAATATAACAAACAAAATTATCACGCACCAGTGGTATAGCAACACATGTCACATTCTAACAATAATTTATTTTCAACCAAACGAAATGAAACACGAAAATATGCCAAAATAAAAAGAATATGACTTGCGAAGGATTTCATTATAACGCTAATTCTTTTTAATTTTGTCGTGTTTCCTTTCTCCCGTGCCGTGGTTTGAGTGGTTTCTTTGTCTCTTTCTAATAGAGGAGAGGAGAGAAAGGTTGCCATTAGCCTATCTTTCGGTCTATTTTACGGACGGTTAGCGAGCATTAGAAAGAGATGGTCTGACACGCTCTGTCTCTTTTCGCCTCATAGTAAAACGTTGGCCGAGATAAGCTGTAATTCGTCGAGTTACCTTCAATGTAATTTAGGTACGAAAAATTGAAGCGCTGATTAATTTACGACTATAAAATGAAATGTGATACTTAGGGTATTGCTAAGAATTACTATTGCTATTGTAAATCGCGCAGGCATTTAATTAATAATACTTTGTTAGTGAAATAGAATGTAAATACTTTTGTATGAATATGGAACTGATTTTTGAAAGGTAGCCCGGTGGGAATCGGCTTGTATGGACTCTTCGCCACTGCTGTGTTTTTGTAAGATGACACGTCTATTACCTTATATGTTTGTTTTCTTTACTTCTAAAAGGTGAAGAAGATACACACCACACACACACACACATCTACAGCTAGTATTATATATGGCGGTACCTATATCTCCATATGCAAGAAAACGTCAAACCGTCTTGAGCAAGCGTTTTGATCAATGCCTTCTTTCTATGAGAAAAGGCCTGCGTAATTAACCTGTTTTGTTCCCATTGTTTCCATGTATACAAAGTAAAGCTTCTACCTGGGTACAAACTTACTACCCACAAGTCGGGCCGTCCTGTTGGGACAGCAATAGACTGGTATTATAAAGGTGGTATTTTAAGCTATCAAACGGCTACTATTTAAGTATATGTTTTCGTTTGAGTTCTATTAGTTCAGACCAGTTATTAATGTCAAATGATTATAATTACAAAGTGAAATGTTGTGACTAGTTATTAATGTCAAATGATTATAACCACGAAGTGAAATGTTGTGGCTAAGGTCTACGCGATTTATATGTTTTCAGAAAGCCGTCTACAATTACATTAATCAACTTTTTACGAGTCGTTTCTTCATTTAATCATCTCATTTGTCTCGCATCAAAACTGTTAAAGTTTTATTGGTCATTTAGATTGGAACACGCGTATATTTTTAGCTGACCTGCCATTGTATAGGTTTTTCGAATAATCAGAAGTCAGTTTATACTGGTTTGTACAGCTTGATGTACCTATACCTGTGCAAACCATTGGAATCGTATCCCTTGGATAACTGAATAATTATCGACCTTCCCCCTTATTCATAAACGTTGCTTGAAGTTAACTAGTGATTAGCGATTCTTTAACTATACATATTTGACCTTTTAGCGTCACCTAAAATTAATCATCACTTATGAATGAACACCACAGTGTTTATAAGGTTTATTCATAAGCGATGATTAAAGTTAAGTGACGTGCAAACGTCTAAAATGTATGGTTAATTAATCGCTAATCACTAGTTAACTATAAGCAACGTTTATGAGTAAGTGGGTTTATGGCTAAGCTGCTGCTGGCATATTTAATAATAGTTACGAACTACGATCAACTAACCCGTCCGTCAAATGTAGCGTTTATATTAAGATACTGAAATTCAGGGATTACCAACCAGAATTTAATGGTCTGAAGAGAAATGGATAGTGCTATTTAAATCCTATTTCAGCAATCATAGGTCAACGCTTGCGTAGACTGAGCAATATAAACTATTCTCTAATGACTCACTGGATTACCCGAAGATTAAAAATATGCTAATCATGCATATTTCAGTGAAAAAATCTTCCATATACCTTTTTTTTTAATCATTATAAACTAGAGCTTGACTGCAATCCCGCCTGATGGTAAGCAGTAATGCAATCATTGATGGTAAAGCGCGCTAGTTAATTAAGCCTATTCACTTACAAAAACTTAGTGAATAGGAAGGAAGACGGCAGTTGAGCGAGGTGATGAATAAATCCAACAGCACGACCAACGATGCTGCGCCAGACGAAGACTGATCTGGAGACCCTCCACGACCAAACTCCCGAAACAATAACATATTGGTGCATCGTACCCGGCACACATCGCAACACAATCGCCCAGACCCGTCCTCCGTACGGTTTCACCAGTCAACATGAACACGAATCGCTTGGCGGCAAGACTTTGTCTGATGGGTGGTAACTTCTGCCGGCGGCCGATATTATGGCCTACCACCTACTTTTCAATTTGCTATGGGTAGGGATAGAAAATCAGCATATAACGTCCCCACTGCTGAAACACAAGCCTCTCCTCGGTGAGGAGGAGTGGGCCGTAATCCACCACGGGGGCCCAGTGCGCACTGGTAGATAATAATATGTTTTCGAATT
>JADWQK010001342.1:600000-799646 GCA_017933935.1 Sesamia nonagrioides | reverse complement strand
TTTCCTTTGTACGGAGTCTAATGTTGTAAGTTTATCATTAATTTTAATTAAATTCAAACTTCAAATTTCTTTATTGATGTGAAAGCGAGACCTTGATTCCAGAATTAAGTTAGTGTATTTCAGACTACTTCCATTTAAGTTACAATTATGCAACTTTTATTTAAAAGGTGATTAAATTACCTATAGTAGGTAAGTACTTAAAATTAAGTTAAGTATTAAATTTCATTTATGTACTAAAATAGAGAATGAAGCAAGTTTAAAATTCTCATTAAGTCAATAAGAATATCTAAGCAAAAGAATCAGAAATGAAACAAAATTAAATTTTAAATTGAATTGAAAACATAATCACTACATATTATAAAACAAAGTCACTTTTTCTGTCCCTATGTCCCTTTGTATGATTAAATCTTTAAAACTACGCAACGGATTTTGATGTGGCTTTTTTAATAGAGTGAATAAAGAGGAAGGTTTATATGTATAATAATATCCATCATGTTGTGAAGAAATACTATTATTTTGAGGTTTCTAATGTGATGTCGTAAATAATTTCATTTTTTTGGCGTTTACACTGAAACGCAGGCTGAACCCTACGAGATTTATCAAAAGAATGTACCTACTAAATATTGTAGACATTGAAAAGGTCTACAAAAAAGTCCGCAATGGTGTATGTCTATCTCTTATGGATATCCCACAATTTTTTTTTCTCATTTACTTTTATACGACGAATACCTGTTAATTTTCGAAGCGATTTTAACCAATACAGCATTAATCCTTATCCAATTTAATAACTTAAATAAATTGTTGATTTAATATAGATCTATATTTCCCTTTACAGTATATAATTTAAGTGAATATATTCGAAGATATTATAGATTTAAAAATTGCGGGCAGGAGCGGCCAGCCTGGGCGGCAGGAGCGGCGGCGGGCCCTTAGTTTGTTTATACGTTTAGTTTTTCTGTAGTGTATTTAGTATCAGAATTGCTCCCATGTGAAGCTGAGGCGGGTCGCTAATTAATATTAAAATGGATTATGTTTAAACGAAACAAAATTAATTCAAATTACCATAAAGCTGGGATTAAACAGTATTCAATTATAAATAGGGGTCTTAAGGTGGCACACAAATCAACCCGGAAACGGACCCAAACCGTATCAACTCGAGACGTTTAGATTTCTTTGTATTAAACTCTCTACCGGAAAGCTACTAATCGGATTGGTAATGTAAACATTTCAGCTCGAGAAAGCTTACGGCTCATGGGTCCCTCGTCAACCCCTATCTTATGGCTCATCGCTCCCCTGTCAACCCCGTACCTAACAGCTAGTCGTGTCCACGCATACGCCGCTCCATCGCCGCGCTTGCGTCTCATCTAACCTTGCCCCTCTCACCCCTCCCGCGGCCTGTACAGTACACTCTTCTTGTCAGCCAGTACCACAACGCACATGTGCTGTTATTTAAAAAGCAACTCCAGTTGTATGCACGCTACACTTCCCTTTCGGATTCAAACTGCAGCCAGGCAGGATAAAGGCCTCTCGCTGAGAAGTAAGCGCGGCTCCTAGTAGTATCCAAGTCAACAACACGCAGAAAATTAACCTGATGTAAAGATATATTTTTAAAAAAATTAAAGAAAGTGAACCCAGGGCAAGACGTGGTCGCTAACAATGGGCCTTATATGAAGGTTCAAGGTCACTCAGAGGGCGCTAGAGAGGGCTATGCTTGGGGTTTCACTGCGTGATCGAATCAAGAATGAGGAGAGCCGCAGAAAAACGAGAGTAACCGACATAGCCCGACGAATTGCAACACTAAAGTGGCAGTGGACCGGCCACATTGCCCGTAGGACCGATGCCCGATGGAGCCGACGGGTTCTCGAGTGGCGACCACGCACCGGAAGACGCAGCGTGGGTAGGCCCACGACAAGGTGGACCGACGACTTAGTGAAGGTCGCGGGAAGCCGCTGGATACGGCAGGCCCAGGACCGATCGTCGTGGAGATCCTTGGGGGAGGCCTATGTCCAGCAGTGGATGTCTTACGTCTTAAATGATGATGATGATGAACCCAAGGATTAATAAATAAAGTTCATTTCCGTTAACGTCGCAAAAAGGGTAATTCTTTAACATAATATACTTCCGATCCATTTACTTTCATCCTAATATTATTACGTAAACTACATATTTCATACTCGTCACCAAAAAACTGTCACAGTAAATCCCGTAACAGTTGTTCAAAACTTGTTAACGGGACATTCTAAACGATGGCGTTATCAAACGAAATTGCAACCTAAACCTGAACAATAGAGCCTATTATTCTTTAAATAGTACGCAGTATAATTCTTACTCGATTTACAAAGGAACTAAATGGAAGACGTTCGCTGTAATGCGACTTGTTTCAAGTGATTTTTTTTTCAAGGAAAGTACTCCCTTTCCTTACAAAGGAGTGGATAATACTGAGATGTGACACTACACGGTTTCTTTGTGACAAATAAAAAGACTTTCAGCAAGCAAGTACTTTATTATGAAACTTTACTTCAGTTCTGGCTCTCTCTATTTGGCACCCTTTGAGGAAGGGATCTACCCAAAGTGTGCCACCGACGGGAGCCTGTTACAAGGTTCCGCTCTCCATCCACTCAATTCGTCCGTCTGTCACAGCCTGTCTTTTAAGCTATCTGTCTTTTAAGCCTTAATAGCTAGTTATTTGAATTTTTTTTACAACATGGCTGCTACAAAAACAATTAATAAAAATAAAGTTTAATATTAAGAGGATACCTGTGTAGGTATCCTCTTAATTTTAAAGTTTATTTTTCGGCCGTGTGGGCGGCGAGCGATGGGGAACTCGCCGGCCAGTAAGGACCAGGCCCGGTTCGACGGCGCGTTGCGTAGGAACACAACGCGCCAAAAACACACAAAGAGAGGACAAAGAGATGTCAGCACAACGAGACGGGGTCCATGAGGACCGATACCTACTGGGCCAGGGTTGGGGGTTGGTTAAAAGAGAAACCGTGGCCCTGGCGCACAGGCAAGTAAAGGAACATGGGTGGGTTTTAGTCAGTAAAAGTCTGATACGCCCTTCCGAGCGGAAGGGCGTATCAGACCACGGTGGACCCGCTCAGAGCGAGAGAGGTCATTTGATGATTTCTCATCCAAAACAAAAAAGGGGGTACCTAAACATGAACCATGTTTTATTAAGAAAAAATAGCAGGGACTGACAGACTGACAGTAGTGAAAACTGAATTCATTTTTAACCGACTTCAAAAAGGAGGAGGTTACTCAATTCGACCGTATATACGCTTTTTTTTTTCTATGTTTGTTCGCGCATAACTTCGTCGTTTATGAACCGATTTTGATAATTCTTTTTCTGTTGGAAAGAAGACGTTCCCAAGGTGGTCCCATGATAAGGATATCAGAGTTTGATGGTGGAAGACAAGAGAAAACAAGGGAAACTTTCAAAAATTGCAGGGGCGACTAGTGCATTTCTTAGCATTTTCATTAAGTATTTTAAAGCACTACAATTTAATAAAGGTCTGGAATAGATGTGATGATGGAGCCGGGAAACAGTCGAAGGAACTCCTCAACAATTCACAGCAGCTACCTTGTGTTTGTGCTTGAATAATTTGTATTGACAAGAACCCTACACCTAGATGGGTGGTGACTGTCATTAGGGTGCTGATGATGATGATGACAAAGGTCAGTTCAGGAAACTTGTATTTGGACTCAATTCATTTATATTGATGAGACCTTTGCACCCATTGGGTTAAAATAATGGTCTGCAGTAAATTTGATGATGAAGACCATAGGCAGTTGAGGGAATACTTACGGGTAAAAATTAAAGTAAACAAAATTATGTCGTTTCCCAACTATATTTGCGTCAGCTTCCAGTCTGACCGGATGCAACTGAATACATAGTACTTTTAAGAAATAAAAAGTGTAAAACAAATTTTTTTACAAAGGGAAAAATAACTAATTTCGGAAGTCGGTGTCTTTGGTTTTGTATATTTATTTATTTTTTGACACCGACTTCCGAAATTAGTTATTTTTCCCTTTGTAGTGGTTTCTGGAAGTCGGTTGTTTTTTTGTAAAAAAGTTTTTTATAATCTATCTATACTAATATATAAAGCTGAAGAGTTTGTTTGTATGTTTATTTGTGCGCGCTAATCTCAGAAACTACTGGTCCGATTTGAAAAATTCTTTCATTTGAACATTTTATTTCAACCTCAAAATCTACAGCATACATTTTAAATTTTTGTTATGGTCCGCTCCTTTTGGTCACAGCGTTATGTTATATAGCCTAAAGCCTTCCTGGATTAATAGGCTATCCAACGCAAAAAGAATTTTCCAAATCGGACCAGTAGTTCCTGAGATTAGCGCGCACAAACAAACAAACAAACAAACTCTTCAGCTTTATATATTAGAATAGATTTGTACATACGTTACGTTGTAGCTTAAAAATAACCTGCGTCAGGCACTAGTTGTCTAGCATTTTTGCTGAACTGGGCCTTTTTGGTGCACCAGCGAGGCACACTTTACTGCTACTTTATACATAGGGGTTTTTAATTTTTATTTGTTGCCACCTGATGTACCTATGTTTATTTCAGATGTATTGTATGTCTTTAAATCTGTTCTGAATAAATGTGTTTTCTTTCTATATCATCAAATGACTTTTTCCGCTCTGGGCAGATCGCAATGGCGTGTTTTACTGACTAAAAACCACACGTGTCCCTTCATTTGCCTGTGCTAAAGCCTACGGTATTTCTTTTGAAGTACCCGCGGCCCTAGCCATCGGTCTTACCCCGTCCTATCGGCGAATCCCTTCTAGTGGACCCCGTCAAAATGTGCTGAGTGCTGACGTCTCGTCGAGGCACGCGTAGAACACCTCAGAAAATTAATCTAAAAAAATGCGAAGGAATTAATAACAGTAAGTAAGCGGCCGGAAATACGCTTCCGCTTAATTTCCTGGATCAGGATATTGTTATATTATTTCAAAACGAAACGAGCTAGACATCTTCCAGTGAAAAGTACAATTCAGAAATAGAATTTAAAAAATAAGACGACTTTTTAAATTGAATTCAATTGAGAGAATTCTCGGAAGGTCTGGCCAAGAAATACGTGTAAAAGACACGGTCGTCCAATTTCTGGCCGACCTCTTAGAAAACGAGTTATCCGTGAGTTCGAATTCATTGATTGTCCCATGGAAAGTCAAGACATCTTGGAGTCCGCTACAAATTTAATCAGGATGAAAAATTGGAGTCCTGGGAAATACGGTTCCCTTTTAGATAACTCAGAGTCACAATGAATTAATATGTGGATAAAGCTACGTACTCTAACACTCACCATTCAAAGTTAAACTTTATTTTAGTTACATACTGTTTAAAATTATTTGGATTTTTTTTTAGAGAAATTACTCTAGTGTTCTCGTGGTCACAAGTGCGATTGTGGAGCGTAGGAGTCTAAAATCAAATGCGTGTTTCTATTAGTAACAGCCCAGAGTTTATAAGATGATTTTCTTGTATTCCAGTGCCTTGCAAACACGTCATTAATAAACATTTAGAGGTATGAGAAACAGGGTGTAAAGATCACTTATGAGGATAAGTGTGAAGACCGTGTGTCCGTAGGATTCTCCCTTTTCTATGGAGGCATAGAAAAGGGAGAATCCTACGGACACACGGTTCGGCAGACACCTGCCCAATGGTTGATGTTGGGAGGTTGTATATATGCTAGTTGCATGGTAAACTTTGCTTGCGAGATGCAAGGTCTTTATGACCTTAGTATGACGCGTTCTTCGCATGTGGCGTTTGTAGATACCCCTACAAAAATAAGCTGAAACAATAATAAAACCTACAACGATCAGAGAAAGATCAGGTATAGGAATACCCACAGTCTTTCTGATCGTGCTGTTTCTGGCACATCCCATTGGAGAATGAGTGAAGAGAGAGAGGGTGCACCTATTTCTACGCACACATTTAGGCTAGTCTTCGTTGAAATTAGTCGCCAAAATCAAAAGAGGACTTTCATTATTAAAGAGTTTATACAGCGTCACAAGGAAACTCGACAAATATGTCGAGTTTCCTTGGAATAAAGTTGCTAACCCCTACTATAACGCCTTTCGAGGAATACCTCGAAAGGCGTTATAGTAGGGGTTAGCAACTTTATTCCAGCTAAATAAGATTTAAAACTGAATGGTTATTGAGCTATGTCAGTTCTTCGATTTTATTAGGAATTTTCCGACTAGTTACTAAACATAATTTGTTCTGAGAATTAACTATTTCAATCCAAACATTTAATTGATACCTTTTTTTTAATTAAAAAAAAAAGTGCGATCATTAAAAATCTTGCAGAACCTTTAATAACATTATTTTTAAACATCGAATTTTGAACTCTTTTCCTTTGATAAGGCGTCAATGAAAAGAATTTCTGCATGTAAAAGGTATTTTAGAACAATTTAACTTCTTTGTAAGAGAAATTCTCCATCGTTGCGACATCAGATCATTTGATTAAAAAGTATTTTTATAGGAACATAAAGTTGAAAGTAGGTACTTAGTTTTATAGGCGAACTAGATTCCTATTTTTTATTGAACGATAAATACTTTACTGAGCTTCGCTTAAATATTTTTCGAATCTAAGAATCGAGTTATTCATATAATTACTTAGTATCCAATTCCATTTGCGATGCGACAAAATAATTATTGCTTTCGTATTGAAAAAATATCGGATTTTTTCTTACATTTGGGTTGTATCCCAAAAAATATTTTTATATTCATGAGATAGAAAAAATACTTAGGAAGATAATATATTGATTTGAAATGTCGCATGACGTCACGCCGTGGTACAAAAAATACCACGGCGTGACCAGTGGCGGGCCTACCATATAAGCCCAGATGCCCGGCTTGCCTTCCCTCTCAAGCCTCACCCCCAAAAATAAAAAAAAACAGTAAACAGAAGAAAATAGTTTTCAAACTAAATTTACGTAGACGTAATTAAAAATACAACGCATAGCGCCACTCAGTAAACGCGCCCACGGTCGCACAAGGTCACGGCTCAATATCTATCTCACTCGCACTTGCGGGCTCTTACCTAGTGCAAGCCAGGTTTAACCTCGCTTGCAATGCACTCTTTTTTCGTTCCGTAATATGAAGTATCTAGTAACATAAGTATACATATAACGATTGACATTTTATATGGCTGGATTTTGCTCAATAAAGCACGGCTTGCATATGACGTTGTACACAACGCACTGTTGGATCAGTGTTGCCGTTTTAGTTTGTTGATTTTTTAGTAGTTAAGTACGATAATTTTCATTTATTTTAAGTTTGTGGGCTGATGTCACCGAAATAGAATATATTACACGAGGGAGTCCCAGGTATAATAGATTATTAAATTGGCTCATTCATGGACTGAATATAAGTAGTTTTCTTCGTCTTTCACGTTCGTTGATATTAAATATGAATGAGTGATAAAGTTATAGTTAAATACATCGAGTATATACTATACTTACTTAGTATGTATTATACTTTTTCAATAACATTCGCTTTTTGACTCATTCAAGTGAAAAAAAAGGGTTAAGAAATTTCTGTGACAAAAAAAAAAATATTTCTTTCATTGTAATTCAAGCGTTTATAAAAAATACCTAGTATAAAACAAAAAACTGGCCGTGTTACACATGTGAAATAGTTTAGCACTTTCTTGCGGGTTTTATTTTTTGTTATATTTTTTCATATCTGGTAGAATTTTCAGATAATTAAGCGCTTTTAAAATTCATGGAACGGCAACACTGGGTTTGATTTGTATGAACATAGCTACGATTCGAATAGTTTCTTTGTTGTCATTGAGTTGAGCTGAGTAATTTTTTCGAAGTTTAATTTTGAATTGATTGTGTAAAATGAGTGCAAATCCGTCGGATACCGATAATATTTATGTCCCTTGTGACGATTTCAAGTGTATTTATAGTTTGCTAGGCGGGGGAAAGGTAAATTCTTTAAGTTTTTCAGAGAAAAATAACCTCATATCTTCGCTAAAACCTACGCCGGATTTAAGTATATCTCAAACAAGTAAGTCTCATAAAAGGAAATTCAATAGATTCGTTTATAAAACTAATTGGATTGCGGGCTGTTCCCATTCGAACAAACTTTATTGTTGGTATTGCTTATTTTTTTCAAACGAGAAAAATGCCTGGAATTTTTCTGGCTATGACGATCTTAATAACTTATCTCAAGCCATAAAAAGACATCAAAATTCACAAAAACACTTGAGTGCCGTTATTTCATTTTGTAATTTTGGTAAACAGCGTATCGAAACTTCGCTATCACGTCAATTATCTGACGAAATTTCAAAACATAATTCGCGAGTTGAACATAACCGTAGCGTTTTTCAAAGACTTGTTGATGTCGTTTGTCATTTAGCACAACAAGAATTATCTTTTAGAGGACATGATGAGTCCACATCTTCATTAAATAGAGGAAACTTCTTAGAACTTCTTTGTTTACTCTCGAAATATGACCTGGTTTTAGAAAAACATATGCAGCCCCAAGACACCGGCAAACCGGGCCCGAGCTACTTGTCTAATAAAATTCAAAATGATATTATTCATTCTGTTTCTGAAGTAATGAAATCCCACATTGAGTTGCAATTAAAAAATACTGAATTTGTTTCTGTAATTATTGATGAAACACCCGATGTTAGTAACAAAGAACAGCTTTGCTTTATTTTAAGATATTATTTTGGAAATAACATTTATGATCGGTTTTTAGGATTTATAAATGTGTCAGACAGCCGCACAGCAAATACTCTTTCTAATATAATTTTAACTTTATTAAATGAACTCGGTTGCACCGAAAAACTCATAGCACAAAGCTATGACGGTGCCAGTGTTATGTCAGGCGTCCGAAACGGAGTTCAACAGAAAATCAAGGATATATGTCCCCAAGCAATATTTATTTGGTGTAATGCACATATTCTCAATTTAGTATTGTCTAAATCTTGTGGCAGAATTGGCGAAGTGAGCTCTTTTTTCTCAGCCCTTCAGGCATTAGTAAATTTTTTTAGTAACAGTACAAAACGGACTTCTTTTTATGACAATTACTGTCAAAAAAGATTGCCTCATATTTCAACGACACGTTGGTCGTATACCTCTCGCATTGTTAATACAGTTTTTGAACAAAAAGTCCATCTCATTGAATTGTTCATGGACATGTCCGACAATCCGCAGGATTGGGACGGCGACACTATTTTGTCCCCAGATAACTTTTTAAATATATTGCGATCTTTTAATTTTGTCTTTTTTCTTTCGGTGTTTCACCCTATTTTTGAAAAAACCGACTGTCTCTACAATATAATTCAAAAATCTCAAGTTGATGTCGGTTATTGTGCAAATAAAATAAAAGAGTTTGAATCTTGGTTGCGTTCTGAATTTCATGCAAAATTCGATACTATTTACGAGAACGCTGTGCATAACAACACCCCTCCTCGTTTAAGACGCAACGTTGCCTGCGCGCGGACGGAATACAAGCGAATTTTTGTCGAAATAATAGATAACATTTCTACCGAAATTAATTCTCGTTACTCCGAAATTTTTAAACTAAAATTTTTCCAATTATTAAACAATAAATTATTTGAGCAATACTCATCTAATTTTCCGATAGACGCTTATGAGTCTTTATTAAGCATTTACGAAAACAGATTTGACAGGCAAACCTTAAAAAACCAACTGATTTGTTTGTATTCATCTCCTGAATTGAGGGACCGCGACGTTTTCACATTAATTGATTTCATTAATGAAAATGGCTTAAAAGACGCCTTTCCCCAGCTTTTAAAACTTGCCCATTTGATTGTAACAATTCCCGCTACGTCAGCTTCCGCAGAACGCGCATTTTCTTCGCTAAAGCGTATTCACACATACTTACGGAACTCACAGGGCCAAGAGCGACTTTCTGATCTTTCGATGATCGCGATCGAAAAGCAACTTTTAGTAGAAATCAAACGTTCACCAACTTTTTATTCTGACGTAATAAAATCATTTTTAAAGAAAGATAGACGCATTGATTTAGAATATAAGTAAAAGCTTTTTTTTATTTTTTTATTTCTATGTTTTCGAAATCCCATAACTTTGTAGCATATTTAGATCGTTTGCAATTGGACACGCGCCGTTATGAATATATGTAGGGATTGTAGGTAGGTATCTTCGCTCAACACAATGAAAAGAGAAAGGCTTTTTTCGAAGCCGCCGAGGGTATGTCTTTGCTGGTACGTGTTATTCTTCTGCCTAGCAATATCATGCCTTCAGTGTGCTTTGATTAGCTCGCCGTCGTTAGACCACCGGCTTCTTGAAGCGAAGAATATGGTGATGTGGATCACAAAATCTTGTTTTGTAAAGAACGGTAAGAAAACGTATCATGGGCTTGCGTTATCGGTGGACCCTAGGCACGCCACTGGGCGTGACGTATTTAGCCCCCACTCCGTAACTTTAAAGCGCTATATCTCACTAGTTTTTGGTAATTTTGACAAAATAAAAATACAGTTCTTATTTTTTTTTTTTTAACTATAAGACGGACTAATTATTTTTTTGGATTTCCATACCTCGGATGAATAGGGATGTATCCAAGGTATGAAAATCAAAAAAATAATTAGTTGGATTAGTCGTAAATAGGGATTTACGACATGCATTTGGCGCAAGTGATTTTTTCTTGCTTTTGCCATTGGATTAGCTAATTTAACTAAGTCGTTTGTCAGTGGTGGCCCCGGTCATAGTAAGACGTTTTAGCCGGTAAGAGTTTTTTTTATATATATTATAAACTGGCGCTTGACCGCAATCCTGTCTGATGGTAAGCAGTGACGCAATCGTTGATGGTAAAGCGCACTAGTTTATTAAGAGCCTATTCACTCTAGCCTTGAAGACGCTCAAATTGTAGTCCGACGGAAACACCGCCGCTGGCAAATTATTCCAGTCCCTCGATGTACGCGGTATAAAGGAGGAGGCGAAACGCTTCGTCCGGATCGTAGTGGTGTTAACAACGTCGAGTCTTTGGTTTTGTATATTCATTTTTGACACCAACTTCCGAAATTTGTTATTTTTCACTTTGTAGTGGTTTTTAGAAGTCAGGTGTTTTTTTTTGTAAAAAACTTTTTATTTTACACTTTTTATTTGTTAAAAGTACCTACTATGTATTCAGTTGCATCCGGTCAGACTGGCAGCTGATGCAAATATAGTTGGGAAACGACGTAATTTTGTTTACTTTAATTTTTACCCGTAAGTATTCCCTCAACTGCCTATGGTCTTCATCATCAAATTTACTGCAGACCATTATTTTAACCCAATGGGTGCAAAGTTCTCATCGATATAAATGAATTGAGTCCAAATACAAGGTAGCTACTGTAAATCGTTTAAGAGTTCCCTGAACTGACCTTTGTCCTCATCATCAGCTCCTTAATGACAGTCACCACCCATCTAGGTGTAAGGTTCTTGTCAATACAAATTATTCAAGCACAAACACAAGGTAGCTGCTGTAAATTGTTGAGGAGTTCCTTCGAATGTCCCTTCATGAATGGGTCTCCCGGCTCCATCATCAGATCTACTCCAGACCTTTGTTAAATTGTAGTGCTATAATATACTTAATGAAAATGCTAAGAAATGCAGTAGTCGCCCCTGCAATTTTTGAAAGCTCTCCTTGTTTTATCTGGTCTTCCACCGTCAAACCCTGATATCCTTATCATGGGACCACCTTGGGAACGTCTTCTTTTCAACAGAAAAAGAATTATAAAAATCGGTTCATAAGCGCGAACAAACACAAAAAAAGCATATATACGGTCGAATTGAGTAACCTCCTCCTTTTTGAAGTCGGTTAATTAATAGATCAGACCGTACTTTACACCGGTGCAATTGCTATATTTCAAAACATCGGTTCTTTTCTATAATTAACTAAAATTAAATTTACTATAGACACACGAGTCATGAGCACTAATATATCGACACTAGGAAATGTTCTGTAGGGTCTTTACACCTTTTAATGGTGATAATTCGATTAATGCGAAAGAGTACGTAAAAATAGAATTTATTATAATGAGAATGGGTGCACGCGATTTTAACGATAATTGTGTACCTACTTCAGTATAGGCCGCGAGTAACAAGTAAAGTGCTGACACAATTATGTCAAATTTGTGCGTGTTTGCACTGTACACGTTCAATAGCGATTTTTGCGTGAAATTACGAGAAAAAACAATGAAATATGACTCATTGCAAAAACGTATGGGTTCTAAAATACTATATTCTTAGCAACATTAAATTTAATTCATAAATAAAGGAGTAAATCGTTTTTGAATAAAGCCTATTATCCTACTACTATTATAAAGGCGAAAGTTTGTAAGTATGGATGTATGGATGTTTGTTACTCTTTCACGTAAAAACTACTGAATGGATTTGAATGAAACTTTACCACAATATAGCTTATACATCAGAATAACACATAGGCTATAGCTTATACATCAGAATAACACATAGGCTACAATTTTTGAGGTTTCTAATGTGAGGTCGTAAAAAAACATTTTTTTTTGCGCTTACATTGCAAACGCTGACTGAATCCTACAAGATAGATCAAAACAATGTACTACAGTATTGTACAACTTAAAAAGGTCTACAAAAAAGTCCGTGATGGTATATGTTTATCTCTTAGGAATAACCCACAATAACCATTTTTTATCCTTTACTTTGTACGAGAAATAATGGCTTATTTACGAAGCGATTTTAAGCAATACAGTATTAATCCTTATCCAATTAAGTATCTTAAATACATTGTGCATTTAATAAAGATCAATATGGCTTTTTACAGCATGTAAATTAAATAAATATTTTCGAAGATATCACAGATTTAAAATGCAGAGTCATAGCAATTTCGGCGATAAATACCGACAGCGGTGCCAGGCGAACGGGGCGTGGGGGGAGCGGGGTAAGTGCGGTGGGGAAGAAGTGGCTCATCGCTGAGTGCGCGACCCGAACGCGGGCAGACGCGTGAGGGCAGACGTCGTTGACGGTTGTGTCCGTTTTGCGAATTTCCAAGGCACTAGCGATTTGATAAAAACGTATGGCCGCCTACTTTAAGTAATATAGGCCTAAGGTTAGTTATTGCCAGGTTTCTTTTTGGTTAGGAGTTACACGTACGAAAAGATACTTCATTTTTACGAATTACTTCATTGATAATTCAATTACTATATAGATAGGTTACTTACAGTTAATTATAACAAATTATATAAATAGGTTAATTATAACGAATTACTTCATTGATAATTCAATTACTATATAGATAGGTTACTTACCGTTAATTATAACAAATTATATAAATAGGTTAATTATAACGAATTACTTCATTGATAATTGAATTACTATATAGATAGGTTAATTAAATAGGCAAGGATTGCATTAAAGTACAATCATAACAATAACTACCGTACTGTATTTTTTGGAAGTATAGAAACAACACGTGCTTAAGAATTATGCCGCGAAAGCGTAAGTCTAATCTTTCCCAAAGCTCTAATAAAGCTCGAACTATGAAAGTAGCTAGACTTAACGAGACGTTTCCACAAGCCGAACTGCGAAGGCTTAAACAAGCAGAGCGTGAGGCAGCTCAAAGAGCTGCTGAGACACCAGAGCAATCCCAAGATAGACGTCGACAGCATGCTGAGTATCTAGCATCTCAACGGGCTGCAGAGACACCCGAACAGTCTCAAGCTCGACGTCAACAGAACGCTGAATATCTGGCATCTCAACGGGCTTCTGAGACACCCGAACAGTCCCAGGATCGACGTCGACAGCATGCTGAGTATCTGGCATCTCAACGGGCTGCGGAGACACCCGAACAGTCTCAAGCTCGACGTCAACAGAACGCTGAATATCTGGCATCTCAACGGGCTTCTGAGACACCCGAACAGTCTCAAGCTCGGCGTCTTCAGCAAGCGACTTACATAGGGTCCCAAAGAGCTACTGAAACTGTTGAAGCTGCTGAAGCTCGCAGACGCGCTGTTGCTGAAAGGGCACAACGCTTTTAAAAGATACTCAAACTAACGACAAAGGCTATCCTTTGTACAGGCGTAGAGCACCAGGAGATGGCGGCCGTACGATAACTCTAAAAACCCGAGGTGGAACACAGGAAGTATTGGTTGACAATAGCTGGATTGTCCCATATTCTCCTCTTCTGTCTAAATAGACCTATGATTAGGGCTCTGCAGTGCTTAGTTACCGTATTTCTTACTTATTACTAGACTAGACGGGACGAACCTGAAGTCCACGCGAACGAAGTCGCGGGCAAAAGCTAGTATAGACTAATTCTCATGACTGTACCGCCATCCTACTCAGAAACTATATTATTATGAGAATGAAAGGTGTAAATTATGGTGAAAACCATATCATAATATGATAATACATCGTGGGGCTTAGAAGAAGCGGCCATAAGGTCTAACATGAAAAGCGTCTTTGTTTTATCCTATGAAAGTATATATTCAAAGTTTACTTATACTTAAAATTGACGTTATTTCAAGTTAAATAAATATCAACTTTATTTTAATGGTTATTGAGTTAATTTTAGAGTGACTATCCCTACTGAAAAAGTTAGAAAAAAAAACAACGATTGAAGTTGTAGCGTAATCTTCTAAAGCGTTTCTCGATGCTAGGTCAACAACGGCTGCCGGCAGAAGTTACCACCCAATATTGCTGTGTCAGGAGTTTGGTCGTGGAGGGTCTCCAGATTAACCTCCCTCTGACGCAGCATAGTTGGTCGTGTTGTTTGGTTTAACATTGCATCACCTCGCTCAACTGCCATCTTCCTTCCTATTCACTCAGTTGTATTGAGTGAATAGGCTCTTAATAAACTAGCGCGCTTTACCATCAACGATTGCTTCACTGCTTACCATCAGGCGGAATTGCGATCAATAATCCATACTAATATTATAAATGCGAAAGTAACTCTGTCTGTCTGTCTGTCTGTCTGTCTGTCTGTTACGCTTTCCCGCCTAAACCTCTCAACGGATTTTGATGAAATTTGGTACAGACAATCTTTGGACCCTGAGAAAAAACATAGGCTACCTTTTATCCCGGAAAAATTGATATTCCCGAGGGAAATCTAAAAAGCGCGATATAACCGAACACCACGCAGGCGAAGACGTGGGCGGAAAGCACACAATCTTTAGACCATGAGAAAGGACCTAGGCTACCTTTTATCCCGGAAAAATTTGATGTTCCCGAGGGAAATCTAAAAAGCGCGAGATAACCGAAATTTACGCGGGCGAAGCCGCGGGCGGAAAGCTAGTATAATATAATTATATTTAAAAAAAACTGTATTAATTGCTTAGGAATTACCATTAGGTATTTTTCCATAGACTCATATTTGTTAATATTTTTGTAAAATTTTCTGTAGATATATTGCGTGTCATTTCATTAGACTATGTCAGAGAGTGCATTCGCATTGCGATTTTCTATGGTTAGAGAATCACCATCACCGTGAAAAGTTCTATAATGTGAGCTGCTCTCACATTATAGAACTTTTCACGGTGATGGTGATTGATGGTGGTGAATGAGCTGTCATGCAAACTAATATTATAAGATTGAGACTATTGACGGCCCACTCAAGCTTTACTTAAATCTCGTTTCAAGCTATTTGATTGGTTGAAACTAGTTTTAAGTAATGCCTGAGTCTTGCCTAAGGTTCTGTAATTCTGTAATACAGTCCTACTTACTTCGCCCAATTGACGACACGGTTGTTGCGGTTGAGCGATCGACAGCTACCCGGTTCGTGTCGCGGGTTTGATTTCCGTTATGAAACAAATATTTGTAAGGCCTACGAGTAGTTGTTCCGAGTCTAGCTGTTTGTGTATGTGAGCTTAAATGTTTGTAAACTTTTATTTCTAACTAGCGGCCGCCAGCGACTTCGTTCGCGTGGAATTAGTCATGCTCAGCTACTATTGGCAATAGGTACGGTTGCGTTAGCTCCCGTTTTCGCAACATTTTTTGTTACTGCTCTGCTCCTATTGGTCATGGCGGGATGTTATACAGTATGTTAACTAACAGAGGGCGTTCCCGTTAACCCGAAATAGTATAGCATACATACATGCTAAAAAAAAAATATTTCCATTCGAAAACAAAATGTTTTAAATTTTTTTCCAATAAGAAAATATTCAATAAAAATTTTAAATTGACATGTAAAAGAAACACACTGTACACGCGAACATGAAAGACGGCAACGTCGCAATTTATTTATACATGACGACAACTATTTTGATTTAAAACAGGAGGTTTCAAATTTATTTCCAATTAGAATTTTTTTTTATTCGGATTTTTTTATGCTTATTTTTCTATGCTGATATTTTTATTTTAACCTATTAATGATATATATTAACGAGTTTAAGGGAACGCCCTCTGTTATTTAACATACTGTATAGCCTAAAGCCTTCCTGGATTAATAGGCTATCCAACGCAAAAAGAATTTTTCAAATCAGACCAGTAGTTCCTGAGATTAGCGCGCACAAACAAACAAACAAACTCTTCAGCTTTATATATTAGTATAGATTTACTGTGAGGCGTTCAGAATCGGTCGGATAATTCCGTGCAAATATTTCAGAACTATAATATCACCCAGGTTGAAAGCTGGTCTTCGTTAAAATTTACCATAGCCGATATACAATCTAAAGGACTATTATTATTAATTGTCATCATTAGTCTATAGAAATTCCCAGCTGAACATTGTCCTCTCTTATTGCACGCCATTCATTATTGGATTCCGATAACTATCATCCACCTGCTACCAGCCATCCTGCAAAGATAGTCCCCACCTTACGTTTACTGATTCGCGAACTTTCTACAAAAATAAAAATATTATTATTGATTATATATTGATATTGAAAAACAAAATGATATATAGCTTATTCAAGTATTTGTTTAACTAGAGTTACGAGCTTTTTTCATTGTTTACTTTTCTACCAAAGCATCTGTCATTGAATCTCTTTACTACCCATATGTAATTTAAGTCTGCCTTTGTATATATGTATTATCTCTGTGTAAAAGTATAAATAAATTCAAATTCTTCACCTGTGACGATATTACTGCGCAAATATAATAATTTAAATTGAATGTTTCTTTCAACGCAATAATTAAGGGCGATAACACACCCAAGAAATTATACAGCCCGGCAATAATCGTGTAACAAAATACAAATAAAACAATGTAAACGCGCCATTAATACTTTTTGATTATTATTTCGTAGTCAATTTGCATGAAAACAAAGGTAAAGTGACTAAGGGCAGACCGCGAAAATGATTTCCGCTCCTAAAAATAAGCGGGGATTATACATAATTCACGGAGTCGAAAAGTCCGCGGCGCATTATTTTTTTAGACTTTGCGCGGTATTATCCGGATTTGGGGTTTCGCTGTGGGGCGAACTTACGTTTTTCCATTGGTGGTAGTTTTAAGACGCAATGATCTGTGGACATTTTTATGAAGCTTAGGTCCGTATTACAGAATCTCACTCAAAATTCAAGCTTTACTTAAATTTCGTTTAAAGCTATTTGATTGGTTGAAACTAGTTTTAAGTAATGCTTAAATCTTGAGTAAGGTTCTGTAATACGGTCTTAAGTGTGCAAGTATTACATCTTTTTGTGGGTAGTTTCATTGCATGTATTTATTAACGATTCCGACGAATTGGGATCAGTTGAGATCGTTTGGACCGCCCATTGGTCCGTTCGGGACAAACGATCCCAACTAGTCGCAATCATTTGACAAAAATGTGTTCGCCGATTAGGGGGCAGGATCCATACTAATATTATAAATGCGAAAGTAACTCTGTCTGTCTATCTGTCTGTCTGTCTGTCTGTCTGTCTGTTACGCTTTCCCGCCTAAAGCTCTCAACCGATTTTGATGAAATTTGGCACAGACAATCTTTAGACTCTGAGAAAGAACATAGGCTACCTTTTATCCCGGAAAAATTTGATGTTCCCGAGGGAAATTGAAAAAGCGCGATATAACCGACCTCCACGCGGGCGAAGCCGCGGGCGGAAAGCTAGTAAGACATAAGGACGACGACGATGTTAGATATGACTAAAAAAATCATTCTGAGGACAAAGGTGGTGTAATTACAATACCAATTTAATCATAAGTGAACTTGCATCTATAACTTAGGCCGTGTAAATAATGATTGTTTGCTAATTAATAAAACTTTTTTTTGGCATCATCATTTTAATTTTCATATTATTGATAAATTGATAAGTGGGCATTTTTATCTGAAGGTGTCTCGGTGGTAGGCCATAACATCGGCTGCCGGCAGAAGTTACCACCACCAGACAAAGTCTTGCCGCCAAGCGATACGTTGTCTCCCGGCATGATGTCTGGTGAAGCCGTACCGAGGACGGGCCTGTGCAGTTGTGTTGCGATGTGTGCCGGGTACGATGCGCTAAATGCTGTTGAGCCGGGGGTTTGGTCATGGAGGGTCTCCAGATCAGTCTTCCTCTAGCGCAGCATCGTTGGTCATGTTGTTTGGTTTAACATTGCATCACCTCGCTCAACTGCCTCAGTTTTCACTCAGTTTTTTTGGGTGAATAGGCTCGTAATAAACTAGCGCGCTTTACCATCAACGACTGCATCCCTACTTTACACCAGGCGGAATTGGGATCAAGCAGTAGTTTATAATTATATATAAAAAAGGTAATTCCAGAATTAATTTATAACGGTTCCCAACAATTAGTTTGTCAACAAGCTTGTGAATCACAAATTCACTTAAACAGTATTGTTTTAGAAGATTCTGATGGAATATAAATGTTTTCATTACATCCGCGTACCTATATAAACGAGACGATTAATGTTGTCTCGAAATCTTCGGGTTGCCAACTGCGAACATCAACATAATCCCCATTTGAGGAGAATAAATTAAAACTGACAAAGTACGGAAGGTAGGGTAAGTTCAAAAAACCTTTTATATTTATTGCAAAAGTTCAGATGTGATTTGAATAATTATTTTAAATTTAAAACCGTCTGCGAACTGATATTATGCATTGAGTTTAATGTTTTTAATTAATGAAATACACGGGAGGTGAAGATTTACGGTTGAAGTTTCAATGAGATTTGCTTTTGTTTGGTTAGTTACGTCGTGATTGTGTTTAATAAAACATTTCAACAAACGTATTTAGATTCAAGAAGCAGTAAGAATTAATATAATTAATTACATGATTGTTGTAGTCAAGTGTGAGTCAGGTTATTGAAATGGCTTGTTTTGAGGCACAAAATTTTATATTTTTATAATGTGCCCTGTAGGGTAATTGCTTAACACACTATCAGTAGAAATGGTTTCATTTTGACAATTCAACAGCATTTATTGCGTTATTAACATTGGAATAGTAAAAAGCTTCAAAATGATTCCAAGTGATAGTAATAGGATGTTACGGAATTAGGGTGCAGCCCCCTAATCGGCGAACACATTTTTGTCAAATGATTGCGACTAGTTGGAATCAGTTGGTATCGTTCGGGCCGCCCATTGGTCCGTTCCGTCCAAACGATCCCAACTAGTCGCAATCATTTGACAAAAATGTGTTCGCCGATTAGGGGGCAGGTCGGGACTTAGCAAGACCTATTATAAGTGTCAATCTGTTAAAGTACACATAAGTGACAATCCATCATAGATGTATGGTCGAATATTTTATTTTATTATAGAATATAAACTAGCGTTTGACCGCAATCCCGCCTGATGGTAAGCAGTGATGCAATCGTTGATGGTAAAGCGCGCTAGTTTATTAAGAGCCTATTCACTCTAACCTTGAAGCACTTAAATTGTAGTCCTACTGAAACACCGCCGCTGGCAAAATGGTCCAGTCCCTCGATGTACGCGGTATAAAAGACGAGACGAAACGCTTCGTTCGGATCTATATAAATGTCTTTATGTAATCATTCTGATTACCTAAATACAGATAAAATAAACAAAAAAAATAAAATAGCAACTACGTCTATTATCAAAACTTTAAAGGAGGATGAAGCGATTGTATACTTGGGTCCGGGTGTAAATATGATGAAAATGGCGTTAACTGATAGCTTAATCCCATGCAAATCTCCACTGAAAATGTTGGATGTTTCGGCGATCTGAGAGCCGACTAACCAGAGGTTTAGTTAAAGTGAAATTAGATAAAAAAAAACAGCTAATTCCTAGGCTATAAGAAATATTTTTACTTCACTCGGTTGCATTTTGGCCACAAAACTGAAGAACGGACGGTTGTCCAGAGCAATACTCTGTGATCCAGAGTATAACCTAATAATATATTTTGAAGAAGACATAATTGTCTCTGTCATCGATCCATAGACAACTGCCCGGCCTGTAATATATAGGTCTTCAAAAATGATATCGAGGTTCCTAAAATATTTTTTTTCTAAACAGAATAGTTTGTGCGACAGACGCTTCCAAAGTGGAAAAAAGTTGCCCCCCCCCCCCCCTCTAACTACTAAAATAAGAAAATGAAAAATCTAAAAAAAGCATATGCTGTACATTATTATAAAAACTACCAATGAAAATTGTTTTGAACTCTAGTTAGTAGTTTTTTTTTAATACCTCGTAAATCGTAAACCGCTTATTACCGCGTAATCTTTCATACAAATAAATCCTTTGATTTCATAAATCAATGATACGGAACCTTTTGTGCGTGAGTCCGACACGCACTTGGCTGTTTTTTTTTAGATCTTTAATCTATTCATATAAATCGATATTTAATTTAATCGACTGTTTCGGGAATGCCTAATAGTCTTTTTATACATATTTCTCAGGTTCTAGGTGGAAAAATGGGCTGATTTTTTGTGTATTAAGATAAAAAACTATGACCATTTTTTGAGCTATATATCAACGGCGCCCAGAAGTTTTCATTTCCTTTATTATAGTTTAGATATATTTGTCATAACATTAGACTATGTAAAGTAAATAAGAAAGTTTATTATTTTGAATAGACTAAAAGGCATGACCGTATAATATAAGGTACACAGCGGCTGAAATATGAAATGGATATAATTTTTAATCCGCATAACTATGAATTTAATTCATATCCATTTAAATTTATACGGATTTTTCACGTTCCTATCCATGCATAAAATATGTATTATGTGTATTTTAATTGAAACCGTTTTTACTGTCGAAATAATAATATAAGTACCAGGATGTTATAAAAGAAAGAGGATAAAAAGTGAACGCCACTCATCCCTGATTGTGACACGTAATCTGACATCCAATCCAATCTCCTACAGACAGATAAGGCGTTACATTTCCACTAAACATTAGTGAAAATAGAAGAAAATACAATGAACGTATTTCGGTCACACTTCCGTGGTACCAGGGGTGCCGGAACAGTAAGAATACAACGCAAAACTCTCAAACCAGACAGTAATGAGAACGCGTGCAGTCACTACGTAACGGCCTGTTTCAAACAAAAGACAAACACACATATAAAATTAAACCCTAAAGTTAGCAATTAAAAGTTGAAAATGCTTTGTAGAATTTGTAACAAACACTTCTTTCAGTACTAATAAACGCGTTGGTTTTGCTTTTATTGTCCTGTTGACATATTTTTGTTTTGAATAGTGCAGTCGTTTAGGCGAAAATATACCAGCATGCCTAGTATGAGTTTTACTTACGAGACTCGATCGTCGATATCGAGCACGATTGGCGCTCTCATTGGTTGATAGTTCTCACAACCTTAAAGCGGGCCTATCGATGAGTCAAACGTGGTCGATATCGAAATCTCATACTAGGCATACTGAATAGGTACTAGTAAGGAAAAGAAGAATATTATGATAAATTTGTTTAAATAATGCAATGAAAACCTCACCTTAAATTAATATACTGAGAGTTGGAAATGATTAACCAAACTGATTTGATTTGAAATGAAGTCTTACAAGGAGACTTCAATTTAAATCAAAGAAGATTGATTCGATTTGAGGCTTCAATTTTTGAGGCCCTGGCCCACCGCGGTATACGGAAAGGTTAGACGCTTTGTAAGAAAATATATGTGGTTATCTACTGCAACCCATGGAGAGGTTACGCATGAATTGACTTCTTTGATATATGCTGGTTTGCTCGAATAGGCGGTTACCAAGGAGCTTCTATCTAAACTGGAATGTGAACTATCGATCAAAACGCGGTCCAAGGGAGATAGCTTCACAGTAGCCCTCTGTCCTTGTTTTGTAGGGTGACTATTATAATGGAATTTATAAGGAATGTACGTAAAAATTTTTTTTTCACTTATATTACCTGAGTTTTAATGAACATTTAGGCATGGATGCGAAGTTTTTAAACTCATTATTGAATTTTAAAAATGGATGAATAAATTGATGATGTACGGACGACAGCAGGTCAATCTATCCGAAACTGTACCTTTAGATAAATAAAATATCTACAAAAAAGCAGAATTTAATGTGATTGTAAATACCCAATAAAAGTCGCTTACTTATTATGCACACAACGATTAAGTGCACATTTATTAATTATTCTGAAATTTATGGTCACCCTACATACAAACAAAATAACTTGTATATGATTACCGCAAAAACCTTACTTAAATAATGATATTCCGCATCCAGAGTATGACTCACTATTGCAGACATTAACGGCACCCTTTTCACCAACTTTTTTCAAATCGAAATTGTTGGTTTCAAAGAAAATTACAAAAAATAAATACGGGTACAATTAGAAAGAGACAGAGGGCTACTGGGACGCTTTCTCCCTCGGACCGCGTTCTCTTCAAATAAAGTTTTATTTCCGATCGACCTTATTGCTCTTGCGATAGAGTCTTGTTTTAAATGAGAGACTTATGGAAGTTCACATTCCTTTTTAGATAGAATTTCCTTGGCGGTTACATTAACTTAACGCTGTCCACGTGGGTCTTGTCTATGTTTTATCTACGTTTCCATTGGAGTACCTTCAAGAATTTTGCTTTTTTTTTTTATAATTATAAACAAGTGCTTGACCGCAATCCCACCTGATGGTAAGCGTTCGTAATTCCTAAATCGTTGATGGTAAAGCGCGCTAGTTTACTAAGAGCCTATTCACTAAGATCATCGCTTTGCCTTTTCAACGATTGCAACACTGCTTACCATCAGGCGGGATTGCGGTCAAGCATTAGTTTATAATTATTAATAAAAACCTTAACTTTTCACGGTGCAATTTTTACATAGTGAATCGTTTGTATGTAGGTTAATGGGGCTAAAGAGTAATCGGGTTTTCCATGAGAAAATTTAAAGGCCCGGGGGTTGGATTTGTACCCATTTGATTTCAACAGGCTCTTTTATTAGGAAATTGTTTGAAACCAACCAGCTCATTGTGAGTGTACTTTACACCCCCGCCACTTCCATTAAAACCTGTACCTCCCAATGAGAAATGTATTTAAAAGGAACTTCTAACTGAAAAAGTGGACAAAAACTTTTTATTCATTGAATAATAAAGAGGTATCATTCGTTTCGTAGTATTTTCATTTAATACATTTTGATTACATATTTTTTTACATATTAAATTAAAGTGGGTATTTTGACATTATAACCTATCCGTTGGTAATGTCAAGATATCTGATTGTAACTAAACACGTATGTTATTAAAAATATATTATACATATTGTTGATATTATTTTATGTTCTGGCTAATGTCCTTAACGGCTAGAACGATAATGATGCGATTGGGTATGGAGATACCTTGGACCCTTAGAAAATTATATAGGTACTATGTGATACATTCTACATACATATTTGATCACCGCCGTTGAGGCAAAACATTACTGTGATTTTTTAAAATGTCGTCATCGTCATCCCAGCGTTAATCCCAGTCGCATGCGAAGCCTTTTCAGCTTTGGAGTCTGGGGTCCGCTTTACCAGCCCAACTGCTGATATGGCTAAACTTCGACATTATCCGTGAAGCGACTGCCATCTGACCTCCGCAACCCGAAGACGACATCGAAGCATTGCAGTTAGACCAATTGTTGGACTTTTGAGGGCTCCAACAACCCGTAACGACTGCCACTAGATGTTCGTAGGGCAACCGGGACCAACGGCTTAACGTGCTTTCCGAGGCACGACCAGACGAGTGCAAATATTCATATTCATGCATACAAATAGTTGCACTGTGCGGGGATCGAACCCGCGCCACCGTGCGCAGCGGCCGCGTCCGCTACCGCTACGCCACGGAGGCTGTCATTTTTTAAAATGTAACATTTGGTAAGTCATGTGGTTGGTAACGTATCACCTACATCCCAACATACATGTACAGCAGTAATGTTATTATGATTGGTTTTCTTAGTATTTTCTGGAAAAGAAAATAATAAAGTCTTTATTGTTTTCTTTTTAAATCAAATCATATCTATTTGTTCTCTAGAATATAAGTTTATAATCGTCCTCAGCCTATAGATGTCCACTGCTGGACAAAGGCCTCCCCCAAGGCTTTCCACGTTGACCGGTCTTGTGCTGCCCGCATCCATCGGCTTCCCGCGACCTTCACCAGGTCATCGGTCCACCTTGTTGGGGGTCTCCCTACGCTGCGTCTTCCAGTACGTGGCCGCCACTCCAGAACCTTGCTGCCCCATCGGCCATCAGTTCTACGAGCAATGTGCCCTGCCCACTGCCACTTAAGTTTAGCGACTCGCAGAGGTATGTCGGTGACTTTGGTTCTTCTGCGGATCTCCTCATTTCTGATTCGATCACGCAGAGAAACTCCTAGCATAGACATTATATCATGATGATTATGGCATGATAGCTCCTAGATAGTTTATAATAGCTAGATATAATAAAAATATAAAGGTACCTTTAAATTATACTATAACATACATTATTATGGTGTGCAAATATTTCTACTGAATCTGATACATTTCCTATTTCTGGAGGGTAATTGCGTAACAAACTATTATTATTTATTTATTTTCTTAATCTCCACATGTATAATACATTGGGATAAATGCTATGTCCCGCAAAACCGTTTTCACAGTTTGTCTGCGGGAACGGAACAAAAAGTGCATCAGCAATAATTAAATTTGCAACAATATTACAAAAAAGTTACGTCAACAATATCAGGTCTTACAAAATTGCTTACAGACTACTGAGTAAGAACATTTTAAGTGCTCTGGCAAATTTTCTTTTTGTTTTCTGACCTCTTATGTCAGCAGGCAATTGGTTGAGCCAGTATGGTACTCTTTTGTCCAGCGTTCGGTCGCCAAAATAATTACTAACTTTTGGTACATTAAATTTACCTGCTGACACCATCTTAGTTGCGTAGTTATGGGTTATTAGCGAGTGACGCTCCCAGCTACCATAACTGCTGACCATCATCATTCTCCTGCCCTTATCCCAATTTATTTGGGGTCGGCGCAACATGTCTTTTTCTTCCATACATCCCTATCAGAAGCCATCTCGGCAGTCACCCCCTTCTTAGCCATATCATCCTACACACATTCCATCCATCGTTTCTTTGGCCTTCCCCTACTCTTACAGCCATCAACATTCATAATTAAAACTCTCCTCACGACATTCTCCTCATTTCTCCGTAACACATGCCCGTACCATGACAACCGATTTCCACACAACTTTTCAGCTACCGGTGCCACCATAACTGCTGACCAGAACTAGATATTTATGGTTTAGGCTGACAGGAAGAATTTTACAAATTTTAAACAACTTATTGTAATCATCACTATCAGTAGCAATGGGCTCAATTCAACAACATTCATTGCGTTATTTACGTTGTTAAGCAGACACATTTCCGGACACATGAAGCAATGTATTAGGTATGTGCTTCGAAATGATTCCAACTGATAGTAATAGTGTGTTACGCAATTATTAAAGTTGATTACTAGCTACGCCCCGCGGTATCACCCATGTAGGTTTCGATCTCGTGGGAAAATCGGAATAAAAGATCTCCTATGCGTTATTTATTTATTTATTAAAACTTTATGCACAAACATTGCACAATGGCGGACTTAATGCCTCAGGCATTTTCTACCAGTCTGCCTTGAGGTGATGCAGAGACAAACATGGTAGGTGCAAATAAATTAAAATTAAAAGAGAGAAAAAAAAGTATTAAAAATATTATAATAAATACATACATACAAAATATAAACAGTAGAGACAGATAAAAATAATAGATAGAGAAAAAATAAATAAATTATATATGGGATGAATCTGCCAATTTCTTACGTAGATATTCCCGAGCTTTAACTTTAAATGTGGACTGACTTGTCAACGTCCTGATATTCTGAGGAAGATCATTCCAAAGGAAAACCGCCTGGACAAGAAATGAAGATTTAAGAAAACCAGTGCGGTGAGAAGGACATCGTAGAAGACAATTATTGGAAGAACGAAGATTCTTATTGTCGTTATCGTTATATCTGCTTATAAACCATCTGTGTGCTAAATTTCATCCAATCCCATTTAGGAGTTTTTGCGTGGAAGAGTAACACATTCTCACAAACTTTCGCATTTATAATATTACTAGCTTTCCGCCCGTGGCTTCGCCCGCGTGGGCGGGTTCGGTTATATCGCGCTTTTTAGATTTCCCTCGGGAATATCAAATTTTACCGGGATAAAAGGTAGCCTATGTTCTTTCTCAGGGTCGAAAGATTGTCTGTGCCAAATTTCATCAAAATCGGTTGAGAGGTTTAAGCAGGAAAGCGTAACAGACAGACAGACAGACCGACAGACGGACAGACAGAGTTACTTTCGCATTTATAATATTAGTATGGACTAGGATGTACCTTAGTACATGTTATCAATACTTTTTGATGCTAGAACTGCCTTTAAATGTTTCTCTGAACATAACAGAGAAATACTGCTGGTACTAGAATACAAAATCAAAACATGAATTTAGAAACTTTTAAGCCCGCGAAAGTTTCAGGTCTCAAGTGAGAATAAGTGGTGTTGCGCTCAGCGAATAACTTGGCTTCTACTTGTGTTTGTAGAGACAACAAAAATCCGAAAGACTAAAATACGAAATTTAAAAAAAAGTAAGTTGAAATCAATTTAGTTTATATTTTCAATAAGAATTAATTTTTTGTGTATTAAATTTTGACGTTATATTTTTTAATGTATAATTTGTGCATGTATAAGTACGCATAATGACTTATGTGTTATTTTTTTTAATTGTAAATTTCCACATTACATTTTATCAATTTGCCACTTTGACATTGTAAGTTAATTTTAATATATATGCACCGACAACTATAGGGTAGGTATGTGAAATTAAAACAAAAGGTGTAAAAATTGGAGAGTAAAGAATGTTTTTTATATAGAATGCTGCGTGGTATTTTGGGATGGGGTGAAGGAAGGTGGACCTGAGTCGTAGACAGAATAATTGATCATCTCCATTAAGTCTCTCCATAGAGGCTCATGCAGCAAGATCAGGATCTCGGTAGCTAAACAGGCCGGCCGGACTGGCACGACGACATCTTAGATGGCGCGCCGCTAGGGCTGCAGATGTGGCAGATCCCAGATAAGGCGCACTGACAGGGCGACAAGAGAGTCAAGGCGGCTGCCAAGCTTCGTTGAACGATCGACAGGAATGACTGAACGGACGTGGGAGACTTCAGTTTAGGCGCGCGGTATTTTAAAGGTTGAAGAAAGCTGGTGATCCTGGAGAATTAGATCTATTGCCAGCTTCCAATTTATTGCTGAAAAGTGTACTGACCGTAACGCTGTGTGGATTATAAATGTAACCTCGTAGAATAATATCAGCATGCTGTGACAGATCTACAGCTGTTTGAAGACGAGTAGGATCAGCACATAACACATACACATTTCCAACTTTATGATGACTTCAGATTAGGCGCGCGGTATTTTGAAGGTTGAAGAAAGCTGGTGATCCTGGAGAATTAGATCTATTGCCAGCTTCCAATTTATTGCTGAAAAGTGTACTGACCGTAACGCTGTGTGGATTATAAATGTAACCTCGTAGAATAATATCAGCATGCTGTGACAGATCTACAGCTGTTTGAAGACGAGTAGGATCAGCACATAACACATACACATTTCCAACTTTATGATGACTTCAGATTAGGCGCGCGGTATTTTGAAGGTTGAAGAAAGCTGGTGATCCTGGAGAATTAGATCTATTGCCAGCTTCCAATTTATTGTTGAAAGGTGAACTGAGCGTAACGCTGTGTGGATTCAAAATGTAATCTCGGAGAATTATATCAATATCCTGTGAATCTGTGTTTGAAGACAAGTAGAAGCAACACATACATATTTCCAAGTTCATGATGTCACAGACCGTAGTGAGTCCGGAGACACAAATAAACAAAGGGTTTCGCTTCGTGAGCTTAAAATATTATAAAAGTACCAGTCACGTAAGCTAGGACGTTTGACACAGCTAGTTTAGCATAATCTTATTTGAATATTAAACTCAATAGACAATAATATTAAATCATTGATAAAATGATCATTTATCATCATCATCTCAGCGTTAAGAGTCCGTGCACAAAATTCTCTCACTATAGTTTAGGTAAAATCGTTGCGATGTTATCTTTGTGTGCATCGTTCTAGCAGCTAGACGCACACGCGCGTAAATATCGAGCTTAGTGAACGCTTAAACATTTTTGATCCTTTAGAAGATATTATTCTAAATGATATAAAGTATGATTTGTGAATAGTCGGAAACGAGTGCACATGGTATATTTATCACAATTTAGATGAATATTGATACATTTTGACATTAAAAAAATATGGTGTAATGATAGTTTATTACATAGGCAATTTAAGAAATAAAAACATATGCGGTAAAATGAAATATTAGAATAAGTAATCAGTTTAATTTAATATTCCTCACATTTAGAAATCTATTAACAAAATTTTAGGGTTAACATAATTATTACGCGATAATATATCGACGCTTGAAAGGCAATCATATCTAAGCGACAAAAATTCGTAAATTGAGTTATATACAATTATACACCAAACGACGCAGAAAAATCTGGCGGTTCGAATGGTGTATATAACTCAATTTAAGAACTTTTGTCGCTTAGATATGATTTCTAGGGTCATCACGAATCGTCTCGCTCGCAGGTTCGACGACTTCCAGCCTCCCGAACAAGCAGGCTTCCGAAAAGGCTTTAGCACCATAGACCACATTCATACGCTGCGGCAAGTTATACAGAAGTCCGAGGAGTATAATAAACCAATATGCTGGCGTTTGTGGACTATAAGAAGGCCTTCGATTCGATTGAGACTTGGGCGGTGCTACAGTCTCTCCAGCGGTGCCAAATTGACCATCGATACATTAAATAAATAAATAAATATATACGGACAAATCACACGGATTAAGCTAGCCCCAAAGTAAGTTCGAGACTTGTGTTGTGGGATACTAACTCAACGATACTATATTTATAATAGATAAATATATAGATAAACATCCAAGACCCAGGCCAATCAGGAAAAGATCGTTTTCCATAATGACCTGGCCGGGGATCGAACCCGGGGCCTCCACGTCGCAGGCAGGCGTGTTGACCGCCTGCCTGCCCGTTGACATTGAGGTGATAAAGTGTTTGTACAAAAACGCCACCATGTCAGTCCGTCTCCAGGATCAGGACTCGAAACCGATCCAACTGCAGCGTGGAGTGAGACAAGGAGATGTCATATCTCCTAAATTGTTCACTGCTGCGTTGGAAGATGTCTTCAAGCTCCTGGACTGGAAAGGACTTGGCATCAACATCAACGGCGAGTACATCACTAATCTCCGTTTCGCAGATGATATCGTGGTCATGGCTGAGACCCTGGAAGCCTTGGGCAAAATGCTCAATGACCTCAGCAGAGCTTCCCAACAAGTGGGTCTAAAAATGAACATGGATAAGACGAAGATCATGTCGAACTCTCATGTCGCACCCACTCCAATTGTAGTTGGTTGCTCTGCACTCGACGTTGTTGACGAGTATGTATACCTGGGACAAACAGTCCAACTAGGTAGGTCCAACTTCGAGAAAGAGGTGTCTCGGTGAATCCAGCTCGGTTGGGCAGCGTTCGGGAAGCTACGCTACATCTTCTCGTCGTCCAAGATACCACAGTGTCTCAAGACTAAAGTCTTTGACCAGTGTGTGTTGCCAGTGATGACTTACGGAACTGAAAAGTGGTCGCTCACAATGGGCCTCATACGAATTCTCAGAGTCACACAAAGGGCAATGGAAAGAGCGCTAGGAGTTTCTGTGCGTGATCGAATCAGAAATGAGGAGATCCGCAGAAGAACCAAAGTCACCGACATAGCTCTGCGAGTCGCTAAACTTAAGTGGCAGTGGGCAGGGCACATTGCTCGTAGAACCGATGGCCGATGGGGCAGTAAGGTTCTGGAGTGGCGGCCACGTACTGGAAGACGCAGCGTAGGGAGGCCCCCAACAAGGTGGACCGATGACCTGGTGAAGGTCGCGGGAAGCCGATGGATGCGGGCAACACAAGACCGGTCAGCGTGGAAAGCCTTGGGGGAGGCCTTTGTCCAGCAGTGGACATCTATAGGCTGAAGAAGAAGAAGAAGATATGATTGCCTTTCAAGCGTCGATATCTATGTCCTACCTACTCTAGTAAGTATATATAAATAAATTAATTTTCCTTTTGAGTTTTTGCAATAACTAAATAATTAGTTTATGGTTTTTTTTCTATAAGTTATAAACAAGCACTTGACCGCAATCCCGCCTGATGGTAAGCAGTGATGCGATCATTGATGGTAAAGCGCGCTAGTTTATTAAGAACCTATTCACTCTAGCCTTGAAGACACTCAAATTGTAATGTGACGGAAACACCGTCGCTGGCAAATTGTTCCAGTCCCTCGATGTACGCGGTATAAAAGAGGAAGCGAAACGCTTCGTCCGGGTCGCAGTGGTATCAACAACGTAAGGGTGGAAACTCGCCGTACGACGGGTCGTCCGATGGTGGAACGGTGATGGGGGAATTAAATCATGCAATTCCCTTGCACACTCACCAGAATGCAACCTATAGAAGACCGAAAGGCTGGCTACTCTACGCCTGTGCTCCAGGCTTTGGAGACCGTTTCGAGTTAAGTCTGGGTCGCCAATCAGCCTCTTCGCACGCCTCTCCACTGAATCCAAAGTATCCAGGTGACATTTCGCAGCACCAGCCCAAATGTGGCTGCAGTACTCCACACACGAGCGGACCTGTGCTTTGTACAACATTAGAAGCTGCCCCGGTGTGAAGTACCGCCGGACCTTTGCGATAACGCCAAGTTTTCTAGCAGCCACCCTGGCCTTGGACTCAATGAACCGCCCAAAGTTAAGGTTCGAGGAAATCTCTACTCCCAAAAGCTGAAGGCGGTTGGTGCACTCCAAGGATACATTCTGAAAAGTAGGAGCCAAGGTGAACGGGCTCCTTTTGGCGGTGAAAAGACACGCCTGTGTTTTGGCGGCATTGAATGCTACAAGATTGGCTTTGCCCCATTCGGAGACTGCCTGTAGTGCAGCACTCGTACGCTCTACCATAGCCTCTCTTTCGGACCAGATTGCTTCCTTACTAGCCCGAGCTTCCGGCAGATATCTCTCCACAACTGTGCTGTCATCTGCATACCCATAGATACCGGGCATCAGCAGATCATTAATATGCAGCAGGAACAGAGTTGCAGAGAGAACAGACCCCTGAGGAACACCGGCATTGGTCGACATGGGCTCCGATGAGCATCCGTCGACAACAACTCGGAGGGACCGTTCAGTCAAGAAGTCTTTAACCCAACCAGTCAGGCCAGCGGAAACGCCGTACGCTGGAAGCTTACTCAAAAGGCCAGCGTGCCATACCCGGTCGAAGGCCTTCGAGACATCAAGGGAGACGGCAATCGCTTCCCCATTTTTCTCGAGGGCCTCGCCCCACAAGTGAGTGGCATACACTAGTAGGTTCCCAGTTGACCGATTGCGCCGAAAACCGTACTGACGGTCACTGAGGAGATCGTTACCTTCCAGGTAAGCCAAGAGGCGCGAATTCAATACACGCTCCATAATCTTGCAGAGTATGGAGGTTACCGAAATCGGCCGATAGTTGGTAGGATCGGCACGACTACCCTTTTTGGGCACGGGCTGCACGTTGGCAAGCTTCCAGGACTTGGGTACTATACCAGTCCCAAATGAGAGGCGATACAGGCGCGTCAATACAGGAGACAACTCGGGCGCACATGCCTTAAGAACAATCGCTGGTATACCATCTGGACCACTAGCCTTATTCACGTCCAGACGACACAGTGCTCTCAGGACCTCCTTGTTCCTAATGCGAACCTCCGGCATTGAAGCTCCGCAATGAGGTAAATTAGGTGGAGTAGCACTGCCAGTATCAAGACGCGAACTATGGGCAAAGAGAGATGCAAAGAGACCTGCTTTCTCTCTCGCCGTATGGGCCAGTGTTCCATCAGGCCTCACCAGCGGAGGCAGTGTGGGTCGACAGAAGTTCGCCTCGACCGATTTGGCAAGGGACCAAAAAGATCTGCTACCGGATGGCTGCGCAGATAGCTTGTTGCCAATATGGGTAATACGGTCGAAGCGAGGCCTCTTAAGCGCCTGGATACTAATATTAAAGTGTAGTGTAAGTACCTACATATACAATATCATAATCATCTGCCTAGCCTTTTTCCCAACTATGTTCGGACCGGCTTCCAGTCTAACCGGATGCAGCATTTAGGATTACGATAGATACCTCCAGTTAGACAGATTTTCAGTATTTAGGTAAACGATATATAAAACAAAAACATGTTTAAAATTTTTTTATCAAAGAATTTTAAAGCAACCGTAAGAATACCTTAAAGAAATCTCTTAGATGAACTTCAGGACCTAGCTGCCGGCATTAGCCTCCTATTATTTTAAAATGAAGTGTCTCGTAGAGGCATTGAACGAGATTTTCTGGGATCGACAATTTCGGGCAGTAGGCAAAAGTTGGTTTTTCGTCTGTGCAGTAATAGTTTTCACATTGTGAATGGTCTCCATAAATATGTTGTGGGCTGTTGATAATGTCTTTTTGTAAGTTTTTGATTTGCTCAGTAAATGGAACATTTTGAGTTCCTCGGAATCTTACTGCTGCTTTCACAGCAATGCGTAATCGGTTCACTCGATCAGAATGTAGTAGCTTGCGTTCGTTTAATGGGATGGACGTACCTTTCATCAAACTTAAAATTTTCCCATTATATCATCATCATCATCATCTCAGCGTTTGTCCCAGTCGCATCCGAAGCCTTTTCAACTTTGGAGTCTGGGGTCCGCTTTACCAGTCTAACTGCTGATATGGCTAAACTTCGACATTTTCCGTGAAGCGACTGCCGTCTGACCTCCACAACCCGAAGGCGACATCGAAGCATTGCAGTTAGACCAATTGTTGGACTTTGAGGGCTCCAACAACCCGTAACGACTGCCACTAGATGTTCGTATGGCAACCGGGACCAACGGCTTAACGTGCTTTCCGAGGCACGACCAGACCAGTGCAAATATTCATATTCATGCATACAAATACTTGCACTGTGCGGGGATCGAACCCGCGCCACCTTGCGCAGCGGCCGCGTCCGCTACCGCTACGCCACGGAGGCTGTCCCAAAATTTTCCCATTATAATTGCGCATTAAGTGATTGGAACACTCCACTTTTTCAACCGTAACGTTTGAATATGGCCTGCTTTCCAATATGTTTATATACACACTTGAGTCACCATCAGCAATAAGTTTTGCATACACTAAATTATGTGTTTTCACAGATTCTCTAAATCCCTCAACGATTATTGATTTCTCCATACTAATGGAAGAGCCAGTATGATTTTTATTACACCGGTGTTTCAGGGGTGTAATATTTTTATTAGCCGCACGGGAACATGTAACACAGTATTTATTTTTAATACTAACATGTAATAATTTGCCACTTTTCACCCCTATTATAGCTCCAACGCCTGCTGCGGAAGAAAAATTTGTTTTATATGAACGTTTTCCCCAAGCAGCATCAGCTGTTACGGCTATAGTTGGTATACCTGATGGACTTAGATTGCCACTTTCGAGAGCTATAGAAGCCTCTTCCTTACCAGCTTCTATCATTGTGGCTTCGGCTGTAGTTTTCCACCAGTTAAATAAATTGACGTGACATTTTTCATAAATGGATTTATTCATAAGTGGCAAATCTATGGAAGCAGCTAGCTCATTTAAGTTGGTTCGACCACATCCGATACTTATAACTCCCGAAACAGCGCTTTGGTTAACGTCCAGTTTGTTTGTTTTAATTTGACACGTCTTTAGCAGGAATTGACTTCCACACATTGCACATGACAATGAAAATGTTGAACAAAACCCTTGCAATTTTGCTTCAATTATAACGAGGTTTGATGCATTGCATCCAAATTTTGAATTGTGACTTAATATGTTAATAAATTGGTCAAAAAAATACTGAAAATCAACTACTCTTCGTCCTTCTATAACCAACGACGAAACTGGTGACTGCTGAAACAAAAATGCAAACTGATGTGTGTTTCTGGGGAATTAAATTAATTATTATTACTTAATGTGCATTAAATGCAGCATAGTTAGTACATCCAGTACATACCTTGTTTGACTCAATTTCAAAGACATCGCTTGAAAATAAATTTGTTGCCAAACAACTAATAATAATTAATGATATAGGTATTGTTCCTGTTTATTATAGTCTAAGTATATAATGTAAATATATTATAAATGTTTCTTTAATAGTTATTCTGACTTTATGTATGTAATGTTTTTTTTTTGTTTTGTATAATTTATTCTTACTTATAGCACTGAATTGGAATGCTCTGTAATAGTGCTATAATTGTATGTTTCTAAATAAATAACTTACTTCCTTTGGATTATTTTCTTTACTCTGCAATAAATAGCATATGATTATATAAAGAAAACAGTAACAAGCTGTATTTGATTGAAAGACTTGTGAAATAAAATTAATAAATAATTGTAGGTTATTCATGAGATAACACAGGTCAGCGAGTTTTGGAAGTAAAAAGGGGAGGCCTTTGCCCAGCAGAGGGAGACACAGTAGGCTATTAAAAAAAAATGAGATAGCAGAAACGTACTGTGCCTACATCAACTTCGACACTCATAGTAGATGACGAAGTGGTATCCAGTTGATCTAAAGTACGTTCTTTAAGCACTTGTCTGGCTCTTGCCATTCCCTCTCTATTCCTCTTTCTTTTATTGATACATTGGTAATGTGCTCCGTTGTTTCGCCCCATTATCTTAAAAAAAAAATGAGTTTAGGTATAACAAAAGCATTATGTGAATTGACTTTAATAGAGAACTAAATAACCCAAGACATTTTTAAATTGGTTCACAAATGATGGAAAAATCTACGAACTCAAAAAAAATATACTCCTTCATTTTTAAAGTCGGTTAAAAATTAGTTAAAGCAATCCAAGGGATAAGTCGTAAATATCCTAATATAATTCACAACTAATATAATATTAGTAAGAAAGAAAAATAATTAAAGGACCAAGTTGTGGTAGTCGCAGTATATTTTTTACATAAACCTACGTAAAGCTCGCGAGCTCTGGCGACACAAAGTGATACGTCCTCACGTTGCGCTAGCCGAGTTACCACTGAGCCGGCTGCGTTGGAGCGCTCGTAAATATAGTAGATTTTGGCATTGATTTTCATGATGAAAAAATTTTTTTTTTAGAAAATAAACTTTTGTTTCTATTATAAAAATACCTTAAAATTAATGAGGCATTTATTAATTTTTAAAAAAAGTTGCTTTATTATAGAAAAAACATACTTGTTTGGCTGCAGTTTTCCCTTGAATTTCTTAATTTCTGTCTTCTTTTTTGGCTGAATTATGAAATAAACTCGAAAAAGTGGTCAAGCTAGCAGCAAGATAGTTATATTATGCTGATGTGAATAGTACTTTTTTATAGACAAAATCGCTTGTAGTTTCTTCAGAAACTATGGTCAAACTTCACTCGAACGTGAAATTTGAGAAAAAGAGTATTGGAAATTGTAGATTTACTACTAATTAAGAAGTTTCTTGAAAAAAGTAGTCAAGCTAGCAGCTAGATGAAGAGTTGTACTATCCATATCATACATAATTTTACTAATATTATGTAACATATTCTCACAATCATGGAACAAAATTGATCAAAATGAGCAGATTAACAGGACGGACCCTTAATCCCAGTCGTATCCGAAACTTTTTTTTTAGCTTTGGAATCTGGGGTCCGCTTTAGCAGTCTAACTTGCTGATTTTGGCTAAACTTCGATATTTTTCGTGAAGCGACTGCCGTCTGACCTCCACAAATCATAGATAAAATATGCAGCATTACTTTAATCTTTATTATTTTTGTTCCAGGTATGCGCAAGTCACATTCTGAACACCATTTAAGGTAAAATTTACATAATATTCCGATACCTACCCTATAAGTATTAAGTACGGTATTTTCATAATGGTATTCGGTATTTCATAAATGCATTACGAGTATCGTTCGGTAAACAAACAATAAATCTGTTTGTGGTTATCGTATGGGATAGGGATGGAAATATAACGAGCTTTTTTGCCTTTTTAACCGGTTTTCGATATACGATTAACCTTTAGATTCTTTTTTTATTATAATTGACTAGCGGCCGCCCGCGACTTCGTTCCCGTGGAGTTAGTTATTTGAACATTTTATTTTAACCCCAAAAATATACAGCATGTATCTATTTTCATTTTTTTTTATGCTCTGCTCCTTTTGGTCGCAGCGTTATGTTATATAGCCTAAAGCATTCTCTGGATTAATGAGTTATTAAAGCAAAAATATTTTTTCAAATCGAACGAGTAGTTACTGAGATTAGCGCGTTCAAACAAACAAACTCTTTGGCTTTATATATTAGTATATAGAGTATAGATTATGGTGCTGTGTTAAGATGGCGAAAGAAAGTTACACTTTAAACATGCTTATAAATTATTAATAACTTATTAAAACGGGAATTTGCATAATACGTGTGCATTCACAAGGCCGACCCGCGTCAACAGCAGAAGCAACTATAGCTAACGACACCCGCTGTTGACGTGACCGGCATGTATGATACTCAAATACACGAGCGGCGTGTTGTCAACGGCAGCCGCGGATGCGTCGTCGTACGTAGACGGCTGCAGTTGCCTCTGCTATTGACGCGTGTCGGTCGTGTTCATGATCACTAAGGGCGAGACCCCATTAGTGCGTTGCGTCGTGTCGTCGTGTCGTCGCAACGGACCAACGCATTCAACGCCTGTATTGCGTTGAACTTGCGGCAACGCAAAACTGCGTCTCAGTTCAGCCTTTGTAATAGCAATATTTTGGTCTATCAAGGTCTTTCTTGGACTAAGGATACGAGAAAATCTATATCAATATCTTGCCTACTTAAGATAAAAAATGTTAGCGTCAATTCACACGTACCACAACCACACAACGTCGCAGCAACGTAATGTGGTCAAGCTGTGGTTACGTGTGATTAGTGTCGCAGCGGCTTTTTGGAGTTGCGTTGTGGTACCGACAAAATGTCGATGTGGTTGCGTTGTCGTTCATACTACCTATAGGCGCGCTGTTGATGACGTCTTGTCGTAGCGATGTGGCCGCGGTGCCGTAGCCGGTGGTGGCGTTGCTGTCGCGATCTGGTTGCGATGCAGCCGTATTACACAGGTCGTCGATAACAACGGAAAAATGTGGTACGTGTGAATTGTAATATTTATTTTCAATACAAAATTTACGCCTGACCACGTGGCGTCGTTGTGGTGAGGTTGTGGTACGTCTGAATTGACCCCTACGCTCGACTAGCTTCCTCCTCTAGCAGTGAATCACTGTCTGTCGTCGCAGCGGAGTTCCGACAATGCAGCGCATCACCCTCCCTCCCGCTTCGCCTCTTGTCAGTCGATTCGTTGAAACGATGCACGCGACAACTCAACAATCTAATGGGGCATGTGATAAAAATATATGGAAAACGACGCAGTGACGACGCTGCCACGACGCAACGCACTAATAGGGCCTCGCTCTAAGGTGTCTAAAACAAAACTAATGCACTTAGAGATGTCGCATTATGACAGCAGCTATAATTGGGCTTATTTCAAAGAAATGTCTTAAATGCTATTCAAGCTTTTAAAAATACTCTACGAATACTCGTCTCAACTTAGCTTTCAAAGGATCGTCCAAAATTGGCTCTCTGTAAACTTAAAAGCTTTCATCATAAAAAAGATTCCTGAACTGGATCGGACTTCATATTGAGACGCTATTGAATTCAGCCCCTTATCCGAATGTTCGAGAATTCGATTCGAGCACAATCGAATATCGAATCGTCTTGCCGAGCAGAATTATTGTGGCGTGTTTGCATCACTAAGCTGACATTTTTTTACAATATTAGTGCCGGGAAATCACGAAACCGGTTCATTTATTTTGTGTGAAATTATGATATATATCTAACCACTACCTATATGCAAACTCATTGCATGACTGGAGAGAAATTACAAGACCACAAAAGCTACGTAATAAAATTAAATATGGCTAGCCATCTGTTTTAAGGATTAAATAAAATGAATATACAGTATGTTAACTAACAGAGGGCGTTCCCGTTAACCCGAAATAGTATAGCATACATACATGCTAAAAAAAATATTTCCATTCGAAAACAAAATGTTTTAAAATTTTTTCCAATAACAAAATATTCAATAAAAATTTTAAATTAACATGTAAAAGAAACACACTGTACACGCGAACATGAAAGACGGCGACGTCGCAATTTATTTATACATGACGACTACTATTTTGATTTAAAACAGGAGGTTTCAAATTTATTTCCAATTAGAATTTTCTTTTTATTCGGATTTTTTTATGCTTATTTTTCTATGCTGATATTTTTATTTTAATCTATTAATGATATATATTAACGAGTTTAAGGGAACGCCCTCTGTTATTTAACATACTGTAAAGTGAAGTAAGTTTATTTATTTAATGACTAGTAGATTTGAAGTTGAATCCTACAACCTAACGCTGCGTGGATTTAAAATGTAACCTCGTAGAATAATATCAACATACCGATCTGTGTTTGAAGACGAGAGTGTGGTTTAGAGATAAAAAATCAAATCTAGAAGAATCATCTAGAATAATTTCAGTTTAGCTACATACACAACGATTAAACGGATAATTTTCCCTCCTTTGGAAGGATTCAGGTTTTTTCAGCAAAGGGTGTACCTATATGAAAAATCACACATCCTAATGAAACCCCGCCACTTCAAGCTCTGCTGATCCCCGTTCCGTAAAGGATGATTGATATATAAATGTTGACCAAGTACGGTCAAGCTACCCCAAACTGTCAGATATTCCCAATCAACCTTGAGCCTTAATGCTTTAGAGATAAAGGTGAAAATCTGACAGATTGTAGTAACTTGATGTGCTGTCGTCTGTCATGGTTGTGTAAGTTAAGCCACTCGGTTAATGGATAACTATCAGTCTAACTGATACGGATGATGTTCTAGCGGATGCATTAAGAGCTTAGGACTAGCGTGTATGGGAAGTGACATGACGCGGCTTTGCGGGATATGGAAGAGGAAATGTTAACAATAAAAAACGTACGGAGGACGGGTCTGAGCAGTTGTGTTGCGATGTGTGGCGGGTACGATGCGACAAATGTTGTTGTCTCGGGAATTTGGTCGTGGAGAGTCTCCAGATCAATCTCCCTCTAGCGCAGCATCGTTTGGTCGTGTTGGTCTTGGGTTTAACATTGCATCACCTCGTTCAACTGCTGTCATCCTTCCTATTCCTAAGTTTTTTAAGTGAATAGGCTTAATGAACTAGTGCGCTTTACACTCAACGATTGCATCACTGCTTACCATCAGGCGGGATTGCAGTCAAGCACAAGTTTATAATTATTAAAAAAAAAGAAGCGTTTAAATCTAAATAAATTAATATTAAGAGGGACTCTAGTGCCGAGGAATCAGGAAAATAGATATTTGATGAAACTATTGCCGTCGCGCTGCTTCCAACCTCTCCCGGTAAAGTGCGAAAAGGACAGTTGCAGCTCAGGCTGATTTTACCTACAAAAACGTTGACCAAAAGACATATCGTATTCCACTGTTTTCTTTTTCAAAACACCACAGATCTCAATTTTTTTACATCAAAATTTAGAGGATCTTCTATTACTTTCTTTTTTGTCAAAAACTTATTACGTTTGTCTAATAGTCATCTGAACGTCACAGTAAAAATGGGTTATTTTTCGCGATTCTGAAGTACTTATCGTGTTTCTTTTATTAATTAAGTTTCGGAAAAAATGAAATGATAAGGGCACGTATAATCACGGTGTATAATTGTAGAAAAAAATTGCTCTAAAAGCATTATCCACGAAGAAAATAGCGGAATACGTTTGTATAGAGAAAGCACCACTAGAGTTTCCTCTTAAAAACAAAAAAAAAGTGTCTCAACAAGAAAAATATATTATGTGAGGCCAAAACGGCTCCATAAAAAAAGGTTATCCCGCAGAAATATTTCGAAATATTTTATTAGTTTATTTAGTTTCTGTTATATATTTATCAAACTATGGCTAAGGTTATGTTGAGTGAGAATGAAAAAGTTCGTATTTTTTTTAAATACCGCGGCATTGTGTCTTTAATATTTTTTCAATAAAGTTAAAAGGTATTTTATTCACCATTTTGTTTTTTTCCAAAATGGCAGCCACTGACACTTATTATATTTATAAATCGACAGCTGACATTAACGCAATCGGTAGGTATACTATGGACCTTCAAAGCCCTATGTATAATATAAAAACATTTATCCACCTACATATGTTCATTCGCTTGTTTTCATTATACCCAGTTCAATAAAAGGCGCGAGAAAACCAGCATAACGTCAAGTGTGAGTGTTTCCTTAAAGATTACGTCTCTTCACATAATCCTCTATACATAGTTAATGCCTGATTGAGTTAGTCCCGTTAAGTCTTGTCATATCTACTACTACACCGATAATGGCTCTGCTCTTGATAGATAAGGAATTACGATGGATAAGCTGTACTGTGGGGTAATAACGTAACACAAATGAAGTTACGATCCCAATGGTATTTATTTTGACAGTTCTGTAGCGCTATCTACAAAAGCATAGAAAAACAACGCATCGTACTGATATCACACGGATTCTACATCTCGCAAGCAGAGATTACAGTGCAACTATCATAATATACAATATTTAAAGAAAACCCCGTCCGACCCAAAAGGATAATAAATGTTAGGTATACACATGACCAAATAAATTATGAAATTTTACGTAATCATCATAGTGACTATACTAATGCATTTTGAAATAACCTTTTTTTCCGCGAATTAATCCAATTTGCCCAAAATTTGGTAATTTTTAAAAAAGTGACAACACCATTTGTGACATAGCGAATACCGATGCGACCACGTGCCCCCTGTCCTGCCCGCTTCCTCCGTGCATGTATGCTAAGGCATGCATGCACGGAATGAATGTGCGCTAGGCAACACGTAAGCGTGTTGCCTAGCGCACATTCATTAAGTTACCTCGCTTTTCGAAATAATATTTATTTTTGGGATATTTTATTTTAAATTTAGCCCGGCGTTGTAGGCATTATTATATTATATATATACCTTTTTTTTTTGTTGGGATGGGAAATTATCAAATGACTTCTCCCGCTCTGGGCGGAGCGGAAGGCCGTGTCAGACTTTTACTGACTAAAACCCACCCGTGTTTCTACACTTGCCTGTGCGACGGCCAGCCCACGGTTTCTTGTTTAACCAACCCGCAACCCTGACCCAGGAGGCATCGGTCTTCGTGGACCCCAACACGATATGCTGACAATCTGACATCTCTTTGAGGCGCGCGTGAAACACGACGCGCCGCGCGCCGTCGACTCGGGCCTGGTCCTTACCGGGCGGCGAGCTGCCCACTGCTCACTGCCCGAAGGCCCGCGCCTACGGTGGCTGGGAGTTTGTTACTAACAAAACCTCACCTGTGTTCCTTCAGTTACCTGTGCCAGAGGTTACAGTATCTCTTGCTAACAACCCGTGGCCCTGGCAGGCATCAGCGCTAGCGGACTCCGTCACTTTGTGCTGACATCTCTTTGAGGCGCGCGTAGAGCACAACGCGCTTATGGTGAAAGGGAATCGACTGTTGACTCCCGACATCCAGAGCGTCTCCTGCGGAGATAAAAACATAAGCACGCAGAGATTACCCCTTCCCAATGCGCTCCATTTCTTGTATCGTGGCAATAGTTGCAACTTAGAATTGTAGATTCGCACCATCAACATGCGACATCAACTTGCATTAAGCCTACCTGATATTTGATGGACCCCGAGGCGGTCGGTGCGCGCCTCGGATGCGATGCACGGGGTAGTTTACCACCCCACTACCTCATGCAGGAGGCGAGGCCCGGACAGACCGGGCCAGCACGAGATTGTGGGACCTTGGAAAAATTTAGACTCCCGCGGCCCCGCGCGCTCGTGATGGAGGAGACACCGGGGTGGTTTTTAGTCAGCAGAAGTCTGACAGACCCCGCCGCCCACCCCAGGACGGCGGACATCCATTGAGGATTTTCCACCCTGGAACAAAAAAAAGGCCCATCTGATAGATTACAGAGAGAAGACCTAAGTCCCATCAGTAGAAACAGTATTGGCTTATTACATTTTATTAACTATTATTATTTACTACTATTAATAAATAATATATAATTAATATATATATATATTATTAACTACTATTATTATTATTATTGATTTAGATTCCTATAAATATTTGGGACGATGAAGTAACGTATCCGTGACCCTTTTTACTCTGTGGATATGACAGGCACATGACATATTAGCATCGTATTAGGTACATTGTATTGTTCATTTGGATGTCCCAAACCTAACCTGTCGAATTTGTCCCGCCAGTTGTTGTCCACCCGTCTTACGGCATAAGCTACGTGGAAAACCTTTGTCTTCTTTAAATATTTGTCAAAGCGCAATTCAATTTATTTTTTACTAAGGATCTCTCTGTCCCACTGCTTGAAAAATACCTTTTCATTTATAAACTCGTTAAAAATAAAACTGAAATAAAAAAAGTCTTCCGTCAACAAACAAAGATTTTATTAAAATTTAATTTTCAACACAATGGTATCTTGGCACAATGGCTGAGCGCCAGTGCCTGAAACAGTCATTTTAAAACAAAATCCTGTCGAAAATTGGGCGGAAGTTATTAAGGTGCTCTCAGAGCGAGCAATTAGGAATCTAGGGCGGAATAGGACGGGAAATAATTTGCTATATTGTGCTGCAACGGGCCATATGTCTCATTAGTAATATGTAACTTATCTCTATAAGGAAATATTAAAGGAACTATTTTTTCTGGGCAAAGTGCGTGTGATAAAACTTTTCATTAGGAGAAATGTGTAAAAAGAAGGCATATGTTATTTAACTTCATCAAGGAAGTGATAGTTTGTTGAATTATTATTATTATATATATTTATTTATTTCAATGTTAATCTCTCAAATTACCAGTGAGTATTAAAAAAAGTTTACCTTCCCATGCGAATTTACCCATATAACTTGTACATCGAAAGAAGCCTTCAATTAAAAAAAAACAGAAACGCTAACCGAATATGAAGTAGCTCGGGCAAGTAATGCGATCTGACGCAGTGTGTGTCTATGGAACGAAAAAAATCACGCGGATAAAATCGCGGGCTCGGAAATTTGTATGACATTATACAATATTATTTCTTGTCTATGCGAAACCCGAAACACGTGTCCAGTATTTTTAAGTGAAGAATCTATTTAGAAAATTTCAAAATGATATCATGAAAAACTATAAAGTTATGAGCTTGTTATCCTACTTGGCCATCCCAACAAAAATATGATCTACGTACCACACAGGCGGGCGAGCGAGGCGTTGACCTCTGGCGTCAGCTGTTGCGCAGGCGCAATACTATGTATGTCACAGTAGACAGAGAACAGTAGATTATCTAAGACCGCCCGCAGAGTTATTTGCCTACTCTTGCGTTGAACCCTAGGGTTGTCACTTTGATCTAAATTTATGGAATAAAAAGCATATTATGATTGAATATTTTACCAATTTATAAATTTAGTAAAAATAAAAAGCCTTTATTCACATAACATTTATTATATTAAGTTACAAATTTGATACTGACAAAATTTTTAAGACTACTTAAGTGTAACACTAAATTATATTCTAAAGCTCGTAAATAATGATAAATTTTAAGTGATGTGTGATATGGGAAATCGATATAACTGGTTCTTGTCAGAGAAGATTGTAAGTGATGAGTACTTAAATGTAACACTAACACAATAATATTCACAAGCTAATAACTAATGCTTAAATGATATAAAACATGAGAACGTAAACAATAAATATGTAGTTCTTATGAAAAAGTAGACATTAGTAAAGCTAAGATTATGTATGGGTAGCGAAAATTTAACAAATGATACCTTACTTTAATAAAACCGCAAAACCTTTTTAGCCTCATTAGTTTCTGAGGTACAATTATAATGATTGTTTATATGGGTACTGTGCAATGTTTGTTTATATAATCGGATAGCAACAGCTAGCTCAAATGCAACAATAAAGAAGAAAATATTATGAAGAAAATAAAGAAGGAAGAATTTTATTTATAATGTTATAAATAAAATTCTACGCAACCCTAAGCGTTAGTCGGTCACATTTTACTATAATTTTATTAACTTAATATTATGATTAAGACGCCATATTTGGATCAAACAACACATAAGACAATAGAAAAAAAAAAGTAGTAATTTGCAATATTGATTATTGTGAAATTGTCCTTATTACACTATACTCGACAAATACGTTTACTTAAACGATATTTCGTACTCAATCCTCTGTTTTATAGTAAAACTGGGCTTCTTAAAATAAACTTAACTTTAAACATAGTAGTCAGGAAGTAAATCTGGGAATACAATTATATGGAAAAATGCGACTCGGGTACGCTCTTAATAAAGCAAATAAACTGTGAAACAAACAATACATATATCACATTTTCTAATAACATTTAAGTTGTACTTACATTTCTGGTTCAGTAGGAAGTATGAAGAATGATAAGTCCGGATTTGCGAAATCATTATTGAGGCACCCGAAAACACTACAATATTTTTTTCCCCCTTTTGAAGTCATGATACTCGTAATAATTAATATTATGGTAAGTGGCCGGCGAGAATTGATGAACGCGAGCGGTCATGTAATTTACGCGCGTGCTCACAGTCACGCGGCACAGCCCGTATTGCCGCCATCCTATACCATCCTATATTATGCCAGCGTGTGCGTGAAATCGCGTACCGACACGGCGCTCGGCGCGCACGCATACATTCAAACCGAGAGCGGCTCGTTTATATGAAGATGTTTTACTGTTCTCTGTCTATTGTGACTATGTTCTACCGTGCGCGCTCGGAAACGACACTGCAACAATTTCAAAATGTATTTGGGAAAAATATACCTAACATGGTGTAAAAATGATTGGAATCGATTCAGTTGCTTATTCTGAACAAACTGTATTCAGGATTCGCATAAACAAAAAATAATGTTGTATATTGAAAATCGCTATGATTATTATTCTTATAATTTGTTTATTTTTTATAAAATTTCTGTGAGTGAAGATATATTAGGACAACCGTAGTGGTCGCAGGCGCATGTCTGTGGTAACATAGGTATAGTTACCACATCATCTTGAGAACCGTTCCAGAAAAGTTTCGGTAGGAACATACAGTCTGCATGTACCTATGCCTACAATAGTTTATTGTTATTTTTCCACTTCAGCCAATTATTGTTGAGATGGGAAGTCATCAAATGACTTCTCCCGCTCTGGGTGGAGCTCAGGAACTCGTGTTTCTTTACTTGCCTGTGCGACGGCCAGGGCCACGGTTTCTTGTTGAACCAACCCGCAACTCTGACCCAGGAGGCATTCGTCTTCGTGGACCCCATCACGATGTGCTGACTTCTCTTTGAGGCGCGTGGAACACGACGCGCCGTCGACTCGCGCCTGGTCCTTACCGGACGGCGAGATGCCCACTGCTCACCGCCTGCAGGCCCGCACCTACGGTGGTTGGGAGTTCAGTGTCGTCCCCCGACCAGGACGTCTCCCTGCTTTGCAAAAGGAGGTGACGGCCTGCCATGCACTCTCGCTCCGGACCATGGTCTGGACCAGAGTCGGACGCAAGTGATCGCCGCCGATCGCCGCTACGAGGACACGGCGGTGCTCTACCGAATCCGGGCAGACCTCCACACGCTCTCTTGACCTAAGTTTACACGTAGTGGTTGATGGTTACGAATTGCACTGTAGCTGGCGTGATACCACATTATGATTTGAAATTTAAAAAATCAGATACTCCTAAGGGATTACTCATATTTTTTAATATAAAACGTTGCCGCGCACTGGGAATTACTCCCGTAACGTGGGTGCATTTACAAACATTTAAACTCACATACACAGACAGACCCGGAACAACTACTTGTAGGTCATATGAATATTTGTTCCGTGCGCGGATCGACCCCGCGACACACAGCGGAACAGTCGATCGCTCGGCCACTACACCAACCGTGTCGTCGTGTCGTTTTATAGTAGGTAGTATATGAATTCTGATTTTTCATTCGACAGAAAATTTTAACTCATGGAATAACCTTGTTAGGGGTCTCCTTACGTTGCGTCTTCTTTTGGGTCACTAGAAATTTAAATAATAATATAAATTAAAAGAAAGACAAACAGAGACAAAAAGAAAAACAAATTAAAAGCCATATTAATTTCTCATTTTTTAACGAGAAACAAATTAAATATCTCGACTTGGTGCACGAGGTTGTTGACATGTGGAATGTGAACTTGGCTGTCATTGTACCGATTGTCGTATCGGCCAATGGTTCGATAGCCAAGAGCCTAGACCAACATCTATTGAGGCTCTCGTTAGGCAGTTGGATCAAAGGCCTGATTCAAAAGGCAGTACTCCTCGATACGGCTCGCATCGTGAGGAGGTTCCTGTCTCTGGAGCCCTAAACATCGGTAGCTTGGACCCTGCTCCCGTCATCGGTGGAACACTATTTTTTTTTAATATTATTAAATGTATTTGTATGTATTTTTAAATCAATATATTTAAAAATGTAACCAAATGAGAAAAAAGGTAAATAAAGGATATAAATTAAATAATAATAAGAAGTCTCAGCTGAAGTAAAACCATTATTAGTAAATAATTCTTCCATCTAGATACATGTGACAGATAGACAAATAGACAGATTGTGGAGTAGCATCATAATATTATGATGTCTCAACTGAAGTGAAACCATTATTAGTAAATAATTCTTCCATCTAGATATATGTGACAGATAGACAAATAGACAGATTGTGGAGTAGCATCATAATATTATGATGTCTCAACTGAAGTGAAACCATTATTGGTAAATAATTCTTCCATCTAGATACATGTGACAGATAGACAAATAGACAGATTGTGGAGTAGCATCATAATATTATGATGTCTCAACTGAAGTGAAACCATTATTAGTAAATAATTCTTCCATCTAGATATATGTGACAAATAGACAGATTGTGGAGTAGCATCATAATATTATGATGTCTCAACTGAAGTGAAACCATTATTGGTAAATAATTCTTCCATCTAGCTAGATGTGACAGATAGACAAATAGACAGATTGTGGAGTAGCATCATAATATTATGATGTCTCAACTGAAGTGAAACCATTATTAGTAAATAATTCTTCCATCTAGATATATGTGACATATAGACAAATAGACAGATTGTGGAGTAGCATCATAATATTGTGATGTCTCAACTGAAGTGAAACCATTATTGGTAAATAATTCTTCCATCTAGATACATGTGACAGATAGACAAATAGACAGATTGTGGAGTAGCATCATAATATTATGATGTCTCAACTGAAGTGAAACCATTATTAGTAAATAATTCTTCCATCTAGATATATGTGACAGATAGACAAATAGACAGATTGTGGAGTAGCATCATAATATTATGATGTCTCAACTGAAGTGAAACCATTATTAGTAAATAATTCTTCCATCTAGATATATGTGACAGACAGACAAATAGACAGATTGTGGAGTAGCATCATAATATTATGATGTCTCAACTGAAGTGAAACCATTATTATTAAATAATTATTCCATCTAGATATATGTGACAGATAGACAAATAGACAGATTGTGGAGTAGCATCATAATATTATGATGTCTCAACTGAAGTGAAACCATTATTGGTAAATAATTCTTCCATCTAGATACATGTGACAGATAGACAAATAGACAGATTGTGGAGTAGCATCATAATATTATGATGTCTCAACTGAAGTGAAACCATTATTAGTAAATAATTCTTCCATCTAGATATATGTGACAGATAGACAAATAGACAGATTGTGGAGTAGCATCATAATATTATGATGTCTCAACTGAAGTGAAACCATTATTAGTAAATAATTCTTCCATCTAGATATATGTGACAGATAGACAAATAGACAGATTGTGGAGTAGCATCATAATATTATGATGTCTCAACTGAAGTGAAACCACTATTGGTAAATAATTCTTCCATCTAGCTAGATGTGACAAATAGACAAATAGACAGATTGTGGAGTAGCATCATAATATTATGATGTCTCAACTGAAGTGAAACCATTATTAGTAAATAATTCTTCCATCTAGATATATGTGACAGATAGACAAATAGACAGATTGTGGAGTAGCATCATAATATTATGATGTCTCAACTGAAGTGAAACCACTATTGGTAAATAATTCTTCCATCTAGATATATGTGACAGATAGACAAATAGACAGATTGTGGAGTAGCATCATAATATTATGATGTCTCAACTGAAGTGAAACCATTATTAGTAAATAATTCTTCCATCTAGATATATGTGACATATAGACAAATAGACAGATTGTGGAGTAGCATCATAATATTGTGATGTCTCAACTGAAGTGAAACCATTATTGGTAAATAATTCTTCCATCTAGATACATGTGACAGATAGACAAATAGACAGATTGTGGAGTAGCATCATAATATTATGATGTCTCAACTGAAGTGAAACCATTATTAGTAAATAATTCTTCCATCTAGATATATGTGACAGACAGACAAATAGACAGATTGTGGAGTAGCATCATAATATTATGATGTCTCAACTGAAGTGAAACCATTATTAGTAAATAATTCTTCCATCTAGATATATGTGACAGACAGACAAATAGACAGATTGTGGAGTAGCATCATAATATTATGATGTCTCAACTGAAGTGAAACCATTATTATTAAATAATTATTCCATCTAGATATATGTGACAGATAGACAAATAGACAGATTGTGGAGTAGCATCATAATATTATGATGTCTCAACTGAAGTGAAACCATTATTGGTAAATAATTCTTCCATCTAGATACATGTGACAGACAGACAAATAGACAGACTGTGGAGTAGCATCATAATATTATGATGTCTCAACTGAAGTGAAACCATTATTGGTAAAAAAAAATTGTCTAGATATACGTGAAAGACAGACAATTTGGGTACACCGAACTCAAGAAACGTTAAAGCAGTTGAAACATTTGGATCACTAGAACTTTAAATCATAGTATAAACTTTCAACTGAAATGAATAAATGTCAACTAACTATTGGAGGTAATTATGTATACATAGTGTGTGAGCATTAACTATCCTAATAATTTATCCATGCATTTCCATTGTCCATCCTTGTTGCGTCAACGACGATAAAAATAAACTTGGCTGTATGGCGTGCTATGCCTTCGCCTTGTCCGTTTGGGCGAACGGAAGAAAAAGAAGTAGTACAAAAGAAGATGGCGATCTCAGCGCATCCAACGCCGCGTGTACTCTAAATAAAATCGAATATCTGACTTCCTAAGAGCTTCGCTGGCCTAATAAACCCTCAGTTTCCATATTGGTGGTGTGTCTGTGCTTGACGAGTGTAGGCAGTGAACAAACAGCATCAAGTCCACGTCAAGAAGATAACTGACCGGTCGGCGTCTGCCCCGCCGTTGGTAACTCCTTGTCCTGTCCAACTGAGTCCAGGTTAGTGCTTTGCATGTTTGTTTCCCTGCTTTGAGACCCTGGGGTTGATAGGAGAATGCAGCGACTCTTCCAGGAAGCGTCAACACATAGCAATAGTAAACACCTTATAAGTACTAATAAATAACACGGGATTAGTTCACTTACGTACCATAAGATCAATCTGATAAATTGTCCCGTCAGACTGGATGTTTCCTCATCCAAACTTCGCTATCGGGTGGGCTTAGATAAGCCTTAAGTTAAATTTATTAGGCCAACATTATTAGTGGTATCTGTTGGATTAAGATCTAAGTATGTATATTTAGTTACCTTGTTCTGACTATAATACAAGCTTGGTTATAGGAATTCAAACAACATTTATATAATTGTTTTTCATTTATGTACAGACATATAAAATACAACGAAAAACAGACCCAAATGTTTTTTACAAAGGTTATGCTTATTTTATAAGAAATTATTCCATATCTGAGACAGAATAGTAGATGCACAGTGGAAAAATTAAAAAAGACAAAAAGTAGTAAGTTCTTACATAAAATCAACAATATTTCCCTAAAACTAAACAAAGCTATATAACATATCAACACATACCAATATGAATAACATTATAAGCATACCATACCAATGCAATTTGTTTCCAATTAATTAAATTAAATTAATTAGCAATTAATTAAATTAATTAAATTAGCTAATCTATGTAACTATTTCATGAAATATCAATCGGTAACGTAGAGAGATGCATATTGTATTTTAGTGATTATAATTTTGTAAATACATATTGATTACGCTCGCAAATTATACAACGTGTAACAAAAAGGGTATATACATACCAAGGGCATGGCATCATTAGATGATATCAAACGATATCGGAAGGGTTTCAACTCAAAATAAAATACTCAAAAAATTGGTACCAAATTTTCGGTTTCGTGTGTTTCTTAAAATCAAATCATAACAAACGTGGTAGCACACTCCATACGTTAATAACTACTCGTTACCCGTCACGTTACTTACCAAAATCCGATAAATGTCTTCAATATATCTGTGCGACTAGTATGATAGTAGCCTATCACAGGCGGTGTTTTTCCTCATAACTTCCTAACATAAAGAGATAGGATTAAAAAACCCATCCAATAACGTTTGATATCATGTAAAGATGCCATGCCTTTGTTATGTAGGTATATACCCTTTATGTTACACGTTGTATATAAATAAATTGTTCTATATACAATCTGAACTTAAATCGCAAATTGTAAAAAACGTAAAAATACTAGCATAGCCCCTCTTGAACACATTTTAGACTGCAGGCGGATAAATCCGTAATTTTGTGTACATACATATTATCCTTGATAAGTTTCATCAGTTTCCCCATGACCGAATTCAAATATTTACACACTTGCAACGCTTGTAATACTGAGGGTGAGTGTATTCCTGACAGCGTGCTTGAACATTCCTGTTTGTCACGTAATTTGGTGCTGACGGCGTGATTAACTCTATCAGCACTGAGCAGATGGCATAAAAAAATTTTGTGAGTGTGATGTCGATAAGTACGGTATTGTAGGCAGGTTTACAGAAGTATGGTGTTATTATTGACAAGCTTTTGTTTACTAAAATAATATAAAAATATTGTATTGTATTACATGTAAGTATATTTGTTTTACTGTTTGGTCTTTTTAACTCTGTTTAGGCAGTATTTAGCATTAAATAGTCGCTATAATCAGCAAAATCTTCTCAATAACAAATAATTACAGTCCTGCAATGCCAGGTCAGTAGCGTGACCAATCGTACTGACAGCTATTGTATTGCTAACAGCGTGATCGAAGATGCTCGTTTATCAAACAACTTACACCATGATAACCTTTAGGCAGTGAGGTTCAAATGATCTGTCAGTTTTCAAGACGCTACGTTGAAACAAACAAAAAACAGCGACGTGATCCGCAAAAGCTTTCCTATAACCCATACAAATATTTACACTTGTAATCCCTCTCGCGTGACCACTCGCACTAAGGCTGACAGCGTGTTCGAACATGCCTGTTTGTCACGTAACTTGAGACTGACGCCGTGATTACCTCTTATTATTCCATAAAATTATAGCGGCAGTATTAGCTGTGGTAATCGGATCTTTTAGAGATTTTAATAAGGCGATAGAGTTCCTACGGTGCCATTTTTGCTTGAAATTACGCCATTGTGAAGGATGTAGTCTAGTAATTAGGTTTCTTTATTATAATGTTTTGTAATATGGAGTTCTCTGTTTTCCGGGTTTCATGTTTGTCGAGTGTGTGTGTCAAATAAGGCTTAAAAGCCCCAGTCGTTAACTTATGTGCAAGACTCCGGCTGATAGCAATGCCATCATAAAATATGATCGTTCGCGGGAGATACTTAAGCCTTCTGATTACCTAATTGGATTATCAAAGAGCGTCCCTTCCGGATACAAGTTAGTGTGGCTGACTTGATGAACGTTAAATAGAATTTACATACCAAGTTGATGTGTATCAATGGCTCAGATCTCCGGTGCGTATGTAACGTCTCCCTACAGACAACACGGCCTAGTTTTATTCTTACGATGCTTGCCTATTACCTATACAACGTTATTTTCTGTTTATGCGAAACTTGTATATACATAGTTTGCTGTTTGAATAAGCTATTGAATCGATTCCAATGATTTTTACACCATGCTATATTTTTTCCCAAACACATTTACAAATTGTTGCAGTGTGGATACCGAGCGCGCGCACGCAGCTTACGATATAATTAGTACTTGCGCGCGACTAATAGCTGACGCCAGAGGTGAACGCACCGGGCTTGCCCGCCACAGCGGAACCAAATTTTTGCTGGGACAACCAAGTAGAATAGCAAGCCCATAACTTTGTGGTTTTTCATTATATGTCATTGATAAAATATTAAACAGATAAGATATATTCCAACAAACTGACCAAAAAAAATGTGCCGAACACAGCAGCAGCAAACATGCATATTTTTATTCGGCATACATTGGTACAGTGTGAGTGAGATGGGGCACAATCTAAAGCATAGAGAAGAAAAAGATGGCTAGTGTTTGTCGTTTGCGCTGTTAGTGTTTGTCGTTTGTTTTTACGAGTGTATCGAAAGTGACTAAGGCGAGATGCAGGACTTTCCTTCCTTTTGTACGCTTCATTTTCAGTGCGCTAATGACATATCTACCTTAGTTTAATATTTTATCAATGTTATATGTATATTTTTTTTAAATTTTGTACATATATTCTTCATTTAAAAATACTGGAAACGTGTTTCTCGTTTCGCACAAACAAAAAATAATGTTGTATAAGAGGACCTTACGGCTGCATATGGATCATCATCATCATCAACCTATTTTTTATCGTCCCACTGCTGGGCACAGGTCTCCTCTCATACAGAGGAGGATTGAGCGTAATTACCACACTTGCTCAATGCGGATTGGCGATTTTAGACTTAAAGTCCGGGTTTCCTCAAGATGTTTTCCTTCACCTTCAGTCATTGATGTCCAAGATATACTTAGAAAGTACATATAACTTTAGAAAAGTTACATTGGTACTTGCCTGACCTGGAATCGAACCCGCACGAGTGTGCGTGTGTATACTTGAGAGGCTGGTGTTTTAACCACCACGTTTTGGCCACCACGATTTACTAGGCTACCACGACTTATATACAATATGTAAAGAAAACCCTGTCCGACCCATAAGGATAATAAAGGTTAGGTAAACACTTGACCAAATATAATATAAAATTTTACATAATCATCATAGTAACAATACTAATGAATTTTGAAATAATCCTTTTTTTCCGGGAATTAATTCCAATTTCCCCGAAATTTGGTAATTTTTAAAAAAGTGACAACACCGGTATTATTATAAGCGAATAGCGACGCGAACACGTCACAGGTGCCGCGTGCCCTGCCCCCCGCCGCCCGCGGAAGGGGTTGCTTACCGCACATGTATTAAGTTACCTCTTTTTACGAAATAATATTTATTTTTTTAGGGGGATTTTTTTAAGTTTAGCCTGTCTTTGTGGGCATTAGTAGAATCAGTTATCGATACCTAACAATACCTTCACGGATCGGACAGGGTTTTCTTTACATATTGTATACACCACAGCATATGGATAATTTGGCTAAAAATATTATCAAATTTTCCCCTTGCATTAAAGGCAAATTATGTGGGCAACGGGAAATTAAAAATGGCAAATATTAATCAACCTATAATGTTCCCACAGCTGGGACGACGACTGTCTGTGTGCCATAAAACAACACTGTTGCAGGCTCAACGCAAAATGGTGGATGTTTCTAGTTCATTTAGTTTTTGCGTTACGATGTTATGAAAGAAAGAATAAACGCTTGTTTGCGGTAAACAGGACGATGAACATGAGATAATATCCACAACACCACGATGCACGAAACACACATTATAACGTGCTCGAAAAGCCGCTAACCTGAAGTGGGATTGGACTGGCCACATCTGCCGTATGTTGAATGGACTGTGGACCAAAATCATCACCACACAATATACACGCTTCTTCTTCTTCAGCCTTTACTCCACTGCTGGAAAAAGGTTTCCCCACGGCTTTCCACGATGATCGGTCTTGTATCTATCCGCTTCCCGCGACCTTCACCAGGTCATCGGTCCTCCATATACATAGTTATATTAAAATGTTCTTTCAAGGGAAAGGCAGTTTAGATATAATTTGATAAAGTCCTTGATTGTTTTTAAGTTAATGACTCAATTTTAACTGTTTATTACATTGTTCCTTTTATGATACGCTGACGCCTGGTTTTCATAAATTTGTAGGAAATAAGGTGCCCTAATTTTATGGCTTATAATTATTGTGATAGCGAAAGTTATAAACACAATACAAGTGTAGTACCGAGATTGTGTAACATTGTGTATTTTTGAACATTTTGGAATTGTTAGACAATAATTTCGCACGAATTGCTTTATTTATCAGTACTATTATTTATGTAGTAAAATATAATTAATATTCATTTATAGCGCTATCGTACTCAAACATGACAATTTATGTTACATGGAACGAAACAGCAAGAACAGGCAGATATTTTCGCCGCACGGTAGAAAGAGAAGGTGATATATATGATAGCATTTAGACCAATTGTTGGACTTTTAAGGGCTCCATCAACCCGTAACGACTGCCACTAGGCGTTCGTATGGCAACCGGGACCAACGGCTTAACGTACTTTCCGAGGCACGACCAGAGCAGTGCAAATATATATTATAAATATATTCATGCCTACAAATATTTTCACAGCGCGGGGATCGAACTTGCGCCTCCTTGCGTAGCGGCCGCGTTCGATACCGATACGCCGCGGAGGCTGTCAACATACCAAGACCCCTCTGTTCCTCGAAAATCTTTTTTTAAGGTGAGATTCAACCTCAACCCTTGATCAATGGCCTCTGTGGAATAGATACCACAATTTTGCCAATAACACGTGTAAAAAATTATAGGAATTCTTTGAAAATTTTATTTCACAATAATGGCAGATATCGCCAATGACAGTTGAAAAAGACGGCCGCGTGAACCGTCTATGAGGGAGGTTTGCGACTAGAGATGGGCAGAGGGTTTAAACCCAATGGGTGGAAATGGGTTAAAACCGGGTTTTTTGGGTTTAAACGGGTTTAAACCCGAATAAAAACCCAAGACGCGGGTCTTTATTTATTACTATCACTAATATCTTCGATTGTGGACCTAACACGACTTAGGTACTTCTAGTGTTTTTTGGAGTATAAATATCACTAATAGTGGTGCATTTAAGATCACAGCAAGTTTGACCACTTAATCTTCGAACGTGATATTTCAACTGTATTATTTATACAAGTATTTCATCACAGTCCATTCATTGTATGATCAAGCTTATTTTAAAATAATAGTTACAGTAGTTTAAGACATACACTTTACTGCTGATTTAAGAGTCCATCCTATGAATTAACATTCTTCACTACATCTTTCAAGGGTATCCAAAGAAATATACAGTACTCGGAATATAACTTGAACCAAAATGGCGGCCGTTTCAGTTTTTGCGTTCCAGTTTACTCATTAACCATTGCAGTTTCGGAAATATATAAAGTTACTCGAAGTTATGTGGTTACGCACAGTCCTGCACGCCGTATTCTCGCATCACATTTCGATTTAAGACCCGAAAATCAGCTGTACTGCGTCGCGTACTGTATAGTGAGGTGGAGGTTATATATGAAGACGTCAGTAGACACACATATACCTCTTAAACCCACTACACTGTTGTCATGGGGGACTTTAACGCAAAACTGGGCATGCGAAAGGCGGACGAGATGAAAGTGGGGCAATTTAGAGTTGGAAATCGGAAGCCCCGAGGTCAGATGCTAATGGACTTCATGGAAAAGAAAGGAGTCTTTGTGATGAATTCTTTTTTCAAGAAACCATTGTACCTCAAGTGGAGCTGGATTAGCACCGATGGTGAGACCAAAAACGAGATAGACTCCATAATATCAACGAGAAGGCAAATGTTCATCGATGTCTTCGTGCTCTATGCGGTTTAAACCGGGAGTGATCACCGTATTGTTAGAGGCATTTTGAACCTCAACATTAGGTTCGAAGGCTCTCGATTTATGAAGTCTACGCTCCGTCCAGCATCAACCCAGCTCCAAAACTCTAAAAGCTTTCACATCGAACTGCAAAATCGCTTTCAATGCCTCGGTGAATGCGTAGATGTGGACCACTATAACAACAGGTTTGTGGAAACTGCATACGGAAGGGTTCAAGTTCTTCAAAACCCTCCCTTCAAAAGGACAGAAGAAGATTTCCTGTCCCACCCGTCGGCTAATGAAAGAAAGACAGGAGGTGGTCTTAAAATCCCCTGATGACGCTTCGCGTATCAAATGCCTTAACAGACAAATCTCAAAGTCTCTGACTCGCGATATACGCCAATTTAATACAAATTGTATTAAAGAGACTATCGAGCTGAACAAAGGTTCCAAAGTGTTCGCAAGAGATTCGTCTGTTCGACAGAGCCTACTTGTGAAGCTGAAGAATGGGGATGGTAGGATCGTCACTTCCACCCCGAGCTTTTTGGGTGAGATTGAGAAATTCTACGGAGAGTTATACACATCAACACGAGCACCTGTTGTGAGCCTGGCCAATGATCCTAGAGCCAGACTAATCCGACACTACACCGACGATATCCCGGACGTCAGCCTGTACGAGAAGAGTATGGCCCTGAAACAGCTCACGATACGAACGATAAGGCGGCTGGAGATGATGGAATTACGGCTGAGCTTCTGAGAGCGGGTGGCAAACCGGTTCTTAAAGCGCTTCAGAAGATATTTAATTCCGTCATTTTCAAAGGCGAAACGCCTTCGGCATGGCACATGAGCGTGGTGGTATTATTTTTCAAAAAAGGTGATAATACCTCACAGAAAAGCTACAGACCGATATCCCTCCTGAGCAATGTCTATAAGCTGTTTTCTAGGGTCATCATGAATCGTCTCGCTCTGCAAAGGCTTTATATAGCAGGCTTCCAAAAAGGCTTTAGCATCTTAGACCACATATATACGCTGCGGTAAGTTATACAGAAGTCCAAGGAGTATAACAAACCACTATGCTTAGCGTTTGTGGAATATGAGAAGGCCTTCGATTTGATCGAGACTTGGGCGGTGCTACAGTCTCTCCAGCGGTGCCAAATTGACTCTCGACACATTGGGGTGAGTGTTTGTACAAAAACGCCACCATGTCAGTCCGTCTCCAGCATCAGGACTAGAAACCGATCCAACTGCAGCCTAGAGTGAGACAAGGAGATGTTATATCTCCCAGTTCACTGCTGCGTTGGAAGATATCTTCAAGCTCATGGACTGGAAAGGACTTGTCATCAACATCAACCGCGAGTACATAATTAATCTCGGTTTTGCAGATGATGCCGTGGTCATAGCGGAGACCCTGGACGACTTGGTCAAAATGCACAATGACCTCAGCAGAGCTTCCTAAGTGGGTCTAAAGATGAACATGGATAAGACGAAGATCATGTCGAACTCTCATATCGCACCCACTTCAATTCTAGTTGGTTTCTCTGCACTCGAAGTTGTTAACGAGTATACATAACTATATATACCTGGGACAAACAGTCCAACTTCGAGAAAGAGGTGTCTCGTCGAGTCCAGCTCGGCTGGGCAGCGTTCGCGAAGCTACGCTACATCTCCGCGTCGTCCAAGATACCACAGTGTCACAAGACTAAAGTCTTTGATCAGTGTATGTTTCTAGTGATGACTTACGGAACTGAAATGTGGTCGCTCACAATGAGCCTCATACGAAGGCTAAGAGTTACACAAAGGGCGATGGAAAGACCTATGCTAGGAGTTTCTCGGCGCGATCGAATCAGAGATGAGGAGATCCGCAGAAGAACCAAAGTCACCGACATAGCCCTTCAAGTCACTAAAATTAAGTGGCACATTGCTCGTAGAACCGATGGCCGACGGGGTAGTATGTTTCTGAAGTAGCGGCCACGTACCGGAAGATGCAGCGTAAATAGGCCCCCAACAAGGCGGACCGATGACCTGGTGAAAGTCACGGGAAGCCGACGGATGTGGGCAGCACAAGACCGGTCATCGTAAAAAGCCTTGGGGGAGACCTTTGTTCAGCAGTGAACCTCTATAGGCTGAAGAAGAAGAAGTATAGTATATAATTTAATCTAAAAATAGCCTTTTTGTCTTCAAAAAACGGACGATGACTCTTACTATTACAATACTATACTCGTATAATACGGACTATAATATTCACAAATATTTACATTTACCGTGTTTAAATTATAATTAAAATAAAAACCCGAATAAAAACCCGGTGGGAGGGAATAAATGGGTTTTTATTGGGTTTTAACCCAGTAATAGGGTTTAAACCCGGTTCTTTGCCCATCTCTATTTGCGACAAAGTCATGATGTGGCCACTATGCTGCGATATTTTAATGTTCTTTATGAATTATTTACTGAATTCACTTTTTTCTACATAAATCACGTGCTTTTATTTAGTAAACGATACTATTAATAATATTAAAAGTCCAATAAAAATGCGCGTGACACTCATTTTAGATTTCCCGTCAAAAAACTTTCCTCAGAAAATATATCAAGCTGTTGTTCCTTGCTGTCATCTATAGACCTTTGACAGTGGTTACAGATTGTCAAAATCCCAACAGTATCTTACCAAGGAGTATCGTATTCCCAAGAACAGTCGCTCCATGTGAAATCGACCCATTATAGTTAGGAAAAAGCTAGGCTGATGATTGATAATGATAAGACTATTTGGGAAGGTATAATACTTTCAAACATACTTTTCCGTTTAGTTTTAAGTACACCGTGATAGAAGGCGAGCCTTCTGAATATTATAAATGATGGATGTGAAAAATGCCTCAACGGATTTTGTTAAAACTTTGCAGTAACATTGCTTGTACATTAAATAACATGTACTATGTACTATGTGCTCTAATGTATAAGCAATGTTATTTAATGTATTGTTTTTATTCCGATATTCTCACGGGCTCGAAACTTGTTCAGGTGAAACTGTAGGGTTGCTTCTAGTCCCATACCTTAATAATATTATAAATCGGAAAGTGAGTTTGTTTGTTTGTTTCGCTTTCACGCCGTAACTACTGAACCGATTGCTTTGAAATTTTGCAGACATAAAGTTGGAAGTTTTCTCGGTGGTAGGCCATAACATCGGCTGCCGGCGGAAGTTACCACCCACTAGACAAAGTCTTGCCGCCAAGCGATTCGTCGTGTTCCGGCATGATGTCTGGTGAAGCCGTACGGAGGAAGGGTCTGAGCAGTTGTGTTGCGATGTGTGGCGGGTACGATGCGCCAAATGTTGTTGTCTCGGGAATTTGGTCGTGGAGAGTCTCCAGATCAATCTCCCTCTAGCGCAGCATAGTTTGGTCGTGTTGGTCTTGGGTTTAACATTGCATCACCTCGATCAACTGCCGTCATCCTTCCTATTCCTAAGTTTTTTAAGTGAATAGGCTTAATAAACTAGTGCGCTTTACACTCAACGATTGCATCACTGCTTGCCATCGGGCGGGATTGCAGTCAAGCACTAATTTATAATTATTAAAAAAAAAAAAAGTCCGGATTAAATAATAGGGTACTTTTTATCCCGGAAAAATTTGATATTCCCGAGGGATAACAAAAATATTGTTAGTTTCGTACCAATACGGTGATAGATGGCGTTGTGTGTCGTTTAAAACAAGGTAATATAATTCAAATGAATATGCACATGTAAGCTTAGAAGCTAAATGATACGATAATTAAAAATGAAAATGGGGAATCTATAAAAAAGCGCGATATAACCGATTTCCACGCTAGCGAAGCCGCGGACTTAAAGCTAGTAATATTATAAACGTAAAAATTTGTGTGGATCTATGTTTGTTCTTCTTTCACGTGAAAACTACGAGGGATTTGCATGAAATTTGGCACACTATCAGAAGCGATGGCTTTTTGACAGTTCGACAACATTCATTGCGATATTTACGTTGTTGGCCAGAAAAATCTTTGGAACATACAAAGCAATGGATTAGCAATATGCTTCACAATGACTCGCATTTATACTCTTGGTTTATAACGCAATTAGGCTGCCGTGTCAATACGGTACTTCCATTACAAATAGAACCACATATCTACGAGGCAGTATTAAATATTCGAATAAAGTTTTCCAATTGTTGTCTTAAGCTATAACTTAGTATTAAAGTAATTAATGCTTTTGTATAGTAAACAATTTAGTTTTAATCGCAATAACTCAAAAGTCTAATTTGAATTCCCTAATTAGGTTTCAACAAAATCACTTTAATCCGTGATCCATTCGAGTTGGCAGATGTTTCTAAAAGTTTTGACTTGTACCAATTTTCTTATTAAAATTGCCTACTTCTGTCTCTCATGGTTATAATTTAATTTGTATTTAATTTAAATTTTAGCCTAGTTGTTACCAGGGCTACGATTCAGCTTGAGGTTTTGGTTTCGATTCCTGGTCGGGTAAAGTGTTGCTGGGGTATTTCATCAGGGATTGGTGGCTGGGTTTGTCCCTTATTACATGAAACTTACACACGGTGCTTGCTTTATGTACATCTTTGCTTAAACCTGCCTAAACTTCTGTAATCCTCTGGGGACTACAGAAGTGCGATCCTGTAATCCATAGAATATGTGCAAGTCATGGTGACCTAGTGGTTAAAACACCAGCCTCTCAAGTGTGAGTGATCGGGTTCGATTCCAGGTCAGGCAAGTACCAGTGTTACTTTTCTAAGTTATATGTACTTTCTAAGTATATCTTGGACACCAGTGACTGATTACAAGATGAAGGAAAACATCTTGAGGAAATCTGGACTTGGAAATCTGAAATCGCCAACCCGCATTGAGCAAGCGTGGTGATTACGCTCAATCCTTCTCTGTATGAGAGGAGACCTGTGCTCAGCTGTGGGACGATAAAAAGGTTGATGATGATGATGATGATTCTGTAACCTTCACCGTAAAAAATTAAGAGAAGTGAGATTTGACACTGTTGCAAACTCACTGTAAACTCGCTTGATTTTTTTTTTGTTATTATAACCTAGTGCTTGACCACAATCCCACCTGATGGTAAGCAGTGATGCAATCGTTGATGGTAAATCGCGGTAGTTTATTATTTAAAGCCTATTTACTCAAAGAAACTGAGTGAATAGGAAGGGAGACGGCAGTTGAGCGAGCCGATGCTATGTTAAACCCAACAACACGACCAACGATCCTTTCTTTTTGTTTTTTTTTTTCGGGGTGGAAATCCTCATAGGATGGGCGACGGGGTCTGTCAGACTTTTACTGACTAAAACCACCCCGGTGTCTCTTCTATCACGAGCGCGCGTGGGGCCGCGGGAGTCTTAAATTCTTCCGCAGCCCCACACTCTCGTGCTGGCCCGGTCTGTCCGGGCCTCGTCTCCGGCACGGGGTAGTGGGGTGTTAAACTACCCCGTGCATCGCCTCAGAGGCGCGCGCTGACACTCGCGCGCGCCTCCGCCTCGGGGTCCATCGAATAGGGGGCGGGGACTTCCCCATGTCCCTCGCCCCTGGACCCATTCATGGGGGCGGAAGAGGGCGTTATCCGCCCTTCTTCGGCGCCCGGTGCGTCTTCTGCGGCCCGGGAAGGGAGTTGAGATCTCCCTCTCCCGTTCCGCAGCTTCCTTCTGCGACATCACGTCCTCGCAGAAGGACACCACCGCGTCCCACGACTCTGCGCTGCCGGCCATCCTCCGCACTACTGCCGGCAGCGTCAGGTCGCCTCCTACTTCATTTGTGAGGACACGGCGCTGCTCCTCCCAAGCTACACACTCGGAGAGCGTGTGCTGCGCCGTGTCCTCCCCGCATTGGACGCAGTGGTGGCACCGAGCGTCCGGCTCCCTGCCTAGGCGACACAGGTACTTGCCGAAGCAGCCGTGCCCCGACAGCACCTGCGTCACCCTGAACGACAGGGAGCCGTGCCTTCTCCCGAGCCAGTCATCGAGTACTGGCCGGATCGCCTCGACGGTAGCGAGGCCGGCGGTAGGGCGCATAAGCCTCTGCCGCCAGTCCGCCACCAGGACCTGACGGAGCTCCTCTCGACGCAGTTCGATCTGCTGCTGCGCCGGACTGGAGCCCCGTGTACGCTCTTCCTCGCGCCATCGGTACAGTGACGGGAGTACTTTCGCCTCTAGGTCCCAGGGCGGGGATCCGGCCAGGACGCAAGCCGCCTCGTAGGAAATCGTGCGATACCCGCGGACGACCCTGACGGCCATCGCCCTCTGCGGCTTGCGCAGAATGGCGAGTGTTCCGGCCGTCAGGTCCATCGCCCACACAGGGGCCCCATACAGGGCCATGGACCGCACGATCCCCACGTATAACCGCCTACAGGCGGCGCTCGGGCCCCCCATGTTGGGAAGCAACGTTGACAGCGCGCCTGCTGCACCCATCAGCTTGGGCGCCAGCCGCCGGAAGTGGGGTCCGAATTCCCATCGGCTGTCGAGCACCAATCCCAGATACTTCATGGTGGACTCGACAGCTATCCAGGCACCACTGACCACGATATGTGATCCCGGCGCCGGCGCACGCCGGGGGCCATGGAAAACCATGGCCTCCGACTTGTCAAGGGCCACCTCCAGGCCCAGGCGCCGGATGCGGGTCACCACCTGTGACACCGCAGCCGTGGCTATCAACGTCGCTTCCCTGTGCGAGCTCCCCCGGGCAGTGACAAGCGTGTCGTCCGCATAACACGTCAAGTCGGCGCCCGACGGAAGCTCGCCTCTCAGCACCCAGTCGTAGCCGATGTTCCACAGGAGCGGTCCCAAGACTGATCCCTGTGGAACACCGCACGACATTTGGTGCCGACCGGCACCGTCACGTCCCCGATAGATGACGCATCTATCCTCCAGATAAGCCCCTACTATGCGGCGGAGGTAGGGAGGCACCCGATGGTATTTCAGGGCCTCCCTAATACAGCTCCAGGGTAGGGTATTGAAGGCATTGGAAATGTCTAAAGACACCGCCAACACCACCCCACCCCGGGATACCGTATCCTCCGCCAGGGCTCTCACGCGCATGATTGCGTCTATGGTGGAGCGCCCCCGACGAAAACCGAACTGGTTGTCGTCCAGGTTCGGCCCGTCTCCGCACAAGTGGCCAACGAGGCGATCTGCGATTATACGCTCAAAAAGTTTTCCCGCCTTGTCGAGCAGCACTATGGGCCGATACGCGGACGGCGAGCCCGCGGGGCGCCCCTCCTTCCTGAGCAGGACCAGCTTCCCCTCCTTCCACACACTGGGAAACTGACCCTGCCCGAAGCATGCTGTGAAGAGCCCCCTCAGCTGGGGCTCTAGCTCCTTCAGAGCCAGGACGAGAGCTACGACCAACGATCCTGCGCCAGATGGAGATTGATCTGGAGATCCTTCACGAAATCACGACCAAACTGTCGACACAACAACATTTGGCGCATCGCACCCGGCACACATCGCAACACAACTTTTCAGACTCGTTCATCGAACGGCTTCAGCAGACATCATCGCACTTCACACGACCAATCGCTTGGCGGCAAGACTTTGTCTGGTGGGTGGTAACTACTGCCGGCAGCCGATGTTATGGCCTACCAGCTTCATTTAACTTTTCACAGTGATTTTTTTTAATAATCATCAACCTTTTTATCGTCCCACTGCTGGGCACAGGTCTACTCTCATACAGAGGAGAATATATGTATGTAATTTATTTCTAGCGCCTTTCTAGTTGGACTGGCGACCTTGTTAAAGCCGCAGGACCCCGTTGGATGCGAGAAGCACAGAACAGGCCGAAGTGGTGGTGCTTGATCCCCCCTTTTTTATAAATTATAAACTAGTGCTTGACCGCAATCTCGCCTGATGTTAAGCATTGATGCAATCGTTGATGGTAAAGCGCGCTGGGACACACACCGATAGACTACACTTAAATAATTATAGTCCGAGGAAAACACCGCCGTTCCAGTCCCTTGATGTTCGCGGTTTAAAAGAGGAGGCGAAACGTCTCGTCCGGATCGTAGTGCATTATACGTCCTTCGGTTTAAATGATGATGAATTCTAGGGTATACTTGAAAATCTACTACTTCAAACAACGTGATGTAATGTGATGCCCTCTAATTATTTCCATTTCTACTTTATAGAATTGTACATAATAATATTTTGATACTTTTTAAATTATGTAAATATTATTAATAGCCTGTTTACGAAAAAATAACTTTAATACTAAAAACAAAAACTAAATATTATAAACCTAAATAAATTCGACTTGAAAACTAAAATTAAGGACTGGCTCATTCAACAGAACTACAATAACACTGAATCCCTATTGGAATACATCGCTTAACAATTACCGAATAACAAAACATTATTCAATTTGGAACTCGAAACACTATATATAACAATCAACACATAACACATACACTATCCAACAAAACTTACATTACACTTACGAACACACAAACTTTCTCTACTCCAGACTCAAATACACTGGGATTGAATGTTTATACCTATTTTTGTAATTAAACATGTAATAACTTTACTAACCTTAATTTACCTTTTTATTTCTATGATATATATATATATATATATTTATTTGTTAAGATAGGATTTAAACTAACATCGATAATCGAATCCTAGGGCCCAATATGTATTGTACAGTTCAACTCAATCGGATCGAATTACTGTCTCCTAAGATACAGGTATTCCCTAGTTTAGGAGGCAGGATTTATTGTTTTGTTACATAGAAAATTTCCTTTATTCTATTCTCTCTTCTTGTTTCTATTGTTAGTTTCTTTAAGGCATGTACCTGCAAACTTTAACTATGTACGTTTTTTGCTCAATAAAGTAATTATTATTATTATTATCTCTTTATTTTTCTATATGTACATATTATTTTACATTTTTAAATATTTATATAAATAAATAAAAAAAAACATTTAAAAATATAAAAAAAAATAGTAGCCCACCGGTATCGGGAACAGGGTCCAAGCTACCGGCGGTCAGGGCTCCAGAGAGAGGAACTTCCTGACGATGCGAGCCGTGTCCAGCAGTACCGCTTTCTGAATCAAGCCCTTGATCCAGCTGCCTAACGAGAGCCTCCTGAGGTGTTGGTCGAGGCTCTTGGCTATTAAGCCATTGGCTGTCACGACTATCGGTACAATGATTGCTGAATCCACTTCCCACATGTCGACAACCTCGTGAGCCAAATCAAGATACTTGGTTTGTTTATCTTTCTCAGCTTTCACGAGGTTCTCATCATGTGGGATGGTTATGTCAACAATCATTGCACGCCGCTCTGATCGATCCACCAGCACTATATCAGGTTTATTGGCAATAATAGTCCTGTCAGTGATGATGGATCGATCCCAGTACAATGTGATATGGCCATTTTCGAGAACTGGGTCGGGCATATACCTGTAGTACGGCACCTCCGATTCCACAAGTTTGTATTTAAGAGCAAGTTGCTGGTGAATTATCCTGGCTACAAGGTTGTGTCTATGCAAGTACTCTCCGTTAGCTAGACGAGAACACCCGGAAATGATGTGTCTAATTGATTCTCCCGGCCGGTGACATGCCCGACAGATGTCAACTGTGCCGTCTTTCACAATGAACCTCCGGTAATTGTTCGTCATCATAACTTCGTCCATAATTGCAAAGACAAAACCTTCGGTTTCCCCAAAGAGGTCACCGAAACGTAGCCAGGCTACGGACGCTTGAAAATCTACATCGGGCCCGTGTAGGGCTCGGAAAAAGCGTCCGTGAAGCTCCTTGCTCTTCCATACCTCCATGCGATCGTTTGTGTCAAGCACTACTGGTTTACGCCAGTTCTCATTAGCCAAGGAGAGCGGAGTGAGGCCCTTGTCAGCCGCGACCACATCTCGTTGCATCCCCACGTCGGTTTCTAGGAAATAGTCCCTGAGACTGCATATCTCGCGATTGTGGAGAGTCTTGGCGTTTAAAAAGCCACGACCTCCACATTTTCGCGGGATATACAGCCTCATAACTGATGACCGTGGGTGATGCAATCGATTTGCAGTCAGTAGCGTACGGACCCTCTGATCCAGGGCGTCAAGCTCGGTTTGAGTCCATTTGAGTATGCCGAAAGAGTACATCAATACCGGCATGACCCAACCGTTGAAAGCGCGCACTTTATTTCCGCCTGATAGAAGACTATTAAGTACTTTCTTCAGGCGGCCGAAGAAGCGTTCTTTCAACGATTGCTTCATGTCAGTAACATTGATACCCAACGCTTCCGACATACCCAAATACTTATAGGTTTCGGATGCGGAGAGGGCTCTAAGGTTTATGGAACTCGTGAGTTGGGTTCCCACGGGTTCCATAATCTCTCCTCGCTTTACATGCATGACCGCACATTTGTCCACACCAAATTCCATCCTGATGGAGCTACTGAAAATTTCAGTAATTTTCAGTAGCTCGTTCAGTTGTGAATTGTTTGGAGCAAAAAGTTTCAGGTCATCCATGTAGAGGAGGTGTGATATAACCTGACCACCTCTCCTCAACCGATAGCCTAGACCTGAATCCTCTAATAGTGTGCTTAGAGGATTCAATGCTAAGCAAAACCAAAGTGGACTCAAACTATCGCCCTGAAATATTCCTCGCTCGATCCTTATCGGTTCGCTATACCTCTGAATATTTCGACATCCTGGATAGCGAAGGACTGTCCTCCATGTCCTCATACACGTCATCAGGAAGGTGCGCAGAGTTGCATCCACTTTATACAACTCCAGCACCCGCATGAGCCATGTATGTGGCACTGAGTCATAGGCCTTCTTATAATCTATCCAACATGTCGACAGATCCTTTCGGGAACGACGAACCTGTTGGCTAATGGCCATATCAATAAGGAGTAGCTCCTTAGTACCACGGGACCCGCTCCTACATCCATTTTGAGAGGCAGACAAGATGGAGTTGCTGTCAATATGTTTGTTAATTTTAGTTTTCAAAATGGATGTAAGAACTTTATAGACCGTCGGTAAACAGGTGATCGGCCTATAATTTTTGGGTTCCGCGGTGCTACCTGATTTATGGAGCAGGTGGGTTATTCCAGTAGTTAGGAACTGAGGTAACGAACCAGACACTAAAGCAGTCTGGAATTGAGATGCCAAGCGAGCGTGCGACCTTGGAAACCATTTTATCCAAAAGTTATGCAGCCCGTCCGGTCCTGGAGACTTCCAGTTAGGTAACGGACGGACTGCACAAGCTACATCTTGGGGGCAGATGGTAATAGCCCCCATTTCAGGTATTGGATCGCAGGCTCTCTCGACATCCCGGGCCCAGTCACCTTCAGTGTGACTGACAGGTACCGACCAGATACTGCGCCAAAATGAACACATGGCATCATCATCCGGTAGGCACGTGTCAGTCACACCTTGTTCTGATCGTTCCCAGTCCCTATAAACCCTCCTTTCATTGCTTTGGAAGGTGCGATTCTGGGTGTACCGTTCCACTCGTCGTTTATATCTTCTAATACGGTTCGCCCATGCATACACTTTCTGCTTCAGGAAGTCGATGCGCTCCGTGACACGGGCCATATAGTTTTGGGGGCTGGTATTTGTACCTGAGAATGCCCGCCTCACAAAGTGCATCACTCTAGGACGAGTATTTCCCTCCCTGAAGCAGATTAGTTTACCGATGAGTGCTCTGGCCCCACCAATACGACGTTCAATCCTGCGCTGCCAAGCTGGTACTACTGGTTTCGGTCGTGTAGCTCTAGAGTCACTAGGAAATTTGACATGAGCTACACGACAAGCTGCTACAGCTGCGCAGTACAGAATTGAATGAGTATCAGTGAGGTCCTCGCAGGTATCAAAATAATTCGATAACTGCGCATCCAGAGCAGCCATCAGTGCCCTATTTCTGTTATGCATGGGCAAACGTGGCAGGCGTGGTCTTAGCTCTGCCGAGATGGAACGATATTCCCGAATCGCAGCCTCCAAAGCATTTCTTAACTCCTCATTGCACTGGGTACTTACATTTGTAGCCCTATCATTACTTCCCTCGTCAGCATAGTTTGTGGGCTGCGGTGGTATCTCCGCAGACTGCGACTGGTGAGTAATGACACGGCTACTCTGCATTTCGTTTCGCAGGCGATCAAGCACAATATCATCCAGCATATGATTACGCTGGATAACCCGTACCTGATCCGACAGTCGTTGCGCCGACACGTTGACAGCTGGCTCAAGCACCTGAAACAGAGAGAGCATTCGAACACGGTACGCGGTCAGGTTGGTTCCTCCCTCTGTAGCCCCATAGTATGAGCGCATGACGTTTTCGTTGATGGATTGTGTCCATCTCATGCGCTGCACACTTCCGCCGGGAGCTGGGACCCTGTCAGAAGCCGATGGGCCTCGAGGTCCTAAGCAGTCCGGCGGCCGGCGTCCTCCCCGTCGGCGAACAGGTGGTGGCGTCGTCGGCGGAGAGAAATACTCGTCGCTCGAGCTCGACGCAACTGTCGCGGCCGGAGTCGTCACAGCGCTTACAGTGGGGCTGGAGACCGGCGGCGGCGAGGCGGAGCTGAGCAACGAGTCCGGAGATGGTGGGCGTGCACGTCGAGCGGCAGATCTTGTCAACATCTTCAATCTTCTTCTTATTCACATTTTTCCGAAATTTATTGATTTGACATGACAGATGTCAGTCGATGTCGGCTATTTATTTTCTTTCATATTGTAATTTCTTATTGAATTAACTTTGGTTTTTGCATAATTTTGGTTTTAAATATTTGGTATTTCATGTTTGTATATATAAATGTAAAAACAGCTTCTATTGTAACAATTTTATAAATAAATATGTTTAGATAAAAAAAAAAAAAAAAAAAACTGGCAGCACCAACGTCAACATCAAAGATTCTTTTGTGTAAACATATTTATTTATAAAATTACAATAGAAGCTGTTTTTACATTTATATAATACAAACATGAAATACAAACTATTTAGAACCAAAATTATGCAAAAACCAAAGTTTAGTGAATAATAAATTACAATATGCAGGAAAATAAATAGCCGACATCGACTGACATCTGTCATGTCAAATCAACAAATTTCGGAAAAATGTAAATTATACTGAAGATTTATACTGATTGAAGATGTTGACAAGATCTGCCTCAGGATCTGTTTCAGGAAACAGAGAGAGCATTCGAACACGGTACGCGGTCAGGTTGGTTCCTCCCTCTGTAGCCCCATAGTATGAGCGCATGACGTTTTCGTTGATGGATTGTGTCCATCTCATGCGCTGCACACTTCCGCCGGGAGCTGGGACCCTGTCAGAAGCCGGTGGGCCTCGAGATCCTAAGCAGTCCGGCGGCCGGCGTCCTCCCCGTCGGCGAACAGGTGGTGGCGTCGTCGGCGGAGAGAAATACTCGTCGCTCGAGCTCGACGCAACTGCCGCGGCCGGAGTCGTCACAGCGCTTACAGTGGCGCTGGAGACCGGCGGCGGCAAGGCGGAGCTGAGCAACGAGTCCGGAGATGGTGGGCGTGCACGTCGAGCGGCAGATCTTGTCAACATCTTCAATCTTCAGTATAATTTATTTATTATTATCTCTTTATTTTTCCGTGTCTACATATCGCTTTACATTTTTAAATATTTATATAAAAAACATACAAAAACATTTAAAAATATAAAAAAATAGTGTTCCACCGATGGCGGGAGCGGGGTCCAAGCTACCGGTGGTTAGGGCTCCAGAGACAGGAACCTCCTCACGATGCGGGCCGTATCGAGGAGTACTGCCTTTTGAATCAGGCCTTTGATCCAACTGCCTAACGCGAGCCTCAATAGATGTTGGTCGAGGCTCTTGGCTATCAAACCATTGGCCGATACGACAATCGGTACAATGACAGCCGAGTTCACATTCCACATGTCAACAACCTCGTGCGCCAAGTCGAGATATTTCATTTTTTTCTCTTTCTCAGCTTTCACGAGATTCCCGTCATGTGGAATGGTAACATCGACAATCATTGCGAGGCGCGCTAATCGATCTATCACTACTATATCAGGCTTATTTGCAACAATAGTCCTGTCAGTAATGATAGACCGATCCCAGTACAACGTGACATGGTCATTTTCAAGAACTGGGTCGGGCACATACTTATAATACGGTACCTCAGAATCCACAAGTTTGTATTTCAAAGCAAGTTGCTGGTGGATAATCCTAGCTACTTGGTTATGCCTGTGCAAATACTCGCTGTTAGCCAGACGAGAGCAACCAGAGATAATATGTCTGATGGACTCACCCGGATGGTGACATGCCCGACACACGTCAATCGTCCCGTCCTTCATAATATATCTCCGGTAGTTATTCGTCAAGATAACTTCGTCCATAATTGCACAGACGAAACCTTCAGTTTCCCCGAAAAGGTCACTGAATCGTAGCCAGGATACGGAAGCTAAAAAGTCTACATCGGGCTCATGAAGAGCCCGATAAAATCGCCCGTGAAGTTCCTTGCTTTGCCATACCTTCCTGCGGTCATCTGTGGTCAGTATTATAGGCTTGTGCCAGTTCTCTTTCGCCATGGATAGCGGGGTGAGCCCCTTGTCTACTGTGACCACATCATGATGCATACCCACTACGGTTTGTAAAAAATATTCTCTGAGACTGCATACCTCTCGGTTGTGTAGGGTCTTCGCATTTAAAAATCCTCGACCCCCGCACTTCCGCGGGATATACAGTCTCATCACCGATGATCGTGGGTGATGCATCCTGTTTGCTGTCAGCAGTGTACGGACCCTTCTGTCTAGGGCGTCGAGTTCGGTCTGGGTCCATTTAAGTATGCCGAAAGAGTACATCAAAACCGGCATGACCCACCCGTTGAAGGCGCGCACCTTATTTCCGCCTGAAAGAAGACTATTTAATACCTTCTTCAGGCGACCAAAGAAGCGCTCCTTCAACGATTGCTTCATGTCAGCATCGTTGATACCTAACGCTTCCGACATACCCAAATATTTATAGCTCTCGAATGAGGAGAGGGATCTAAGGTGTATGGAATCTGGGAGTGTAATTCCCTCGGATTCCATAATCTCCCCCTGCTTTACATGCATGACTGCACATTTGTCCAGACCAAATTCCATTCTGATGCCACTACTAAAAGTTTCCGTTACATTCAGTAGCTTCATCAGATGCAATTCATTGGGGGCAAAGAGTTTCAAATCATCCATGTAGAGGAGGTGAGATATGACCTGACCACCTCTCCTTAATCGATAACCCAGCCCTGAATTCTCCAGCAGTGTGCTTAAAGGATTCAGAGCTAAGCAGAACCAAACTGGACTCAGACTGTCGCCCTGGAATATTCCCCGCTTAATCCATACAGGTTCATCATTCCCCTGGATCTGTCGACTTCCTGGATAGTGAAGGGCTGTCTTCCATTGCCCCATACACGACCTAAGGAAAGTGCGTAGAGTTGCATTTATCTTGTACAACTCCAGCACCCTCATAAGCCATGTATGTGGCACCGAATCGTAGGCTTTCTTATAATCTATCCAGCAAGTCGAGAGATCCTTGCGGGATCGACGAACCTGTTGGCTGATGGCCATGTCTATGAGGAGTAGCTCCTTAGAACCACGGGACCCGCTCTTACATCCATTTTGAGAGACAGACATGATGGAGTTGCTGTTAAGGTGTTTGTTTATTTTAGCTTTCAAAATGGATGTAAGAACTTTATAGACCGTTGGTAGACAAGTGATCGGCCTATAATTTTTGGGTTCCGCGGTGCTACCTGATTTATGGAGCAGGTGGGTAATTCCAGTTGTTAAAAACTGGGGCAGCGAACCAGACTCTAAGGATGACTGGAACTGAGATGCCAAACAAGTGTGTGAACTACTTAGCCATTTTAACCAAAAGTTATGCAGCCCGTCCGGTCCCGGTGATTTCCAGTTCGGTAACGAACGGACTGCTGCGGCTACGTCTGATGGTGTTATCAAAATGGTATCCATTTCTGGTATGGTTTCACACACTTGTTCGACATTCCGTATCCAGTTACCCTCAGTGTGACAAACGGATACCGACCATATGCCGCGCCAGAATGCACTTGTGGTGGCATCATCCGGGCGGCACACGTCAGCCTCGTTTTGTTCAGGTCGCTCCCAAGCTCTGTATACCCACCTCTCATCGCTCTGGAACATGCGATTCTGCGTATATCGATCCACTCGCCGCTTATACCGCCGAATACGGCTCGCCCATGCACAAACTTTCTGCTTCAGGAAGTCGATGCGCTCTGTGAGATGATTTATGTATTCTCGAGGGCTGATACCAGTTCCCGAGAATGCCTGTCTCACAAAGCGCATCACTCGTGGTCGAGTATTGCCATCCCTGAAGCAGTATAGTTTGCCAATGAGTACCCTGGTCCCATCGATACGACGCTCGATTCTGCGTTGCCAGGCTGGTACGGCTGGTTTAGGTCGAGCAGCTTCCTCACAATTCGGGAACTTGACTTTCGCTAATCGACATGCCGCTACAGCCGCGCAATACAGGATCGAGTGTGTATCAATGAGATCCTCGCTGCTCTCGAAGAAATTCTTGAGCAGCGAGTCCAAAGCACACACCAGCGCCCTATTTTTTTTATGCATAGGTAGCCGTGGTAACCGGGGTCTAAGGTCAGTCAGAGTGGATCTATAGTCGCGGAACGCATCCTCCAGTGCGTTCCTCAGTCGGTCGTTGTACTGGCTACTTACTGTTTCAACCCTATCATCCTCTTCTTCAACACGATTGGACCGCGGCGGACCAGCATCGATGATTGACGCTTGTGCCGCAGTCTGTGTCAGAGTCGGGGTGATTTGGTTGCTCAGTACCTCTGAGCGCAGCCTATCAAGTGCGATATCGTCCAACCTGTGATTGCGTTGAATGACCCGCACCTGATCCGACAGTCGTTGGGCCGAGACGTTGACAGTTGGTTCCAGTGCCTGAAACAGAGACAGCATCCTTTCACGGTACGCAGTGAGGTTAGTTCCCCCCTCTGTAGCCCTGTAATATGCGCGCATGACGTTCTCGTTTATTGTTTGAGTCCATCTCATGCGCTGCACACAACCACCGGCAGCGGGGACCCGGCTCGGGGCCGGATGGCCCCTAAGTCCCAAGCTCTTCGGTGGCCGGCCTCTCCCCTGCCGACGTACAGGTCTTGGCGACGTCGGCGGAGAGAAATACTCGTCGCTCGAGCTCGACGCAACTACCGCGGCCGGTGTCGTCACAGCGCTTACATTGGCGCTGGGGACCGGCGGCGGCGAGGCGGTGCTGGGCGGCGAGTCCGGAGGTGGTGAGCGTGCTCTTCGTGCGGCTTGTCTCGTCAACATTTTTAATGTAATGTCAATGTAATGTCCAGGGGTTCAAGCTACTGAGCAATGAAAGATAAAGCTAGACAAGAAACACAAATTTACTTAACGACCACAAGTTTTCTTACAATGTGGGAAAGCAGAACCAATATACTTAAACAATAAAATTAGTCTGGTACTGTTCCAAGACCAGCTAGCTTCCCGTGTACCGTGGCGAGTACGTCACTTTGTGAACGGTCCGAATCCCGTGGGTAGCGGAAGGAAGTCAGGGTCGAGCAAGTCAGCAAAGGCCGGGCCTTGACCCACAATAAGTTGTCAGAAGGGTAGGGGCGTTTCAATAGGCTGATGACAAAATAAAACAGTCAGCCTTGTTAAACATACAAGCTAAGAAACCTACACTTCGTTAAATAGTCGTAAGCACTTACCCCGTTTCTCCTGTCACGAGCACAATAATTAACGAGTTTGCACCAACGACAACACGTATATATATTTCGCAGTAATTTCCGAAAATCGCTTTAATTTAAAGGACTAATGTGCAAATCACAAGAAGTAACCATCTCCTTTCGTCTGTCACCTCTTGACAGCACTCCCCCCGTCTTTTTTCTTCATTTTATTTTTAATTTACCGTGACTTGTCCGTTGTCTCATCTAACTACTGGAGGGAGCCTAGTAGCGCCATCTAGTGTTGGCTTACGAGCTACAACAGATCATTACAATATCCCCTCTCCTCTAAAGAATCCAACCGGATTCAAAACAAACGTTTAAGGTCACAGGAATGCCATTTTCCTAAATCTTTGCCTCTGAGACTCTTTAATCTGTAAACGTCCCTTGACACCTGCTCTGCTATGACTGCCTTTTCGAACTTAGGGGCCAATTTAGCCATGAAACTCTTATTAGCATTCGATAGGAGCTTAGTGCGTTTCCAAACTAGATCACCAGCTTTATAATTACATATGCGGCGTCTCTTATTGTACTGTTTGCTGTTGGTCTCATGTGATTGCCGTATTTTTTCACCAACCTCGTTATAAATCCTAGTTCTGAAGGCTATATTTTCTTTAAATGTTCCTTCGTTGGGGACAATCGGTTCGTCTGGTTCAAAACTATAGGGTTTCATACCTTGGATCTTCGTCTCTCGTCCAAAAAACAAATATGATGGTGTCTTCCCAGTTACTTCATGAACTGATGTCCTGATTGCGTGTCCTATGTGTGGTATGTACTTGTCCCATTCTTTGTGATTGTCTTCAACGTAAGAAGCTATAGCCGAGCCAATTACTTTGTTTACCCGTTCAGTGGGGTTGGCCTGAGGGTGGTAGTAAGGGGTATACCTTAGTTTCACTCCATACCCTGAAACTAGTTCTTTGAACTGATTGGATACAAATTGCTTTCCATTATCACACACAATGACACTAGGGGTTCCGAACATTAGAAATATTTGTTCTTCCAGTATTTTCGTTATAGTTGATGACTTCCCATTTCTGAGTGGATATAGAAAACAGAATTTGCTGAACCAGCATGTAATAACCAGCAGCATAGTATTGCCATGCTTGGATTTTGGGAAAGGTCCCATCAGATCCATAGATATTATCTGGAAGGGTTCCGTTACCTCTCTTTGCTTTCCCATTAGGCCAGATGGCCTACTTTGTGAGTTTTTGTATTTCGCACACACCTCACATTTACTTACATAGTTTTTCATGTCCTGAATCAAATTCGGCCAGAAATATTGCTGTCTCACGCGGTTGACTGATTTTTTGACACCGAAGTGACCAGCTGTCGGGTCATCGTGGCATTCTTTTAGGATCCCTTGACGAAGCTTTTCTGGAATTACAAGTTTCCAACTGTCATTTTCATTGGGAAACTGTTTCAATTGTATATATTTCCATAATTGTCCTTGACTGACTATCCAATCAGGATCACTCTTCCCAGACAGTACCAGATCCTCTTTTGATTTATACCACTCATCTTTATGTTCTGGTCTTATTTCTATAATGTTAATTTCTTCTTCAATCGCTCTTGATAAGGCGTCTGGTACAGTGTTATATTTACCTTTGCGATGGACTATCTCGTAATCAAATTGTTGTAAGCGCATAGCCCATCTCGCTAAACGTCCATGGGGGTCTTTGTTTCGGTGTAGCCACTGAAGGGCACTATGGTCGGAAATTACCTTAAAATGATTTCCTTCTACATATGGTCGAAACTGTTCTACAGCATGCAAAACACTTAACAGTTCTCGTTCCGACGCTGAATACTTGCATTCTCTTTCCGACAGTTTTTTGCTAGTGTAAGCAATAGGAACCTCCAGATCATCGACTATTTGGAACAAAACTCCCCCAGTTCCCCTGTTAGAAGCATCACATTGAATAGAAAAGGGTTTTGTAAAGTCTGGTACCCTCAGCACTGGTGTAGAAGTTAGTGCAGTCTTTAATTTTAAGAAAGAATCTTCTGCCTCCTTATTCCAAACAATGCGTTTAGTCTTCTTGCCACCCTTAGTCAGTTCATGTAATGGAGCTGCAACAATGGCAAAATTTTCCACAAACCGCCTGTACCAGCTTGCTAAACCAATAAAACGCTTTAGCTCCGTGTATGTCACAGGCCTGGGATATTCGAGTATAGCTTTAACTTTGTCCGGGTCTGTACGTAACCCTTCCTTATCTACAATATAGCCTAAGTATTTTAAGGATGACCTTGCAAATACGCATTTCTCCAGATTGATCGTCAAGCCTGCTTTCTTAAGCTGATTTTTTACATGTGTCAATGACGATAAATGACCGTCAAAATTGTCGTCACAAATGACGATATCATCCAAATAAGTGAACACTCTACTTTCGAATTCCGGCGTGAATAAACGATCCATCAAACGTTGCTGTGTTTGAGATGCATTACTTAGCCCAAATGGCATGACTTTGAATTGAAAAAGCCCTTTTCCAGCGAGTCCGAATGCAGTCTTTTCCTTGCTTGTTTCTTCTAGTGGGATCTGCCAGAAGGCCGATCGTAGGTCGATAGTTGATAGGAAGCGAGCATTTTTTAGGCTATCTAAGATGGTGGTAACTCTAGGTAGTGGATAAGAGTCTTTTACTGTAACCTTATTTAACTGACGACTGTCGAGACATAAACGATTCTTTCCAGAAGATTTCTTCACTAATAATACCGGGGAACGCCATGAACTGAAAGAGGGTTCTATTACGTCATTGTTTAGCATTTCCTGGATTTCCTTTTCAATTTCCGCCATGATTGGAGGAGCCAAGGGGTACTGTCTGTGTTTGATGGGCAAACTTTCTCCTGTGTCAATTCTATGCTTGATTAAGGTGGTTCTTCCTAAACCTTTACCAATCTCTGCTGCCATTTCCTCTAATAATTTGTCCAGGCGCTCTGCCTGTTGAACAGAAAGTTCGTCCCTCGAAATCACAGGTTGTGAGACGTTAATTTCCGTAATGTCAGCAACCGGTTTTCCTGCTCCTACAATTAAATGAAATGACTCAAAAAAATTCATACCTAATATAATATCATGTTTTAAAGAGTTCATGATATAAAAATCTACCACGTTGTATTTCCCCGAAAATTCAACAGGTAAATGTACAATGGAATCCATTGTATGGTAGGTCCCATCAGCCGTCGATATCATTTCTTTGTCGACTTTACGTTCTGAAAACCCCAATTTCTTCATTTTAGTTGCAAAGTTCTGCGAAATGACCGATACAGTTGCTCCAGAATCCAATAATCCCACAAACGATTGATTCAAGATTTTTATTTCCGCATAATATCGATTGTCTTGGTAGTGCTTATTAATATTACAGATCTTACCTGTTTTAAAGAAAATCGAAATGGTATGCAGCCATTGTTGCCACTCATCCGTAGTGGAGTAGTTTTTCGGGGTACGACTGGCCGGCATCGACTCCGTATTGTCGTTTTCCTTATTGGTAGTATTGCATGAACATTTGTTTGTGGTTTTTCCGAAACGTCCACATCTGTAGCAGAAGAGTCTTTGTTTTGGCAACTTACAATCTCTGAAACGATGCCCTGGGGTTCTGCAGTTCCAGCATTTTGTTGAGGGTACTTCCTTGTTATCTATGGCTGCCACCTCAGTCATGTTATCATTTTGCGATGTCTTAGAAGTGCTTCCTTGATACGCTAAATCTCTTTCCAGAGATTGATCACCTTGGGTAGGTTCCTTGAAATTATCACAGCTTATCTTGGTGCGTTCAATAATCCTTAGAACGGATGTTAATTCGCTCACTGAATCGAATGTGTCTCGGCATATGGCCTTCTGGAAGTAGGGTTGTAAATTCCTTTTAAGTATTGCCAGTTTTTGTGTTTCTGCGAAAGGAGTGGGTAACCGATTAAACATATTCTGCATAATAGCTATGTATATCAAAATACTTTCCTGATTGCTTTGTGTTCTCCGTTTAATCTCCTCTAATAGTTCCTCTTGGTAGCATGGATGCTGAAATGTGTCCAACAGTAGCCTCACTAAGTGAGCCCAGTTAGTTATTGCACCTTTATTGGCCCTAAACCATATTAGCGCTTCTTCTTCGAAGAAGTCTATGGCATAACGAAATAAGTCTTCATCGGCAGCATTCCGTGCTTCTTTAAGTTCCTCAATTCTTTCCAAGAACGCGTTTACACTTACAATACCCTTACCACTAAATTTGACACCCCAATCTTTAATGGGGACCAACTTACGTTTGCAGAAGCCATTATCAAACGTGGATGACCTTTGTATGCCCTGATGATGTGAGAAAAGACTACGTTCCTCTAAATGTGTCCGTGGTAAGTCAGCGTTGGCAACAGCAAAGTGTAATGCATGATTCTGGTGATTTTCCGTATCACCGTCCTTAAGTAAGGAAGATTTTCCTGAGATTCGGTGCTTTTCCAATTGATCCATTATCTGAACAGCTTCATCTCCCAGAGATTTCTGTAAGATGTCTTTGTCATGTTCCGAAATTAAATCTTCTTCCTCACTTTCTTCTCGCTGAAGTTGCTTTAGCGACGACAAGGTATCCTGAATGTTCTTTAATAAAGTCAAGTGTTTTTCAATGTCACTAGGCTCAGAAGGAATAATAAGTTTCGCACGGTTCGTTAAGTGTGTCAAACGAGAGTGTATACGACTATAAAACGAATGTTCGGGACTGTGCGATACTTCAGTTACAAGTAAAATTATTTCCGATAATTTTTTTTCACAAACCAATAACTCATTACACGGGTTATCAATGCAGGATTTTGGAGCCTTAAAGGAAATAGTTGACTCGCCCGACTGCTCTCGTACTAATATTTCCCGTAAAAATTTCCGCATAGTCGCCACGGTCTTACAATCAGAGACTCCTCGACAAGCCAATTCGAACTCGAGCTCATCTTTATGCAGTGAATTAACATCCATGATCAAACATAGTATTAAAATTTTAATAAACAATAATACGTAATATTAAGAAACAATAGTAGTTAATTTTAATAAACAATAATATCTAGGTAGTTTTTAAAACAACAACAACAACAACAACAATACAACAATAGTAGGTTATTTAAAAATTAAAAAAAAAAACAAATCTGCAATTAGGCTTGTCGTGCAAAATTATTTTTCAAAGTTGTAACGATTATCTATAATTCCATCCACGTTTATCTATAATATTTACCAAAATAAACTGATTACCATACCTAGTTCATCTTTCATTCAGTAAACCCTTGGGCGCCATTCTCATTTTTTTATTATTATTATTATTATACTTACACAATAAAGAACTGTTTTGTGATATGAGTTTATCAGATATTATTGTAGTAATAAGTTTATTTGTGGGTCATTACGCCACAAAATCAGGTGAATTGGGAAGGAAAGTCGTCACAGATATTATTTTTTTTTAATTTCAAACATTTCGTATTTTCATGTTTAGATTCCTATCATTACAGCTGAAAAGACGTAAACCGGTATTTGAATAGCAATTCCGATATTTTACGGGTAACTAAGGTACCTCAGGTAGAGAGAATGAAATATTTGTAACGAGATTTTATGTCATCAACCTTTGTGGAGTCAACTTTATCGGTTGCCATAATAAATTGTTCGAAAATCTTTGAAGTGGGAACGGTGTCACGTTCAGGAGTACAGGATACAAGTTTTATATTGTATCAGAATTGGGACGAGGCGAAGTATAGGTAAGGTGGTCCTAAAAGTGACTATTCACGCTATTTTTTTTATATACAACCTTAGTTTTTCTTTAAACGAAACCTGAAAATTGTTGTAGAATAAGCCACTACATCGATTTCAATCATTTTTACACCATATTATATTTTTCCCAAATAGGTACATATATTTAAAAAAAAAAAATGCCATACGAACATCTAATGACAGTCGTTACGGGTTGTTGGAGCCCTCAAAAGTCTAACAATTGGTTTCACTGCAATGCTTAGATATTATCGCCTTCGGGTTGTGGAGGTCAGACGGCAGTCGCTTCACGGAAAATATCGAAGTTTAGCCAAATATCAGCAGTTAGCGGACCCCAGACTCCAAAGCTGAAAGGCTACGGATGCGACTGGGATTAGCGCTGAAATGATGATAATGATTTTAAAAACAATGTAGTGTGGTAACCGAGCGCAACAATACAGTCCACAGCGGATCATAGTGTCATAGGGCTCCCGCGGGCGAGCGGCTCGTTGACCACATTTTTGTATGGACAACCAAGTAACATAATAAGCTCATAACTTTGTGATTCTTCATGACAGCTTCTTGAAATTTTGCACATAAATTCTTTACATAAAAAGACTGGACACGTGTTTCGAGTTTTGCATATACAAAAATGTTGTACAGCCATTGTTAAGGCATTGTAATTTAAGTTTTCCCTCAATACAATAAAATAATTTTTTTTTTCATATTATAAACCAGCGCTTGACCGCAATCCTGCCTAATGGTAAGCAGTGACGCAATCGTTGATGGTAAAGCGCACTAGTTTATTAAGAGCCTATTCACTCTAGCCTTGAAGACACTCAAATTGTAGTCCGATGGAAACACCGCCGCTGGCAAATTGTTCCAGTCCCTCGATGTACGAGGTATAAAGGAGGAGGCGAAACGCTTCGTCCGGATCGTAGTGGTGTTAACAACGTAAGGGTGGAAACCAGCCGTACGACGGGTCGTCCGCTGGTGGAACGGAGATGGGGGAATTAAATCATGCAATTCCCTCGCACACTCCCCGAAATGCATCCTATAGAACACCGAAAGGCTGGCTACTCTACGCCTGTGCTCTAGGCTGGTGTGGCTAAATGATGCCTTCAGTTTTGTACAATATTTGGCAATTGTTCTGAAGCGAAAAGTAAACCTAAAGGAGAACACAAAAACAAGAAAAGGACGAATAATAAATGTAGTTTTTAGTTAGTTCTATATTTATTATATTATTCATCAAATTAGTCAGTGTCTGAAGTAAATTGACGTATGTTTAGTCTCTACGTTTTTAATTACGTCTAATTTTTAACCGACTTCAAAAAAAGGAGGTTATCAATTCGACCCGTATGTATGTAAGCCACATTGCAAGTGTATGTATGTATGTATGTATGTTTTTATGTTTGTATGCACATATTTCCGGAACTACAAGTCGACAGCCTCCGTGGCGTAGCGGTGGCGGACGCGGCCGCTGCGCAAGGTGGGCGGGTTCGATCCCCGCACAGTGCAGGTATTTGTATGCATGAATATGAATACTTGCATTGGTCTGGTCGTGCCTCGGAAAGCACGTTAAGCCGTTGGTCCCGGTTGCCATACAAACATCTAGTGGCAGTCGTTACGGGTTGTTGGAGCCCTCCAAAGTTCAACAATTGGTCTAACTGCAATGCTTCGATTTCGCCTTCGGGTTGTGGAGGTCAGACGGCAGTCGCTTCACGGAAAATGTCGAAGTTTAGCCATTTCAGCAGTTGGACTGGTAAAGTGGACCCCAAACTCCAAAGCTGAAAAGGCTTCGGATGCGACTGGGATTAACGCTGTGATGATGATGATTTCCAGAACCACAAGTCCGATTTAAGTCATTCTTTTACTATTTATTTTTGTTGTACTATTTATTGTTCTACTTAGGGAATACTGTAAGTTTCATCAAAATCGGTTGAGTAGTTTTTGAAATAGGATTTTTTTTCGTATTGATGAGAACTTATTATAACAGGTTAGTTATGAGGCGAAAAAAAAAGGAATTTTCGTCCGACTTAAAAAAAAAAACACTTAAAAAGAAAAATAATTTTACTTTTGTCATGGCTCTAGAAGTCGGTGTCTCGAGGTTCCAGTTGTTTAGCTCGCCACCGATTTCTAGAGCCATGACAAAAGTAAAATTATTTTTCCTTTTAAGTGTTTTTTTGAAGTCGATTTCTATTTTTTTGTAAAAAGTTTTTAGTATGCAGTATTTTAATTTGACAGGACTAAATTAATAGGTTAGATTCTGTCATTTTTTTAAATAAATTAGAAAGAATAAGGTGCACTGAGCTTAAATTTAGTTTAATTCGGAGTCATTATAACAAAGCGTAAATTAGAATGATGGCATAACTGTTCGTATACAATTTTTTGTCAATCATTCCAATATACAACGTGTAACATAAAGGGTATATACATAACAAAGGCATGGCATCTTTACATGATATCAAACGATATTGGAAGGGTTTTTTAATCCTATCTCTTTATGTTAGGATGTTATGAGGAAAAACATCGCCTGTGATAGGCTACTATCATACTAGTCGTACAGAGATATTGAAGACATTTATCGGATCAAGTAACGTGACGGGTAACGAGTAGTTATTAACGTATGTAGTGTGCTGCCACGTTTGTTATGATTTACTTGATTTTAAGAAACAGACGAAACCGAAAATTTGGATCCAATTTTTTGAGTATTTTATTTTGAGGTGAAACCCTTCCGATATCGTTTGATATCATCTAAAGTTGCCATACATTACAAGACAATCAAAAGTCATTTATTCAAATTAGGCTGAGCATCACCACTTTTCCAACGTTAAAATTTCTTAAGACTTGACTTGACTTGACCGATGCACTTATTCATGGACCAAACTAAACCTACGTATACTCGCGCACGGTGTCCCAGACCGAAAGTTTATCTCGTCTGGATTATTGTAATCATGAACGTTTGAAATATTATTGGGTTTTATTTTATACTAGAAGTCTTTATTGAATGAAAGAACTGAAAAAATATTAGTACTTTATAACTTTATTTGGTAGAAACAATTTTTTAAATCATCCGTTTAAAAACTGCGTACTTTTTGGTACTTTAAGTTAAATGACAAATATAACTTTTTTTGTGTAAACTCAAAAGAATATCAAAGAAATATAATAAATGAAAGTAAAAAGAATAAAATAAATGTATGCAAATGTATTAATCATTAATGGACTCGTTGATATAACAATCGGAACATACAATCACTGCATGCTCGAGACAAAAATATTTTTTGCATTTCATCCTGAACAGATCCTTGGGATTCATACGACTATTTCATCTAACGCGAGCAAGTAAAAGAAAACCAAGTAAAGCTTCGATTTCCTCTTCATCTGTTAATCGACAGTCTCTAGCTCGTTTGAATTCAGGTGGAAGTTGCTCAATATGGTGGTTATTTTACTTTGTAATTAGATGGATTACTGTTCTAAAATGATGTTACTCATTACATACAATAAATATTACATAATAATAAAATTTATTAATACATTACTTTGAGTAATATTCTCAAATATATAATAAGTAACTAACATAAAACAGTAACACATATACTCGCGTCGGTCTCACAGACCGATAACTATCAACAAGTAACACACTTCCAGTCGACACCAATGCCTACGCCGCATTAAACAATGCCGAACAACAAATTAAGAAGCTACTAAAACCGCAAAGCCTCACTATACATATTTTTTGAGAAAACATGGAATTATTGCTTTGTCGGTCTGAGAGACCAACGCGCGAGTATACGAAGGTTAAGTAAGTATTTTTCTTTCTATTTCATTAAACAAAGAACAGAAGATAATTAATATTATCTAACTAAAAAATATACTAGTGTATTATAAAAAGTACCTATACTATAAATTATAATTTATAATTTGACAGGACTAAACTAATATTTTATCTTCGGTTCTTTTCTTAATGGGATAGAAAGAAAAGGATGCACTGAACTTGAATTTAGTTTGCGAACAACGGAATCGTGGTCAGTGTCTCAAAGAAAAAAAAATCCCACCGCCCTTCGTCAGTTCCTAGTGCTTTAGTTGGGAAGAAGTACAACTGTTCAATCGAATTTGATTCTATATAGTATGCAAAGTTATGTCTTACTAAAGGCTTTTTTTTTAAATAATGCTTGACCGCAATACCGCCTGATGATAAGCAGTGTTGCTATTGTTGATGGTAAAGCGCGCTAGTTCATTAAGCCTAATCACTTAAAACAATAATTAGAAGGGAAGACGGCAGTTGAGCGAGGTGATGCAATGTTAAACCCAACAACACAACTGCGCCAGAGGGAGATTAATCTGGATACCTTCCACGACCAAACTCCCGACACAACAACATTAGGCACATCGTACCCGGTACACGTCGCAATACAACTGCACAGACCCGTCCTCCGTACGGCTTCACCAGACATCATGCCGGAACACGACGAATCGCTTGGCGGCAAGACTTTGTCTGGTGGGTGGTAACTTATGCCGGCGGCTGATGTTGTTGCCTACCACCGAGAATGCACTAAACTTGAATTTAGTTTGCGAACAACGGAATCGTGGTCAGTGCCGCAAAGAAAAAAAAAATCCCACCGCCCTTCGTCAGTTCCTAGTGCTTTAGTTGGGAAGAAGCACAACTGTTCAATCGAATTTGATTCTATATAGATAACAGTATGTATGCAAAGTTATAAACTAGTGCTTGACCGCAATACCGCCTGATGATAAGCAGTGTTGCTATCGTTGATGGTAAAGCGCGCTAGTTCATTAAGCCTAGATATAGATATAGGCTATCGCAAGCAGCTCCGCCTGAAAGACGGTACACATCGACCCCAACTCATCCGCTTGGTCCGAATCTCGGACCCATCCCGCCAGTAGGAATATGCCGCCCCGACCCCTTCATCCGATTTACTACCGTCAGTGTAAATCTGATGAGCTGTAGGTGAGCCACAGTTTCGGAGAACATATTCTCCAGACACTGATAATCAACATCTGGCTCACTGGCGGGATGAGGGGCCTCCGTAAAGGTCCCGTGATGTTATGACGACCGAATTAAAGGAAATTAAATTAAATACTTGGCAACTCTAATAGATAGATCTTTAGGACGTATCCTGCTATATTACATATGCATACAGTGACGTATCTTTGTGTGCTTTCAACTTAGAAATGGAATGCATTACGAGATGCCAGTGTGAATTTTGCTCTTCAACGAATTTCGGGCACTCTACAAATTCAATGAATTTAATCGCTGTAGCTGAGCGATGGACAGCTGCGCTGCCTGTCACGGTTTCAATTCCCGCACGGTACATATACCTATGTATTTATATGGCTTACAGTAGTCGATCCGTGTTTGGCTGTTTGTGTATGTGAGTTTTAATGTTTGTAAACACAACCACGGTGCGAGAGCGTGGTGCAACGTTTTTATTAAAAAAAAAAGAAAAACATTGTGATGTGATCTATCTATAGAAAATCCATAGGAAATTATAGTATTGCCAGCTAGGAAAAATGTCGACCACAATGGAAATCGAAGTAACTTTTCATCTTTTATGTAAAGTAACTTCGTTATCAGGAGGAAAGAATAAAGATGGCATCAATTTGAGGTCACTTACCGTGACATTTTTTTGTAGGCTATATACTGTTATCTATGTAAAATAGGTACCCGTAGAGGAAAACTGTTCATTTTAATTTGTATTAGACAAAATGGTACATGAGATCAATTGCGTATTAGATACCGAGGCCCTGGCGCACAGGAAAGGGAAGGAACACTGGTGGTTTTTAGTCAGTAAAAGTCTGATAGTTCCGATCCGCCCAGAGCGGGATAGGTTATTTGATGATTTCCGCCTAAACTTGCCGCTAGAGGCCCTAGTGTAGCGTGCGGCCTCCGAAATTTCTAATGCCTCTGTTTGTGGGTTGGCTACGTGGGTTTTTTTTTAATTATGAACTAGTGCTTGACCGCAATCCCGATGGTAAGCAGTGACGCAATCGATGATGGTAACGCGCATTAGTTTATTAAGAGCTTATTCACTCTGACCTTGAAGACACTCAAATTGTAGTCCGACGGAAACACCACCGATGAAAGAACTTACGCAGAAGAGAAATTCCTACTGTTGGGCTAGGTATTTCTCATGTATCGTGGTTGCATTTACAAACTTATAAGCTCACAAACACAAACAGCCCGACCCACGCAGGAGTTTCTTCCGAAGAAAGAACTTACGAAGAAGAAAAATTCCTAGTTTTGGGCTAGGCATTTCTCATGTATCGTGGGTGCATTTATAAACTCACAAACACAAACAGCCAGATTCACGCAGGGGTTTCTTCCGAAGAAAGAACTTACGAAGAAGAGAAATTCCTAGTTTTGGGCTAGGCATTTCTCATGTATCGTGGGTGCATTTATAAACTCACAAACACAAACAGCCAGATTCACGCAGGGGTTTCTTCCGAAGAAAGAACTTACGAAGAAGAGAAATTCCTAGTTTTGGGCTAGGCATTTCTCATGTATCGTGGGTGCATTTATAAACTCACAAACACAAACAGCCAGACCCACACAGGAGTTTCTTCCGAAGAAAGAACTTACGAAGAAGAGAAATTCCTAGTTTTGGGCTAGGCATTTCTCATGTATCGTGGGTGCATTTACAAACTTATAAACTCACAAACACAAACAGCCAGATCCACGCAGGGGTTTCTTCCGAAGAAAGAACTTACGAAGAAGAGAAATTCCTAGTTTTGGGCTAGGCATTTCTCATGTATCGTGGGTGCATTTATAAACTCACAAACACAAACAGCCCGACCCACGCAGGGGTTTCTTCCGAAGAAAGAACTTACGAAGAAGAGAAATTCCTAGTTTTGGGCTAGGCATTTCTCATGTATCGTGGGTGCATTTATAAACTCACAAACACAAACAGCCAGACCCACGCAGGAGTTTCTTTCGAAGAAAGAACTTACGAAGAAGAGAAATTCCTAGTTTTGGGCTAGGCATTTCTCATGTATCGTAGGTGCATTTACAAACTTATAAACTCACAAACACAAACAGCCAGATCCACGCAGGGGTTTCTTCCGAAGAAAGAACTTACGAAGAAGAGAAATTCCTAGTTTTGGGCTAGGCATTTCTCATGTATCGTGGGTGCATTTATAAACTCACAAACACAAACAGCCAGACCCACGCAGGAGTTTCTTTCGAAGAAAGAACTTACGAAGAAGAGAAATTCCTAGTTTTGGGCTAGGCATTTCTCATGTATCGTGGGTGCATTTATAAACTCACAAACACAAACAGCCAGACCCACGCAGGAGTTTCTTTCGAAGAAAGAACTTACGAAGAAGAGAAATTCCTAGTTTTGGGCTAGGCATTTCTCATGTATCGTGGGTGCATTTACAAACTTATAAACTCACAAACACAAACAGCCAGACCCACACAGGAGTTTCTTCCGAAGAAAGAACTTACGAAGAAGAGAAATTCCTAGTTTTGGGCTAGGCATTTCTCATGTATCGTGGGTGCATTTATAAACTCACAAACACAAACAGCCAGACCCACACAGGAGTTTCTTCCGAAGAAAGAACTTACGAAGAAGAGAAATTCCTAGTTTTGGGCTAGGCATTTCTCATGTATCGTGGGTGCATTTACAAACTTATAAACTCACAAACACAAACAGCCAGATCCACGCAGGGGTTTCTTCCGAAGAAAGAACTTACGAAGAAGAGAAATTCCTAGTTTTGGGCTAGGCATTTCTCATGTATCGTGGGTGCATTTATAAACTCACAAACACAAACAGCCAGACCCACACAGGAGTTTCTTCCGAAGAAAGAACTTACGAAGAAGAGAAATTCCTAGTTTTGGGCTAGGCATTTCTCATGTATCGTAGGTGCATTTACAAACTTATAAACTCACAAACACAAACAGCCAGACCCACACAGGAGTTTCTTCCGAAGAAAGAACTTACGAAGAAGAGAAATTCCTAGTTTTGGGCTAGGCATTTCTCATGTATCGTAGGTGCATTTACAAACTTATAAACTCACAAACACAAACAGCCAGATCCACGCAGGGGTTTCTTCCGAAGAAAGAACTTACGAAGAAGAGAAATTCCTAGTTTTGGGCTAGGCATTTCTCATGTATCGTGGGTGCATTTATAAACTCACAAACACAAACAGCCAGACCCACACAGGAGTTTCTTCCGAAGAAAGAACTTACGAAGAAGAGAAATTCCTAGTTTTGGGCTAGGCATTTCTCATGTATCGTGGGTGCATTTATAAACTCACAAACACAAACAGCCAGACCCACGCAGGAGTTTCTTTCGAAGAAAGAACTTACGAAGAAGAGAAATTCCTAGTTTTGGGCTAGGCATTTCTCATGTATCGTGGGTGCATTTATAAACTCACAAACACAAACAGCCAGACCCACGCAGGAGTTTCTTTCGAAGAAAGAACTTACGAAGAAGAGAAATTCCTAGTTTTGGGCTAGGCATTTCTCATGTATCGTAGGTGCATTTACAAACTTATAAACTCACAAACACAAACAGCCAGATCCACGCAGGGGTTTCTTCCGAAGAAAGAACTTACGAAGAAGAGAAATTCCTAGTTTTGGGCTAGGCATTTCTCATGTATCGTGGGTGCATTTATAAACTCACAAACACAAACAGCCAGACCCACGCAGGAGTTTCTTTCGAAGAAAGAACTTACGAAGAAGAGAAATTCCTAGTTTTGGGCTAGGCATTTCTCATGTATCGTGGGTGCATTTACAAACTTATAAACTCACAAACACAAACAGCCAGACCCACACAGGAGTTTCTTCCGAAGAAAGAACTTACGAAGAACAGGAATTCCTAGTTTTGGGCTAGGCATTTTTTTGTATCATGGGTCCGCTTACAAACGAATACACTCACATACACAAACAGCTAGTCTAACTTTTTTTAAATCAAAAATAGTCACTCGTCATCAACCTTTTTATCGTCTCACTGCTGGTCACAGGTCTCCTCTCACACAGAGAAGGATTGAGCGTAATCACCACCCTTGCTCAATGCGGGTTGGCGATTTCAGACTTAAAGTCCAGGTTTCCTCAAGATGTTTTCCTTCACCTTCAGTCATTGATGTCCAAGATATACTTAGAAAGTGCATATAACTTTAGAAAAGTTATATTGGTACTTGCCTGACCTGGAATCAAACCCGCGCACTCATATTTGAGAGGCTAATTCTAATTTTGAATCACGAGCGCAGCGAGTGATTCAATTTTAGAATCCTTCGCTTGCTCGGTCATCAAAATTGAACACGCGGTTAAAAAGCAACTTTGCACTCTTGTATAACAAATAACTATGGTCTTTTCAAATTAGTCAGTGCCTGTGGTAAATCGACGTATTTTTAGTTGCCTTTGTCTATGGAGTATATTAATTTGATGAAGTTAAACTTAGTTTATTTTGTGAACAAGGGTTATAGCCGCCATTGTGTTTGTGTGAATAGCCATTACCACAGAACGTGTTAAAAGTGAAGGTCGTAAGGGTCGACATTTAGAAAAAAAAAATAACGTCAAGTGCAAAAGCTCTCTCAAATTTCCAGCATAATTATGAATGTGGTGTGCTTCAAACAGAACCGCAATAATTAAATTTTACCTCCTTCAGTCCTTTAGATTCGTTCCAGGTACATTATTCATAAATTCATTTTGAGTTTTTATCATGAGATATTAGGTTCATATTAATATTAAAACGGTCATTAAAACTGGTATACCTGTTACACTGGCAAAATTTCGGAATTGAATTTCGATACAATATCCCAGGAATTTACGTTTTGACCGCCTCCGTGGTGTAGCGGTAGCGGACGCAGCCGCTGCGCAAGGTGGCGCGGGTTCGATCCCCGCACAGTGCAAGTATTTGTATGCATGAATATGAATACTTGCACTGGTCTGGTCGTGCCTCGGAAAGCACGTTAAGCCGTTGGTCCCGGTTGCCATACAAACATCTAGTGGCAGTCGTTACGGGTTGTTGGAGCCCTCAAAAGTCCAACAATTGGTCTAACTGCAATGCTTCAATGTCGCCTTCGGGTTGTGGAGGTCAGACGGCAGTCGCTTCACAGAAAATGTCGAAGTTTAGCCATCTCAGCAGTTGGACTGGTAAAAGCGGACCCCAGACTCCAAAGCTGAAAAGGCTTCGGATGCGACTGGGATTAACGCTGTGATGATGATGATGATTTATTAATTTAGCGGACCCCGGGCTCCAACGCGAAAGCCGCGGATGCAACCGGGATAAACGCTGAGATGATGATGATGATGATGATGATCCCAGGAATTTACGTCGACAAAGACCTGATTAGTTAGATTTTATTTTCATAACAGAAAAGAAAAAAGTAGGTTTCGTAGGTAACAAAAGAAATATCGGCCGTCAAGTTTAAATGCCAACAAAAATCTGCCTTTGATATTTAAATCTTTCGACATTAAGCTGAAGACGTTTACACCCCAATAACTTCGAGAAACATAATAATCTTTCGTCGCTTAAGGTCTAAATCTCGTCCGGAGTTGTATTCAACGGAAGATGCGGTAAAAACACTTGGGCCCAACATGATACGCTTGTCAAGAGATTTTTGTTTCCGCAGCCGCGCCTGCACTTGACATCAATTCTGGATAGGGAAAAAGGAGGTTCATTTAAGGTCTAAACGACCTCGGGTTTTTCAGTATTTGATTAGCTTTATTTTAAAGAGGGTATTCGTTAAGGAGACTGAAACAATGAGAACGATTTGGAGGCAGATATGTTTCAATTCGAGTTCATTAGTCCCCCTCGGATTCGAATTGGTGAGTTTATTAAGAGTTTAGTAGACTTATTGGTACGTAAGGATTGCTGATTGAAATTCTGGCGTATATTTTGCTACTAGCTACATAGCGTAAAGTAATTGATAGTACAGATTGCTTCATTATAAGTAAAATGCTGAGTTAGTTACATCGTTTATAACTTGATATTTTTTTAATGTTTTTCTAAGGAAACAATTAGGAAATAAATGAAGATTATTCTTTTTCTCATACCTTTTTTTTATTCTTATGTAAGTTGGTATGTTTTAATGAATACTTACTCATTAATAGCTCATTACTTATGCCTTTTAATAACTCAGCAAAATGAGCTTAAGCTCTCAAAAGTTTTCGGGCATAGTAAAAATGTGGATATTTTGGTACAATTAATTTCATGCAATCATTTTCATTGAATTGAGTTCCATTTAATGAAAAGGTCAACAGTTTGATCTATTTTAAAGCTAGATCATTAGATTCATAAGTATGAAATCAGCCTTCAACTAACGGATGGGCCGACGGCGTCAGAGTGGCACTTGAAGTTATTTCCGCTATCCGGCCAAGGCCCCTTTCCGTATCGCTGTGGGAGAATTGTTTCCATTTTTTGCTTTGTTTATTCATTACAAGCATGTTGGTTTTGTTTTTCACATGTCATATTCAGAAATACTGATATTCAATTGCAAAGTCGACTCTAACATATAAAGTAGAAAATGGATGAAACTCTGAAATAGTAATGGTTTGCAGAGAATATTGACGGATTTTAATACATGATCAGCCTATATTTTCCCATTAGTGGGACACAGGTCTCCTCTTGGTGAGAGAGCGTGGGCCGTAATCTACCACGTGCGCCCAGTACGGGTTGGTAAGGATTATAATACATAAATGCTAATAAAAGTTTTTTTTTTAATGAAAACTTTTTTAGCTTCTTTATCATTTAAAATTGGATGAAACGAAAAAGCGACTGTAATACCTATCCCATCTACACGCTCCGTCTTGCCTGCGCAGTCCAGGCCTGTGCAGTCATGACGGTACAAAAATACGGAACACACGCGCTTACTTGCGCAAACTGGTTTGTACAAGCATGCTCGCAGGTAACACGGAGCGTGTAGACGGGGCATAAGAAGAAGTAGACACATACATATGTCTACGTAAATTCATAAGATGTAACGTGTGACCCTAAATTAATTATATTAGGAAAATATGCATGCTATGATATGTCAAATAATTTGTAGGTAACTATTTATATTAAATTCTTAAAAGATGAATAAAAACGATAATCATTAAAATATGATAGAAATAAATCCCTTTATTCACAAACATTGCTTAAAATTAACTAGTGCTACGCAAAGTTTATGAACAAAGGAAATAATGTGAATCTTGCAACGAAAAATATTTAAAAAAGAAAAAAAAAACCACCACAGTGCACTTTTTTCGCATTTGTCTGCCGAAACTTCGAACACATATTAATTGACTAGCTTTCCGCCCGCGGCTTCGCCCGCTTAAAGTTCGGTTATATCGCGCTTTTTAGATTTCCCTCGGGAACATCAAATTTTTCCGGGATAAAAGGTAACCTATGTTCATTCTCAGGGTCTAAAGATTGTCTTTGCCAAATTTCATCAAAATCGGTTGAGAGGTTTAGGGCGGGAAAACGTAACAGACAGACAGAGTTACTTTCGTATTTATAATATTAGTATAGTATGGATTTAATAGCACCGTTAAAAACATTCACTGAACTAACGATAAGAATTATACTTGATAAGTACAAACAGTAAAGGTTTTTCACAGGAAAGGTAGACTACCGGATCGTCTGGATTAAAGTGGAGATAGCCACATTTAGTGATACTTATACCACATTGAAGAAGCGTTGGATCCCGTTTACCTGAAAGCATATTCGCCTGTTGTAATTCCGTTCGGCAACATTATTTTTTGAGCTTACCCAGAGACGGCCATTACCATAATTACTTGTATTTTCATCGAATCGGAGGCTGCTTCGTAAAATGTCATGAAAAAATTGTATACATACAATACGATATCTGTTTATAGTTGTTTTATTTTTTTAATTTTTATGACGTAAGTTATAAAATGGTTTTTCATCTTGGCGTTTGTGGTTTTTGTGTATATTCTTATGTCATCATCATCCTTTTTATCGTCCCACTTCTGGGCACAGGTCTCCTCTCATACAGAGAAGGATTGACCATAATCACCACACTTGCTCAGTGGCGATTTCAGAATTAAAGTCCAGGTTTCCTGAAGAAAAAGTATTCTTGTGTACCTCCACTAACATATTGTAATTGTTGTTCTTCATTAATTGTCTTCTTCTAGTTGTCAATAGGTTGTTCAAAGGATTGCTTGAAAACCTTTACCAATGTTTATATTATTATTATGTAAATTTTTATTATTATTATTTTTTATTTGATATTAATAAAATTCGTCTCAAAACTGACATCAATTATTAATGGAAATCGATGGGTGGATGTTTGTAATTCTATCACATAACTACTAAACGTATTTGAATGAAAGGAGATGTTTCATTTTGGCCCACCACTATGTATGGTATATAGATAGAAAGGAAAAAAATTTAAGATTTTCATAAAAATACAAATAAATTAATTTGAATAAAAATACAAGTATATATACAGTATGTTAAATAACAGAGGGCGTTCCCTTAAACTCGTTAATATATAATTATCATTAATAGATTAAAATAAAAATATCAGCATAGAAAAATAAGCATAAAAAAATCCGAATAAAAAAAAATTCTAATTGGAAATAAATTAGAAACCTCCTATTTTAAATCAAAATAGTAGCGTAGTATCATAAACAAATTGCGACCTTGCCGTCTTTCAAGTTCGCGTGTACAGTGTGTTTCTTTTACATGTCAATTTAAATTTTTTATTGAATATTTTCTTATTGGAAAAAATTTTAAAACATTTTGTTTTCGAATGGAAATATTTTTTTTAGCATGTATGTATGCTATACTATTTCGGGTTAACGGGAACGCCCTCTGTTAGTTAACATACTGTATAATTAATTATTTGAAACGATTTCTAGTGAGATAACCCTTTATTAAGGTAGCCATGACACTTTTTATGACGTTTGATTGGCGACTTTGACAATTCTATTTTCCCGTTGTGTTCGTGTCGAGTGTTGACTTGAGCTGATTGTGTTTATTTAATGGGCTGTATATTCGGAATTCATGTTTTGTTTTTTTCGCAGTTATATGGCAGATAATATAGATACGATAGCCTTAGATACATGAAACGTCAATCAAATGTCACTGTCAAAATCTTATTTCGCTTATTGCTGCCCACCATATTTATTAGTAGTTGTGTTGCAGTCCTTGGCCGAATTAAATTGAATCTGTATAAAAACTAAGCCAAAATATATTAAATTAACATTAAAAACAGTTAACTATAGCGTAACTGTACCTAGCATTAAGGGTACAATGTGCTGACCCAGGCTCCATACATTTCTGAAACATCTCCTTTGGTCCATAGATAGGTTATAACCAGGATTGATATGCAAAGAATAGTTTTTATACTTTATATTCACATTGGATCTTTTTTAAGTTGTATCACCAGGAGTTTCTGCTCTACTGTGTGTGCTTTTACAAATATTTAAACTCGCATACTCAAACAACCAGATCTGGAACAACTATTCGGAGCTAGCAATGCAGCAGTCAATTACTTTTTTTTAAATTATAAACTAGTGCTTAACTGCAATCCCGCCTAATGGTAAGCAGTGATGCAATCGTTGATGGTAAAGAACACTAGTTTATTAAGCCTATTCACTTTAAAAACTTAGTAATAGGAAGGATGACGGCAGTTGAGCGAGGTGATCGACCAAACGATGCTGCGCTATAGGGAGATTGATCTGAAGACTCTCCACGACCAAACTCCCGACACAACAACATTTGGCGCATCGTACCCGCCACACAACGGAACAAAACTGCTCAAACCCGTCCTCCTTACGGCTTCACCAGACATCATGCCGTAACACGACGAATCGCTTGGCGGCAAGACATTGTCTGGTGGGTGGTAACTTCTGCCGGCAGCCGATGTTATGGCCTACTACCGAGAAAACAAGGAAATTTCGTTCAATTACTGCTCGAACCGTGTCGTCAGCTAAAAATTTAATGAGCTTTAATTTAAAATGATTTCTTATACTTTACTCTTCGTATATGCGGAACATGGATCCATGCGAGACACGATTATAACTGTTTCTGTAAGTACATTACATTTCATAAATCAGAATACTTTATAATTCTTTACCAAAACTTGCGATAAATCACCTAAATAGGTATATCTCAAAGCAAGCAATCACCAGTCACTCTCAAACTCCTTACCCCATCTACCCGCAACGCGTAAATTAGTAAACTATCGAGATTACTATTTCACTCTTACCTACCTACCCTCCGTCTACCGTCGTCAAGGCGTTAATTGCCGTGAACAGCAACAGATCAGGGACATCAATCTAACAGATAAACGATAAAAAGGTATCATAACGCGAACCTACTAATTTTGTATTGTAAATAACAGAATAAGAAGCCTCTAAATTATTTATAGGTTAGTCGCAAAATCTGGAAATGAAGAACTGAATAGAAGCTTGGAATTTTGTGTTGGCTTGTGAAAGATTTATCTATGTCAATTAATTGATTTGAAATGTCTGTTTGTCATGTAAAACTAAAAATTTTGCCTATTAGTTTGTTTTTTATTTAATTATAAACTAGCGCTTGACCGCAATCCCGCCTGCTGGTAAGCAGTGACGCAGTAGTTGATGGTAAAGCGCACTAGTTTATTAAGAGCCTATTCACTTAGAGCCTTGAAGACACTCAAATTGTAGTCCGACGGAAACACCGCCGCTGGCAAACTGTTCCAGTCCCTCGATGTACGCGGTATAAAGGAGGAGGCGAAGTTGCTGTTTGGTATGTGGGAAAAAAGTTTTGTGCAGACATACCACGCTGGTGAAAGGTTTCATTACAATGGTAGCCTGAAAGACAGGTTTAAATGAACCTAGTTGGGGTGGTCCCAATATTAGTTTTAGAACTTAACTTTTCGCATTATATTATGTATTAGTCTATAATATATTAGGCTAACTTTTACGATTGTTATTATTAAGAATTTTTATTACTATACAAACTGAGCAGTTTTATACTGTTCTTAAAATTTTTGTATAATGATACAAAAATTTAATGTATTAATTGAGTGAGCTTTCATATCGACATTTTCGTATTTTTTTACGTTTGAGTAGTAGTTATAACAATTATTAAAACTTACGTAATTTTAATTACAAATTTCGTTATTGCAAGATTTATTTTTCTATTGAAATTATTTCTTAACAAATTCGAATTACATTATTCTTTCTTCTTTTAGAAACATAATTTCTTATATTTCCGAACTCACAAATTATATTCCACCTTTCTCTACATTAAACTTCAAATCAACACTTGGGTTAAGCAAACAGGAGCATCTCAAAATCTTATATTGCTCAAATCAAATTTAATGTAATCGCACGCTCAAGTTGACAACTTTCTAAAAGAGGCTTTAACGTAAATTATGAAGGAGATAAAAGTTCTCTCTTGTACATTTAGGAGTTACAGATTTATTATGGCGTTTCGATTAAAAATACAATACATCATTTCTTTTCTGGGTGAAAAAAACTTGGTGAAGCAGAAAGTTAGCAAAGTAGGGCATTATTTACTACCCTGCTGTGCTTCGCACCGTTTAGCATTTTTTTTAATTTTTTTTTGTTTTTAACATCATATCTCAGTTTAATAATATTATGCACGAACACACATCTTCTGGAGTTAATTAGAGGGAAGGCGTAGAGTAGCCAGCCTTTCGGTGTTCTATAGGATGCATTTCGGGGAGTGTGCGATGGAATTGCATGATTTAATTCCCCCATCTCCGTTCCACCAGCGGACGACCCGTCGTACGGCTGGTTTCCACCCTTACGTTGTTAACACCACGACGATCCGGACGAACCGTTTCGCCTCCTCCTTTATACCGCGTACATCGAGGGACTGGAATAATTTGCCAGCGGCGGTGTTTCCGTCGGACTACAATTTGAGTGTCTTCAAGGCTAGAGTGAATAGGCTCTTAATAAACTAGTGCGCTTCACCATCAACGATTGCGTCACTGCTTACCATCAGGCAGGATTGCGGTCAAGCGCTAGTTTATGATATATATATATAAAAAAAAAGAAAGAAAACCGCTTCAAAATCTTAAAAAAACTGGACACGTGTTTCGGGTTTCGCATAAATAAATGATAATGTTATATGGAATACCTACCCTATAGCCGGGCACTGTCCCCTAAGATACACACCTAGCCTAGTTTAGGGAACAGGGTTAAACCTATTGGACGTACGTAACCAGATGCTAAATTAAGTATAAGTTATTCTGTATACAGTGCAATGTACTTGAATCTTTGTGGTAATATGCATCATCATCATCTCAGCGTTAATCCCAGTCGCATCCGTAGCTTTTCAGTTTTGGAGTCTGGGGTCCGCTTTACCAGTCCAACTGCTGATTTTGGCTAAACTTCGATATTTTCCGTGAAGCGACTACCGTCTGAAATCCACAACCCGAAGGCGATATCTAAGCATTGCAGGTAGACCAATTGCTAGACTTTGAGGGCTCCAACAACCCGTAACGACTGCCATTAGATGTTCGTATGGCAACCGGGAGCATCGGAGGCACGACCAGACCAGTGCAAATATTCATATTCATGAATACGAACATTTTCACTATGCGGGGATCGAAACCGCGCCTCCTTGCGCAACGGCCGCGTTCGCTGCCGCTACGCCACGGAGGCTGTCAAGCTTTGTGGTAATATACAATTATTATTATTACTTCGACCCGCAATCGATTGAGAGCTTTCCGCATAGGTCAGTGCAGATCATAGCCAACAGCTGCTGGGGTGTCACGAAGTGGGACCCGTAACACAACACGTCCTCATTTCGAAAATACTTTTTACCCGACTGCCAGGAGGGTTATGTTTTTAGCGCCTATCTTGTATGTATTATTCTTTATTACCTAGTATCTCCAGAACCGCTGAACGGATTTTCACATTTGAGGTATCGTTAGATTTGCCTTAATTGCCCAACTGCTACTAGATAGGTGACATTTTAAAAAAAACCGAAATGTTGGATGTATGACGCCATATTGTGAGATATAAAGAAAAAAAATTCTACCAAGCATATCGAGTGGGATATCAAAATGAAGGATTTTAAACACTGATTCTAAATATGTATAATTGTATATAACTTAATATTAAATGGAACAAAATTAAAATATTTACATATTTACATATTTTTTTCTGCCAAGCATATGGAGTTGGCTAATAAAATTAAGGATTTTAATCACTGATTATAATACATATATTGACTATAAATACATTTTATATAAAAAAGTCTTTAAATATAAAACTGCCGTTTAATAGGAAAAAGATCTTTTGTATTAATTGAAGTAATTACCCATGCAATCAATGTATTTTTGCCAACACAGTGGCAGTTTATTGATTCATAAAGAAATCAGCTGGACGAGAGGCAAGTGGCAGTCTCCGAATGGGGCAATGCCAAACTTGTAGCATTCAATACCGCCAAAACACAGGCGTGTCTTTTCACCCCCAAAAGGAGCCCGTTCTACCTTTTCAGTTCGTTAGAGTTTTATGCAGGCGGGTTTTTTGTTTTTAAATAATATTTTTTATGTTCGAAATACCTTAAGTCTGACACTATATACTGCACTCACTCTTACGATTTTTAAGTTACATTGCGAATACGGAAAACGACTTTTAGATTCTTTTATTGAATTTTTTTGACAAAAGCCAGGTAAGCTGTTATTGGGTTTGAGAAATTACAGACAGACATCTGTACTTTTTCAATGGCAGCCTAAAAGCCTGGACCTATGTCCGATTGATGGCAACGGGCTGCGAAATGTGGGTGTACTTACTTGTAGGTACTGTAACCAAAAGAGATGAATCAAACATGAATGATTTCGAATAAAATTTTATGTAATTATGTAATAGAAAACAAACAGTGCAGTCACTGTGATGATAATTACTTATTTTAAAATAAATAATAACATCGGCACCTTTTAAGCCCCGTACATCGAAGGCCTGGAACAATTTGCCCGCGGCGGTCATTCCCTCTGATTACAATTTAAGTGTCTTCAAAGCTAGAGTGAATGGGATATAAACTAGTGCGCTTTAAATCAATGATTGCATCAGTGCTTACCATCAGGCGTGATTGCGGTCAAGCACTTGTTTATAACGTTAAAATAAATATTAATAAAATAAGTTTCATGTAAATGGGCGCAAAACCACAGCCTAACAAAAATATGATTTTTCTTTTGGGAAATCCATAAATATTTATGAGCAGGCACGTTTGAGACCACTTAAAAGCTTCAAGTAAAAAGTTGTTTGACAAAACACAAAGTTCTACAGCAGTAGAGCGGTAAAGACCTGGAACTGCGATCTATAGGTGTGGTTCTCATCCAGGTCGGGTGCTTGCGTAAATAACTTCTATTACCATGGCTCTCGAAACGGTACAGGAAAACCTCGCAAGAAAATATCGACATTTAGAACTAACTTCGAAGACATTAGTGATCCCTCACTGGGCCCCTGTGGTAAAATCACAGTCCATTCAGTCTCTCGAGTGGAAATCTGTATCCCTGCATGGCAAACATTATAAGCTGATTATATGCATAAACTTCTATAAACCATTAGGGTCAACTCACACGTACCACAACTACATCACAACGACGCCACGTGGTCGGGCATATATTTTGTATTGAAAATTAATATTACAATTCACACGTACCACATTTTGCCGTTGTTATGGATCACCTGTGTAATAAGACTACATCGCAACCACATCGCGACTGCAACGCTACTACCGGCGGCGGCACCGTGACCACGTCGCCACGACATGACGTCATCAACAGCGCGCGCCCTGCACATGACCACGTGGTTACCACAGCGACAACGCAACCACATCGACATTTTGTCGCTACCACAACGCAACTGCAAAAAGCCGCTGCGAAACTATTCACACGTAACCACAGCTTGACCACATTTTGTCGCTGCGACGTGGTGTGGTTGTGGTACGTTTGAATTAACGCTTACCCGTAGAATGCATAACTGCGTCGGTAATGTTATTTTACAAATGCGTTTATATTAAACTTTACCAACATGTACCGTTATTTACAATAAGTAATTAAAACATGACATTTAAAAGCAAAGCATTAACTAGTCATACTATTCACGTCGTATTACAACCAAGTATTCACTGACAGCACATTTGCATATGAAAAGTATTAGGTAAGTATGACCTTTTTGATTTTCTGATTGTTTGCGTTGCAAGAGGCGTGAGATATGCAGAAGGAACTTGAGACGACCATGGGATCCTTTTCGAGAGGGATTGAGCTATGTCACTTAATGTCTTTGGTTCTTAGACATGCTGGTTTCCTTGCGATGTTTTCCTTTAAGACGCTGTGATGAAATTGTTTACACAAAGTAAAACGTCTGTCCAGGTTTGAACTTTCGACCTAAAACTCTGTAAATAGTAGCCGTTGCCACTCTCGTGGTAATAGTATGCAGATGGTAAAGGGACACGCCTGTGTTTTGTCATTTTTGTGTAGGTATTTAGTCCCAGATCACGACAATACATTATGTAACGAGGTTACGTGAAAGGGACCCCGTATGTGCGTTTCCTTCTCGTTTCACGTCCCTATTTTGTGGCTTACGCCTTGTTAAGTAAATATGTAATTTTATGTATTTGTCTATGCTAAAAGGCGTTCACTAAAGCAGGCTTTGTGCCGCTTAGTAAATATGGTAGTGTGGCATGGTAGTAATAACATTTGTATGGCCCACATGCCATGTACAGATGCACACTGGACTAAACCATAACATGGGACGGTGCATACCGCAGCTTTAGTCCCCTTGTAACAATACTAACAAATTGTGAGTTTAAGAGCAGGTTGTTTCAAGACCATTTAACGCACACGTATTCATAAAAAATGGCGCTAACTATCGTCAACGCAAAAATAATTGTTTCAAAACACAATTACAAAACTATGGCGTTACTACATATTATGGCTTTAAATAATACTGAATATACAACCGTTATTGTTTGACGTATTGTATGTTACGTTCATCGTTCGTTTGAAACGACAGGCCCTTAGGGTTATGACAATTTCCTGTTCAGAATGAAATGGGACGTGACGAAGAGGTAATCTCTGCGCCTTTACGCCGTTAGTCGCCGCAGGAGACGCTCTGGGCGTCGGGAGTCAGTAACCGACTGCCGGCCACCCGTAGGCACAGGCTTGCGGTCGATGAGCACCGTCCGGTCAGGATCAGGTTCGGTTCGACGGCGCATTTTGATTTCCTTCCGAGCCTCATAGAGTTATCAGCATGCAGTGACGACTTCCTGTTTGAAAGGGCAATTGAAGGAACAATATATAAATACATATATAGCATAATACCATAAAAGCATAAAATATTACGTTTTCAAATGATACTGTTTTAATTTTATGACAATTTTTTTTTTTTCATTAACTAGAGCGCCTTTATCCTGTGCCCTATTAAAAAGGAAAATACTTTGTTGTGCCCGACTGGTACCATAATTGATTCGATATTTCAATGTGTCAACTATTGTGTACCTACACATCATTGAATAGAATAAATTATTGAGTAACATGAGTCAGTTCTTTCATAAAAAGTCTGACACACTCTTGCTTTTCTCGCGTTGGGCAGAGCGGGAAAGCGCATTTTCTCATCCAATTGATGGTTTCTAACTAAGGGTAACGACATTGACAGCAAGAATAAGGATCATTTTTGCTTGCCATGCCATGTCACACAGTGCGGACTGGTGAGCGCCATACATTAAATATCTTACACGAAGTTACTTAAAGTACCGCGTTTTATACTTGTTTATGTATTAAGTTTTCTAACAAAGATTTATTTTATTACTTACTTTAGTTATTAAGAGTGTGTGGAAAGTATTAAAATGCTAAGTTAATGCACGTACCTACATTAAGGTCTTCGAGTTCATTTTTGCTGTAGTAGAAGTAGGAAATTACAATCTCTATACTAATATATAAACCTGAAGAGTTTGTTTGTTTGTTTAAACGCGCTAATCTCAGGTACCACTGGACCGATTTGAAAAATTCTTTTTGCATTGATAGCCCATTAATCCAGAAAAGCTATATAATATCACGCTGCGACCAATAGGAGCCGAATATAATAACTAACTACACGCGAACGAAGTTGCGGACAGCCGCTAGTTTCTTATAAATGACGTCCTTTCACAGTTACTTTGCCTTGGACAGACATAATCCAATTAGAACCTTATTTTACCGAAATTGAAGTTTAAAGTGATTTGACAGACTAGTCAGTTTCAGTAACTTTTCACCGCTGAAATAAAAAAAATATGTCAAGGATAAGCTTCTGCTGTCCGTCCTTCCCTTTGTCCATCTTTCATCGGACTGCATCTAATGAGCCGTACCTAGCAGGTAGACAGTTGAAATTTTAGCAGAGCATGTTTTTTCTTTTTCCGCTATAATAATTAATAAAAAGAATAATGTAAAACATCATGGAGATTTCTGCTGAAAAAATAAAAGTGTTTTCTCGACGTCTTTTAGCTTTGTGAGTTGTGATTCCGAATTCCACGTGTCATCATCATCATCATCATCTCAGGCGTAAGACGTCCACTGCTGGACATAGGCCTCCCCCAAGGATCTCCACGACGACCGATTTCGCGCCTCCTGCATCCAGCGGTCTCCCGCGACCTTTACCAGAAGTCACTCCTCAAAAAGGGGTCGGTCTCGCATATAATTTTTGAATAACTCACATATTCTCTACAATGTCACATAATTCTGATCACAAGCCTCACATACATCACACATACTAGCCTTGGATCAGCCAACTAAGCCATCTGATGACGTCAGAGATGGTCATTACAATTCGAAGCATTCACGTACGCTGCATCAGCTAAATGCCACGATGGAGCACTAAATCATTGATATTTCGACTTGAATGTCCTTTGGCAAGATTTGTATTGGATGGCTGTATTATGTAATATTGGAATTTGGCAGCCGGGCCTGGCTTAATATGGGGTTGTTATTGTAATGAATTGACATTACATGTGATATTAAATTTTACGCTATCATATGTGATATGACAAAATTTATAATAATATTAATCCTACGCGAGATGAACAGATATTTGTTACTCTTTAACGCAAAAACTAATTTCTTTTTTATCGTTAAACTAGCGGCCGCCAGCGACTTTGTTCGCGTGGAGTTGTTTATTCTCAGCTCTTATTGGTCGTACCGTGATGTTAAGCCTTCCTGGATTAATGGGCTATCCAACGCAAAAAGATTTTTTCAAATCGGACCAGTAGTTCCCGAGATTAGCGCGAACAAACAAACAAACATACAAATAAACTCTTTAGCTTTATATATTAAGTATTTTTTTTTTATATATATCATAAACTAGTGCTTGACCGCGATACCGCCTGATGGTAAGCACACGATGCAATCGTTAATGGTAAAGCGCACTAGATTATTAACAGCATATACACCCGAGCCTTGAAGTCACTTAAATTGTAGTCAGACAGAAAAACTACCGCAGGCAAACCGTTCCAGTAGTCCCTCGTTGTACGCGGTATAAAAGACGAGGCGAAATGCTTCGTCCGAACGCAATGCCAATAATAAAGGATACTCACTGTAAAATGATATGTCCGACGTTTGAACGGTGATTGTGAAATTAAGTCATGTAATGCCCGCGCAATGCATCCTACCAATACTGAAAGCCTGCTCCAGTATTTTGGAGATTGGTCTTAACCAAATCTGGATTACAAATTAGCTTCTTCGAATGTTTCGCTACTGAGTCCAAACCTGGCATTTTGTAGCACCAGCCCGTATATGGCTGCAATAATTTAAACATAACTGTCAAACTTTGAGGGTACGCCTCTCCGCAACTCCTCGCGGTAATAAGACTTGACGTTATATTATTAAAAACATTGATAGCATCCTGAAGAAATTGATAGTCGTTTTTGTATACTGGCTCCATTTACATTGATATTTCCTTAAATATTTTTCCTCTATTATTACTTAGGTATTAAGGTCGTAAATAATTTATCAGTCAATAAAGCTAGAGACTTTGATTCAGTTATAATTACCTCGTCTAACAACGAGTGGGTACTACTAAAACTGTGGGAGCAGACAGTTGTTTACTATAACCAACCAGACAATTTCCGTCACGCTTTTAGGTGGTAAAGTATAAACTTAAGCGTTTTTACACATACGTAATATAAATTTCTGGGCCACAAACCTCCTTTCGGTGAGAGGGAGTGGACCGTAATTTACCACTTCGGCCCAGTAATGAGTCAGCCATATGACTTCGAAGTCAATACTTCATGGCAGAAAGCCAATAGCCAAGTCGATATGTCATGTCCTAAGCCAATGCTTAGGCCATACCGTGTCATGAAAAACGATAACAATTACATTAACATAAATATTTCAAGAAGAGCTATGCTCGGAGTTTCTCAGCGGGATCGAATCAGAAAAGAAGAGATGCGCTGAAGAACAAAAGTCACCGAAATAGCTTTTCGAGTCACTAAAATTAAGTGGCAGTGGGCAGGGCACATTGTTCTTAAGACCGATGACCGATGGGGAAGTAAGGTTCTGAAGTGGCGGCCACGTACCGGAAGACGCAGCGTATGCGATGCGGGCAGCACAAGATCGGCCATCGTGGAAAGCCTTGGGGAGGCCTTTGTCCAGCAGTGGATCTCTATAGGCTGAAGAAGAAGAATACGTTAACGTTACAAGTTATTTATGTACATAATTAAGTATAGGTGTTATAAATTTTCATAGTAGCAATTACTTCAATCCTATAATAGAGATTCTTAAGTATTTAAGGGGTCTTATTTATATTAGCAACGTGTAAATTATACATAGCTCCACTGTGAGGATATTAAGTTTTCTGCAACAATAAAAAACATATCAGTATGAATACTGTACGGATTAAAAAAAGAAATAAACTATATATATATCCCAGGTACATAAATAATAAAAGTTAAAACTAAAATATCTATACAATGTTTTTTTTTTTGGTAAAACCTGCAGGTTAATTGTAACAAACTGTCAGTAGTAATGGGTTTCATTTTGACAGTTCAACATCATCCATTACGTTTTTACTTTGTTGAGAAAACACATATTTCGAATATATCGAGCAAGCGATGTCCAATGTGCTTCAAAATTATTCAAATTGTGTATAATTATGTGTTACGTAATTAGTGTGCTGAATATAGGTTCCCATCATTTTTACACCATGTTATATTTTTTCCCAAATACATTTAGAAGTTGTTACAGAGTGGTTACCGAGCGGTTACGTTACGGTAGATCATAGTACTAATAGTAGACGGCAGAGGTCAACTCACCGCGCTCGCCTGCCCGAGCGGAGCCATGACCATATTTTTGTTGGGCCAACCAAGTAGAATAGCAAGCTCATGAATTTTTTGTTCATTATATCTTTTTGAAATTTTGTTCATAGATTCCTTACTTGATTACTCTGGACACGTGTTTTGGGTTTCGCATAAACAAAATATAATGTTGTATAAATATGTTTACAGAAGAAAAAAAAATATATATAAAAAGGCTCATTGGGCATCGAATAATTCGTCCACATCGCTGTCAGTGGTATAAGTGCCCAAATGGCTAGCAGCATTACCACGTTGGATGGCAATAGTGATTCATTGGGGATTGAAATAATAAAATAAATATGTTACTATTTATTTATAGATTTAAACTTAAACATTCTTTTGCCATACGAAACGCCACAAGTTCATCACTTACACCATCACAAACGACTATGACTTGGTGGATTTGTGGTCGCAATTGACTAATCCTGTGCGGGTTTAGGCGGCATCCACCATTCATCACGGATGACGACGGATTACGTACAGCACGCCACTTAAGTTTCCGCGGTAATGTGTGAGGGCGACGACTGTTTCTATATTCAACATGACGGGCTGGTGTACACATGTTTGCTATGTATGACACGTAAGCCTTAGGCGTAACTGGAAGTGACTGTATGTGGTGCGAATCTACTCTAAAATTGATAGAATCTAAGATTAATGGGCTAAGCGTGTTGGTATTTTATTAAATCTTGGTTTTGTTTCTGTAAAGTGAATTGTTGGATATATTTTGTCTGGAACACAGGCGTAGGGTACCCAGCCTTTCGGTATTCTATAGGATTCATTTTGGAGAGTGTGCGCTGGAATTGTATGACATAATTTCGCCATCACCGTTCCAACATAGACGACCCGCCGTACGGCGAGTACCCGTACTTACGTTGTCGACACCCCAGCGACCCGGACCAAGATTTGCCTCAATCAGAGCAAATAGGCCCTTAATAAACTAGTGCGCTCTTAAAAATTAACTATTGTATCATTGCTTACCATCAGTTGGGATTCCGGTCAAGTACTAGTTTATAACTTTGAAAAAAAAATGGATATTAATAAGTGGTATATGTATTGTAAAAGGCAATTAATAATCATGAATAAGTGTAGTCTTCCAGTTCTCGATATGGCTAAATTCTCATCTAAGAGAAAAGTTTTTTTTTGTATATTTGTTTTTTCGTTTATGCTAAAACGATTTGGGTGGTTAGCACATGGGTAGAACATAGCCTATAATAGGATGGCTAGGCTATTTATCGTGTATCAAAGAAAAGGAAGTTGCAGGCAACAGCTAGATTTAAATATAATCTTAAGACACTCCAATTGTAAACGAATTTGTTGTTTTGTTTGTTGTTCTCTCAAGAAGCGAACTAATAATATGTAGGTACTATGTAAGCAATAGGACACTATTAATAACACTGTATACTTCCGTTGTGTCCTAGATTTTTACATAGATACTTCTTTTATTGTTAATTCATTGCAAAGTAAAAATTATAATAAGCACTTTTACGCCTGAAGCACAGATTCTACCTAGTTCAGGCAAATTATACAACAGTGCTATTTAGAATAAAGAAAATTATTATTAAAAATTTGTACAAAGCTGAGAAATAAGCAATTTATAATAGTTAGTTATAGTTTAATAAAACACACAATATATAGACCGCACCTAATAAGAAACACTACTTGTTACAACTTGAGATGGTTTTATGTGTTCATATTGAGTAAACACTCACATCACTTCAGTCCTTCATATATAAAATCAACTGACAACGACAGATCCCAAAATCCTCCGGCGGTAACAAAAGGCCAACGTTCAAGGCAAGGAAAAACCAAAGTCATCAACAAGTGACAGTACCATTATCACAAGTGAACGAATTGTTGGCTAAGCAGTAGTAATGAGTTCAACTAACGATCGCCTCACTCTTGCGGAAATCACGCCACATCAGTCAGCCGGCTAAAGAACTCATCGGTCGAGCAGAGGATAGACAAAGCAATTGTTTGTAAAGACTTTTTGGTGGAAATGTGGCCCTTTTTGTTTGAATTATAGTTGTCCACTAGATTATCCGTTTTTTGACAGATCAAACTACTTCTTTTTCTTTTTCAAGGTGAGATTCAACCTGAACTCTTGATCAATGGGCCTCTGTGGAATAGATCCCATAATTTTGCCAACAAAACGTCTAACAAATTATAGAAATTCTTTCAAAATTTTATTTCACAACAATGGCGGATATCGCCAGTGACAATTGAGAAAGACGGCCGCGTGAACCGACTATGATCCTGGTTTGAGGCAAAGTCATGACGTGGGATATTTCGACGTTCTTTATGAATTATTTACTGAATGCACTTGTTATTACATAAATCACGCGCTTTTATTAAGTAAATGACATTATAAATCATTTTAAAAGTCCAATGAAAAATGCGCGTGACACTCAGCTTTCCCGTTAAAACTGCCCAGATCAAAAAAATGAGCAATTATATTTTTTTCTTTTGTCAATCCTGATATACGTACACAGACGGTATCGTAATGTCTGTAGAAAGTCATAAATAGGATTATTCAATAACATTATACAGTTTAGATATTTATTAGAATAGAATAGAAAACTTTTATTACGGACCGGAGTCCATGAGGTTAGTAAAAATTTACCTAATTTATAGTGTTAGTAGGTTACAGACACAGATATGCATACAAAAAATTAGTGCCTAACGTAGAGCTGCATCCACCTCTGCAACACGGGAGAATCCCATTGATCAGATATAATTACTATTTATTGTATTACGCGTTTTAGAAATTAATTTTTACATTATCATATGGAATAGTGAAGTTTTAAGACAGCTGTAAAAATACTAAATATTTATAGGGCAGTGTTTTTTTTATAATTGTAAACTAGTGCTTGACTGCAATCCCGCCTGATGGTAAGCAGTGATGCAATCGTTGATGGTAAAGCGCGCTAGTTTATTAAGAGCCTATTCACTGAAAAACTGAGTGAATAGGAAGGAAGACGGCGGTTGAGCGAGGTGATGCAATGTTAAACCAAACAACACTACCAACGATGCTGCGCCAGAGGGAGATTGATCTGGAGACCCTCCACGAGCAAACTCCCGACACAACAATATTTGGTTCATTGTACCCGGCATACATCGCAATGCAACTGCTCAGACCCGTCCTTCGTACGGCTTGACTAGTTACAAATAGATTTATTGAATATTTTTGGTACATTCGGTGAACCGTTTATTGGGAAAGCTATGTTTTAGAATTATATATAGGCAGTTTCTGACAGTAGAAGTTAAAGAGACATTTAAATAATTAATGATTAAATGAATATTTATGTACTTTGAATAAGGGCCCACATTTTTTGGAGTTCACTGTTAATTATTCGGTTTATTACTTTCAAAATGCTAAATTATAATATTCCAAAAGTTTCGTTTGTAGTAGTACTTATAGTATTCTCGTATTTCACATTCTGCATTAAAAACTTAAAGGAGATGTTTCATTTTGGGCCACCACTATGTACGCTATATAGATAAAAGGGAAAAAAGTAGAAGATTTTCATAAAAATACAAATAAATTAATTTGAATAAAAATACAAGTATATATAATTAATTATTGAAACTTTTTTATTGAGTTCAGCCTTTTTTAAGGTAGCCATGACACTGGTTATGACGTTTGATTGGCCTCTTTGACAGTTCTATTTTCCCGTTGTGTTCGTGTCGAGTGTTGATTTGAGTTGATTGTGTTTATTTAATGAGCCGTATGTTCGGAATTCATGTTTTGTTTTTTTTTTGCAGTCATATGGTAGATAAGATAGATACGATAGCCTTAGATACATGACACGTCAATCAAATGCCACTGTCCAAATCTTATTTCGCTTATTGCTAACTACCATATTTATTAGTAGTTGTGTTGCACTCCTTGGCCGAGTTAAATTGAATCTGTATAAAAACTAAGCCAAAATATAAGAAATTAACATTAAAAACAGTTAACTATAGCGTAACTATACCTAGCATTAAGTGTACAATGTGCTTGCCCAGGCTCCATACATTTCTGAAACATCTCCTTTCGATCTTTTTCTTCGACCATTCAAATCTGGTATTGAAAAAAGAAGTGTTGCGAGTGATAACAAATCACTGCTCGCTAGAACGTTGCCCAAAGCAATAGAGCAGCCCATTTCGCTGAGTCAAATTCCACGATTTGTATGGGTAGACATGTTGCCGGTCCGCTTCAGCATCCCTCTTTCATTCGCAGATCAACATTCAATGACACAAACCTCGTGAATGCAGAGCTTCGGTTTTATATTGCTATGCAGTTTTTGTTTTGTTGGGATAGCGAATTCGGATGAAATGGTCTATAGATATGTAGGAAATGATTCAAAGTGTCTATGAATTGATATGTACGGGCAATCTAAAACAGTCAAACAACAGAATAGGTGAACTTCTCTAAAAATAATTGCAATTAAAAGGCAAGAACTTTCTCAGATAGATGTAGAGGTATTAATCAAAACGCAAAACTCAGGAACGTCTGCTAGTTATTTAATTATATTCTTTTGTACAACATCTATGTAGATCCCTTAAAAACATTCCCCAAATAACATTAATTGAATCTTTCTTTAAGCATATCGTTCTCCTTATCAGCTTGTTTATTTTGAACCATCCTTACAGAAATCGTTTAAAATCTGTTTCTTTATACATTTTCGTTGTTCACAAACTTTAACATCAGTGTTCTGCAAGCAAGCTTAATTGAAAACAAACATTAAAATTTCTCCCGGGTTCCTCGGCGTAGGTCCCGCATCTAAGGGGCTGATTATACCGGATAATGAGCAAGGAAACCCTGGATATTTGAGTTAAGCCTCGAATGTATCCTGGCATTGTTTACCTGGAAATTCTTGCGTAGTGTTGGCGACCTATGGTTATATGGTTTAAGGTATATTTGATAAAGCTAAACAAACACTTTATGTTTATTAATAAGAAATTCAATTTCAGATAAACAGGTATAACCACAAAATTTTCTTTTATTACAAAATTGAATACCGAATATGTGCCTTTTTTTCTTTTTTTAACTGACTTCAATAAAAAACGAGGTTATCAATTCGACCCGTATACTATGTAATATTTCCAGAACTGCCCAGTTTTCGTATATGTTAGTCTATATCAGTTTATGTATGTATAAATAAATAAATATATACGGACAAATCACACAGATTGAGCTAGCCCCAAAGTAAGTTCGAGACTTGTGTTATGGGATACTAACATAACGATACTATATTTTATAATATATACATATATAGATAAACATCCAAGACCCAGGCCAATCAGGAAAAGATCGTTTTCCATCATTACCTGGCTGGGGATCGAACCTGGGGCCTCCACGTCGCAGGCAGGCGTGTTGACCGCTGCGCCACGGAGGACGACGTATGTATGTAACTATGTATGTATGTTTTTATGTTTGCGCGCGTATATTTCCAGAGTTTCAAGTTTTAAGTAATTCTTTTTTTTGTTGTACTAGGTATTGTTCAACTTAGGGAATATTGCTTTCTCTGTTTACTCTAGAAGTCGGTGGCGAGCTAAACAACAAAAACCTCGAGACATATATGTATAAATTTGGCTATGACTGACTGTCTTTACATATCGTGACCGTTGCGTGCGGAGGAAAGCACGTAAGCCGTTGATAAAAATTTACATTAGTGTTTCTTTGATACTCGATTCAGGTCATCAGAAGTCTGACCACAAGTATTACCAAGGGGTATCGTATTACCCAATAACTGCTTTGAAAGGTCAGATAGGCAGTCACTCCATGCAATGCTCCAAAATATTGGTATTTAGCTGAATCTGGTTAGACTTGGAGCAGACCGTAACGTATTTGGGAAAAGGCTAGGCACATGATAATTTAAACTTGGCTATGCTATTCTCATCATCATCCACAGCTCGACTTAACCAACTCCTCTTTTTTCATCATCTGTTCTTTTCAATCCCCAAGCTCCTGTGCTAGTCTAATCCAGAGTCTTATGCTGTTTACTGCCGGATAAAAAACGAATTCCTTCCATTTTCCATGTCTATGCTATTGTAATCTTTTCCGTCATGAAATTCCTGAGTAATTTTATGCAAAGCCCTCGTTAAAAATTGGCTTACAGTATCAAACGCTTTACTAAAATCAATGAACCATAATCCTACCCAAAATCTCAGGACTCCAAAAAAGTTAGCCCATCTTTCTTCATCAAAAGAAGAATTTGTCCTACTTTACCTTTACCCGGAACCCGGATGCAGACGCTACGCTGATGTAACCTGTCTACATCATAACAATTACTGTAATGCTCCGGTTGCTTCTCCCTCATAAAGGCGTACATTAACGTCTAGTAATTAGTTTACCTGATCATTAAAAGGATTATGAGTTGCGACGTGGATTAAACGGGTCTTATAGCCTACTCTATGATCCTTTGTGAGGGTATCAGATATTAAATGTTAGCTTTTGAATATGCTCGTGTTCTGAAAGTAAATGTCTCTTGAATTATTATTTTTAAAAGCCCGTAAAGGCACATTGCATGGCCTTCCAGCGTTTTTTCAACCTCTGTATATTTAAAGCATGAGTCGAGCTTATCGCCATCTCTAGTCTCATGATTTGTGCTGAATAACATTAGTCACACTTTTGCAAGTGGTCCTTCAAGCTGAAAATTACTGATTAAATGAGTATGGGATAACATGGTTATTTACTGTAGTGCTGCTGTATTGGAACAAGCTTTGGCTTGGCTTTTTATATAATCAAAGTATATCGGCGCTTGAAAGGCAATCATATCTAAGCGACAAAAAATCGTAAAATATACACCATTCGAACCGCCAGATTTTTCTGCGTCGTTTGGTGTATTATAACCAAATTTACGAAGTTTTGTCGCTTAGATATGATTGCCTTTCAAGCGTCGATATGCATACATTTACATACCCACGCCTGTTTAAAAACCAATAATGGACAACCTCTCTCTTAGACCCTAATATTTGATGACCAGCGTATTTTATTAATACGATACGAACATTTGTCCAATTGTTTATGCCTAACCAAGCAGAGAGTAGCAAAAAAAGCATATTTAATTTTTCCAACGAATGCTATTTTCGATAGGGATGTAATCGGATTTCTGGTCTGTATTAATAAGGCAAAGTTAAGAGCCCACGAGGAGGCTCTTGTCATTAGCGGCTATCTTTGGCACATCTAAAATCATAGTTTTTGGGCTCCTGCCAATAACCCAACTCCGGCAAATGAAGCTATCTGGCTGCAGATTTCTTGTCGTGAGGTTTTATGTGCTTGTGTGATTTTTTTCTTGTAATCGCTATTTTCATTAAAAAAGTATTATTTGATTCTCACATAGTAAATGTGACAGTCAACTATGATATGGTAATACTTTTAAAACTATTACATTTCATTTGCTCTTGTATGATAAAACTTAACGTACATATTTATTGTATATTCTCTGTAAATAGTACACTGTAGACTATCTACATTATTTCTCTCTCCTTCCCCTTAGTAGTCCATCCAAAGGTTGTCTGTAAAAGATCGTTCTTAGCGTTAAGACCGCTCATTGTGTCACCCGTTGTAAAATCTTTATATTTATGTTCTGTAATCTATATGACGTACTTACATAATAAATAGTATTCTATTCTATTTCAACCGCGCCCTGAGAATAACTGGTAAACAAGTATCCTATGTGTTTTTCTGGTTAAAAACCACCTGTGGGTCAAATCTATTCAGGAGTTTTTGCTTGAAAGAGAAAGAAACATACATTATATCCATATACTTACAATGTTATTTTTTGTTTATGCAAACTTGAATATACTTTGTTCAGAATAAGCAACTGAATCGATTCCAATCAGTTTTACACCTTGTAATATTTTTTCCCAAATACATTTAGTGTGAGACGGCAGAGTGGTTACCGAGCGGTTACGATAGATCACAGCTGACGCCCGAGGTCAACGACCGCGCTCGCCCGCCCGTTCGGACCTTTGACCATATTTTTGTTGGGACAACCAAGTAGAATAGCAAGCTCATACTTGGTGGTTTTTCATGATATCTTTTTGTTATATACATATTTTCACTTTTGTAATATTAGGAGGATTTTCAGTCTTTTATGCATTTGCTTTTGGAATTAAGAGAAGATTGTAGGTCCCTTCAGACCTTTCGGATTCTTTAGTTATCAAGTACTCTATCAGTCTGTTAATGTAAGCATACTAAAAGCTCAATAATGAAGTTTTAGTTGCAACCTACCTAATCACACTGAGGGCCCTAATTTCCCAACCTCTCTAGTTGTTTACGTAGGTGTATCTTTGATCAAAGTGATAAAGCACTGATTATATGTTAGGTCAAAAGTTCATGAAGCTTTCAGCCTCTCATTCGAACGCACAAAATATGATTTGGTCCCGCCGTCCCGTCTTTTACCTTTAATTATGTTATCCGTTCTTGAATTCCTCCAAATTGACCCCAATTTTATATATACCCACTCTAAATCCATCTCGACTACATCAAATGTATTTTTAATGTTTTTGGGTACAAATGTACCTGCCCAAATTGGCAGTAGAAAAATTGTGTCTGAAGATTCCCGATCTTGGTATCATCCATAATGCTTTAACAAATGCTGGCGAAAAATTGCCGACATTCAATTATGTAGGCACCGGCAGAGTGATTGATGGACCTGTCAACGTGTCCGCAAACGGGAACTAAACTTTGTACATCGATCATGGCTTGTTCACAAACAGGTTTTATTATGCTCTTGTTTTTAAATATAATGAACTTGAACCGTGATTCAGAGTAAAGGTCGTTGCTCCGCTCTGTCAATTTCTTTTTAAGCTTTACAGTACCATAAATGCTACAATAAATTATTTTTGTATATCAATAGAATATTGCTTATTATTATGACTCTTCTTTCTGCCGTTGTACTGTTCTGTTTTTTTTTTTTTAAATAAAATGCCCAGACCAGAAGAGAAGTCCTATTCTCGTAATTAATTAAAAACTTACTTTAAAAAATTTTGTCGCAATCTTATTTTTAACACCGCTCCCGCCCACGACCTAAGACTACGGCTCGCAGTCTACGCGGTGACAGCTAGCAGGCACCCAGTAGTCTACGTGGCGATGGCTAGCAGACGACCAGCTATACCCCCGTCAACCGATCTCGCTTTTCGCGATAGACCGGTTTCCATTAAAACAACTCGTGATTTTTTACTACCGATGTCCCGATTCACAACACACGTACTAGTAATTATTGCAATTGCACTTGAGGATAAAGAAAGAAGCGTTAGAAATAACAGACGAAGACTTGGGTGCATAAAATGCTGAGAGCAACCGACTGAGAGGCGATGGCGCGGCGACTGCCCGCACCGACCGCTCGTCTGCAACGTGCGGACAGCGAGGCGTCAACTATCAAGCAGTCTGACGGCGGTAAGCTCGCTGATAACGAGCTGTCTACTAATTTATGATGAAAATGTAAAATATATTTAAAGAGCAATATTTTAAGTCCATATTTAAATTATATTCTTTTTGCCGGGTGGGAGCAGAGTGGTGTAAGTGGGCATAGTCATAGTAATTTATTCATTAACAACAATCATTGTTTCTGAAATTACATAGTAAAAGAGAAAATCAAATTTCCTTAAAAAACACGTTAACTATTACAAAAATTGCATATCCACACACACAGGACACACACACAGACACAGACCAACAGATCACAATAGCATAAAGACACTTATTCAACAGGAAACGCTTAAGCTGACCCTTGAATGAATTTGAGTAAATAGCGCTTTTTATGTCTAGAGCCAATGAGTTCTTTTTGATATATTGAGACTGCGATCAGTCTGTGAACGGTCTTATAATTACGAGTATTGTTTTGACATATGACTGTAAACGAAGCAAAAATATTAACCAAGTAGGTATCGTAGCAGATTGCGTCCTGTTGATTCTGCCTAGAGGAGGCGTAAGTTTATGTATGTATGTACTAAAAATAAATAATATAACTTGTGAATAGCTTTTAGACCCTATACAAACTTTTTGTCAAATAGTTGTTTTGTAAAATCGTCAATTCCATTAATTAGAATGACCTTTTAGCTTTCCTTGCCAAGCTTTATATAATTGTATCCACTACTTTCTTAAATTAGACAATTTAGTAAATTGAATACGATTTCTGTTTGACATGCGACCCCATACTCAGAACATCACAGCAACGAAGTTGTTCCGTTATTGATCTGATCGTTCTAATAAATATTCATGTGGCAATGGATAATGTCTTTACGTCAATCAATGTTACTGTCAAACGATTTTATTGCTGGTTCAATTATGTATGTATTACATCTAGTTTTATGATCGGTTTAGTGGAGTTAGTTCCTGTTTATTGGTAGTAAAAATTGTCATTACTTGCTACAATAGTAACTCAGGGGCGTAGCTACAGACGTATTTGCCGTATCAATTTTATACGAGGCCCCCGGGCTACAGGGTGCGCAACGTGCTTAAGCAAAACTTAATAAGAACAGTATGCTTTTTATTCTTGACAGCCGCAATTGCTGAAAGAAGATTTTCAAAATTAAAATTGATAAAAATGTTCCTAATAACTTCGATGGGACAGGAGCGTCTGTCAGACCTGTTACTATTGTCTATAGAGGCAAATTCTTCTTCAGCATATAGAGGTCCACTGCTGGACAAAGGCCTCCCCCAAAGCTTTCCACAATGATCGGTCTTGTGCTGCCCGCATCCATCGGCTTCCCTCGGCCTTCACCAGGTCATCGAGGCAAATTAAAAATGATAAATGATTGACCAAAAATAAAACAAAATATATACAGTGAAACTTGGTTAAGTGGGACCTGGATAAGTGAGAAACCTCCATATCTGGAACTCATGCTGAGATCCCAAGACTTTGGCACTGAATTACCTTTGTTAGTGGGACGAGGTAAGCCTCTATATCTGGGATTTGTTGTTTCGATTTATCATCATAGTTACCTCTATAACTGAGCCAGCGAGGAAATATTATATGCATAAACCTCTGTAACTGAGATAACATTGTTTGTTTACTCATTCTTATTATACCCACAAATTCCATACGTAATTCCAAGTACTTAAGTACAAATTTTGAGCTTCAATTACCTTCAGTTTTAGTTTCGCTTTACTATCATACAGATGTTTATTTGAAAAATGCCAAAACGAAAGCTACAATCGTTATCATTACGTGAAAAACTGAAGTTAATATCCGTTTTTATTAATGGAACCCTCTGTAAATGAGACAGATATTTATTTATACCTGCATATCTGAGACACTGGGTAAGTGGAATACCTCTATAAGTGAAACGACATTGCAGGTCCCTTGATGTCTCACTTAACCAGGTTTCTCTGTACATAAATCAGTTTGCCGAAAAAAGGCAAGGAAAATGTATATTTAATTTAAATTGTTCGTAATTTTTTGGAAAAGTGAAAACATAGATGTTATGATGAATAAACATTTATTTCAATATTAGGAACATTTATTTTAATGGTTTTGTCTCTTTTATCAGAAATCTTTAACCTTCTTAAGACACCCCAAATATTTTTTTTTTTCTATGAGGCCTCGCCAAGGCACTCTACGCTTCTGTAATAACTACACATAACATTCTCAGTATGTGATTTATTTAGTAGGAGTTTTGAATGATATACTAATTTGACATTTGGTGTACTTAGTGCAAAATTTATCTTTTACGTATGTGGTGCGGTTTTTTGCTTGCGTTATGAAACTTTTTCAGAAAGATGCTTGTAACTATTATTATATCAAATAACGATACTTAATAGAAGAAAAATACTCACACTAAGACTTAACAGCCAAAACATTCTGAACCAAATTTAATTAAGAAAACAACAAAACAAGACATTCAGTTTCTATTTATTCGAATAAAACAAAGACAAGGTCATGTCAAGGTCCCATTGTCATTGTGCTATATGCATCGTGCCAAGGCCAAGCTGCGCCAAGTCAGACCAAGTCAGGTCGTGTGGAGAGCACTCGGTGTGGCCGGGACATGTCGGAAATTAGACGAGTTGTACCACTTGGACTAATTTAGAAGAAGAGCTAGCCATTGTAATAGAATTGCGGAAAATGGGTAGTAAAGGTTGGGGGGTTAGTTTAGGAGATTATAAATGAGTAAGGAGAACAAATTCAATCAAGACTTAAAGACACACATAGACTTATGACTAAGACACTAATGCGATACTGCACTCTAATTGAATAATCATTATAAATGCGAAATTAACTCTGTCTGTATGTCTGTTACGCTTTCACGTCTGAACCTAACTAATCGAACTGATTTTATTGAAATTTGGTACAAAGATAGAGTTGACCTTGAGAAATAACATAGGATAGTTTTGATTCCGGACTTTTGAAGAGTTCTCTTGGAAACGTATAGTATACTATATAGTACAATTTGAATGATTTTGAAGTACATTGCAAATTCATAGCTTTATATGTTTGGAAAATTTGACTGCTCAATAACTTACTATGAATGCTGTGAAACTGTCAAAATTAAAGCAATTCCATGACTAACACAAGACTGCTGCGCTTGTTAGGTTAGACACGGTTAAAACAAACAAATCTACCGAATCTAAGTACTGAGTAAGCCTGTGATGGTGAAAAAATAAATTAGGTTTAAAAAATAAAAAAACAAAACAATAAAAAATAACTTAGATGAATTTGGAATAAAATCTTTATAACCTTTTCGAATGCAAGTCATTGCGATTTAATAAAGTCACAAATACATCGATGATGTAATAGAAATCGATAAGAGTAGAAAACTGAAATAAAGCTAACATTCTACTAACTATCAAATCGGGATTGTGGTATAGATACATCTCTACCTTAAGCTTCAGATATTACAGGAGCGGTGTTATCTATAAAGTTATCAAGAAAATATCTAAGTTTTCAAAGTCACCATATTTTAGTAACTACATTAAAATAGACTAAACATAAACATGGATTGACATATAAATTGAGCAATTGCATGAAATTACCTTCGAATATTTATAGAGTTCTAATAGTTGTTGTATTGTAAAAAATGGATGGCGCTCGTAGACGCCGCAACCAGGTTGGTGAAGCCCATTAGTAGTTTTGGTGTGGACCAAAACTACTAATGGGCTTATTACTCTGGGCTAATGGGCTTTTGATATTCATTGGGGGGCATTGCCATAATCCCCACGCTTGGCAAGCAGGTTGGGGATCGCTGTAATTTGATATTTCACAGGAGAAGCGGTGCTGCCCGCTTCCCTGGTGAGAGTTATCTTAATCGTCTCTTATGACGCCCACGGGAGGGTATGGGTTGGTACTATTCTATGCCCGGTAAGTACCATACTTACCGGGCATAGAATAGTACCAACTTACCGGGCATATAATAGACCAACCCATGGCAATACCCCACAATGAAATTAAAGCCTTGGGGGAGGCCTTTGTCCAACAGTGCACCTCTCGCCATCCCTAGTGGTTTCGGCCCCAAATTTCGAGCTGCAAGTTGTGAGCCCAAACCAAAGCAGCTGCTTTACGTTATTCAATTTATTTTCATTAGGAATGCTCTCAAAAGCGATGACAGAAAACATCGTGTGCAAACCGACATGTCCCAGAAACTATAATTTGCAGTGACATCTACCAATCCGCATTGGACCCTTGTAGAAGATTACAGCCTACTGAGCCTACTCCATCTCACTAATAGGAAGCTTGTCTCCCAGTAGTGGCCATATTACAGGCTGATACCTTACACGTTAAGATGGATGCCCTATACGTTAACTATTAGGGCAAACTACTTTTGATTAGCCTTTTTATTTTAATAGCAACATTATGCCGTTTCTAACCTACTTCTTTTTCTAGGACCATTACCTTATTGAAATGTTAATAGCTATTGACATTATTACTTACAATTATTCCAACTTAAGGCTCCGTGACTTGGAAAGTCATTAACTTCATTTTGAAACAGGACTTGTTTATTTGAAACACAAATTAGTTTTGATTGAAGACTCAGTGAGTGCAAAATTGAAAAGGTTCCATTAATTTGATTGAGTCGGTTTGGTTCTATTGATATTAAAGTTAATGTTGGTCTCTTTAATTATTTGTATGGTGACTAAATATAAACGCTGTAGATGTATTTACGTTACTAGATTCTGCTCGCGACTTTGTCCGCGTAAAATTTTAGCCCTCGACCCATCGCGTCACATTCCATCGCTCCCTTATCTCTCTCTCTCTCTATTTTTTCTGACTTATTCTGATTTTGCTCGGCTCCTAAAAGTTGAAGCGTGATATTAAGTAGCTCGGAACCTTCCTCAAGGAACTAGGCTATCAAGTGCAAAAAGATTTTCTCGAATCTCGAAAACGACGAAATTTTGCCTTCTATCATTTCATTGCAAAAATTGATTTGTTTTCGGTGACGGTATTAAGGAGCATTCTTTAATTCCAATTGTGTTGCCTACTCAGAGAAGTTCCAAAAAGACTCCTTATTTAACTTTTCCTGGAAAAGTGGTATTACAAAATTAATAGTGATTTTACGACTGAGAATTATTTTGCGTATTTCAGACGACCTTTCATAAACATCATTAAAAAACCATTTCAAAGGCTTCCCAGGCGGCTGCAAGACAATGAGAACTAGACAAAGTTATGGCAAACTTCGAGCAGTAATATAAAGTTGATCTCGCTCAGTAGACGGAATCAAGGAAAAAGGGCAGAAAGAACAAAATATTTCCTTACATTAAGTATCTTGATATTTTCCTTTGGAGGCTTTAAAACAATTTAGAAGAACGGTGAAGCCAATAATGTTATGAAATAACGCTTCAGGCTTGCTTGGTATATTAAGCAGTTCATTGAATCATTTTTAAAACATGGGGAAACAAATAAAGTAAAGTAAAAAAATAAAGGAGTATACTTTATTACTGGTTGGATCCCCGCGCAGTGCAAATATTTGTATGCATGAGTTTATGAATATTTGCACTGGTCTGGTCGTGCCTCTGAAAACACGTTAAGCCGTTAGTCCCGGTTGCCATACGAACATCTAATGATAGTCATTACGGGTCGTTGGAGCCCTTAAAAGTCCAACAATTGGTCTAACTGCAATGCATCGAAATCGCCTTCGGGTTGTGGAGGTCAGACGGCACTGACGGCAGTTTAGCCAAAATCAGCAGTTAGATTAGTAAAGCGAACCCCGGACTCCAAAGCTGAAAAGCTTCGGATGCGACTGGGATTAATGCTGAGATGATGATGGTGATGACTTTATTACATGAAGATTTGAGGAACTGAATGTTGAAGAATAATGATATTAGAAGAATACTTAGAAAAAATCTCTTCATTAAAGCTTGTAACATCATTGAATCCCCGTGCACCTATAAGATACTTACTGACTAAGTATCCAGCAATAATCCGCGAAATAAAATGCTCATTTTATGGCTTATTACACTTACTTTTAGTTTAACGAGAACCCGCAGTAATCCACGAAATAACTTTTATTGCGAAGGCAAGCCAATTTTTCCAATAGGTATGGCTGCCGAAACTAAACGGTTTACATTTTTTGTTTTGTTTTTACGAGTATCGCATTCCAACGATAGTCAATTTCGAATTTAGAACACATTCGATGTTTGACAAAGCCTACGAGCGTTCGTTGGGTTCGTTGGCGTTCGGCCAAGATCGGCAAAGGCATAATGTTAGGTGCGCTTAGTAGTGAGCTGCCAGATACAATATCGCTAATTTTTGAAAGAGGCTGGGTTGTTTTATGTAAGGATTTAAGCCGCGTTGGTAATGAAATATTGACTTTACAATTCATCTTCAGCTGAAAACGTCTGTTACAATAAGGCATAAAACCAAAACAAATTAATTAGTCGTAGCCTAGAAATTATTTTTATTTTTTACTAGCTAGTCCCACTGCTGGGCAAAGGCCTGCCTATTCTCTTACCACTACAATTATACCTCCATAAAAATAAAGCTAGAAAATATTTTCTCAAAATTAAGCAAATCCGACTGAGATTTTAGGTAAATAGCACTCACATACACGAACTCGGAAATCGATGACAACTCCAGACAACTCGCGCGATATCATGACATCTGTCATCACTAGTCGACGTATCTAACAGCCAGATTTGGGTCACAATAATATTTTACTTGTGTGTAGAATTATTTCATTTCAGTGCTAGCTTAGATACAGACGGACTCGGGGTGTCTTTCTTTTGTAAAGCTGTTTTAGACGTGTATACAATATGTAAAGAAAACCCTATCTGATCCGTGAAAGTGTTGTTAGGTATCGACAACTGATTCTACTAATACCCACAAAGCCGGGCTTTACTTAAAAAAAATCCCCCTAAAAAAATTAATATTATTTCGCAAAAAGAGGTAACTCAATACATGTGCGGTTAGCAACCCTTCCGCGGGCGGCGGGGGGTAGGGCATGCGGAACGTGGTCGCATCGCTATTCGCTCTTAATAATACCGGAGTTGTCACTTTTATAAAAATTAACAAATTTCGGGGAAGTTAGAATTAATTCGCGGGAAAAAAGATTATTTCAAAATTCATTAGTATTGTTACTATGATGATTACGTAAAATTTTATATTATATTTGGTCAAGTGTTTACCTAACCTTTATTATCCTTATGGGTCGGACGGGGTTTTCTTTACATATTGTATAGGTGCCTCACTGCACTAGATTTTTTGATAATACAGTTTTAATTTGACTTACTTTACGAAAAGCAGCAGCATTTGTTACCCACGTATCAGTGGGTAACAAATGTCTTGCTATGGCGCCTCTACCGGGGCGGAACAAGCGAGGTAGACCATAGAAGAGCTGGCTTGACGTTGTAAGAGATGACATGCGTGCCAACAATCTCACACCACGGGATGCCAAAGAACATGCGAAATGGAGGAGTAAGTGTAGGAAAGCGGACCCTGGGCTTCAACGCGAAAGCCGTAGATGCAACCGGGATTATACGCTGAGATGATGATGACAGTTTTAATTTGACTTGCTTTAGCTTTTTATTTTTTGGATGGGAAATATTGATCAAATGATGTCTCCCGCTCTGGACGAAGCGGAAGGGCGTGTCAGACTTTTACTGACTAAAACTCACTCATGTTCCTTCACTTGCTTATGCCAAGAGACACGGTATCCCTTTAGATTGATTTGGATTTGGCATTCGAATTCACAATATAGAGAAAATATATTGCAAAAACAAATTAGCTGCGACCAATCCAGAACTGATCGTTGATTGACCTGCCGGTCGATATAATAGTGGTGATATAATGAATACGGGCTATGTCGGTTACTCTCGTTTTTCTGCGGATCACCTTATTTCTGATTTGATCACGCAGTGAAACCCCAAGCACAGCCCTCTCTATTGCCCTTTGAGTGACCTTGAGTTTGTTATTAGGTCCATTGTTATTAACCACGTTTCAGTTCCATATGTCATCACTGGCAAAACACACTGGTCGAAGACTTTTGTCTTGAGACACTGCCGTATATTGGACAAGAAGATTTGTCGTATTAGACAGGTAGAAAAAGAGGGAGGAGGGACACAAACAAAGAATTTATTAAATACAATAAATAGCAAAAGCAAAGTAAAGATAAATATAAAAATGATGTATGAATGAAGGGATGAAGTGAGGTACAAGTAAAATATAAAAAAGGTACACAATAAAATATAAAAAGTAAAGCTTCAGTAACGGCCCAGGCGGCGGAGGGCTGCGCAGAGGGCCCGCTGAAGGTCGGCTGCAGCACCGGAGGTGCGGCCCCGGCAGTGGAGGACCGGCGACAGCACGGTGGAGCGGCCCAGGTGGACCGGCGGCAGCTACGGTGGAGCGGCCCTGGCGGGCGGGCGCAGAGGCCCGGAGACTGAAAGCCGGCGCGGCTGAGGGCCGGCGACAGCTGTAGAGGAGCGGGGCGGCCGAGAGGGCCGACAACAGCGGCGGAGATCCAGCAGAGCGGCAAAAAAAGCGGCTCCCGCGGTTCGGCTACAGCAGCGGCGCCGCCATCAGAGGCGGTGGCGCCGCCAACAGAGATAGTACCAGGCAGCAGAAATGTAGCAGGACCGGCCCCTGCAACGGAGAGCCGGCAGCAGCACGATGGAGCGGCTCCGACATAAGCTTGACGGAGGAGGGTCCCCTCTCCGCGAGGGAGAGGGTAACCCTAGGAGGGCTCTGCAGGGATAAAACACTCAATAAATAAACTATTAACACCGTAAGCACCAGGCCGAAACTCAAGCTGAACTGTCAACGTTCTGCGAGGGCTTCCGAAGAAACCTCGCAGAACAGCTTTCCGCAAAATTTGAATATTTAAATAATTATAAGTAATATGAAATAATGTAAAGGAGTTCGGATAACAAATCCGATAGAAAAATAGCGGGCAGTTAAGAATTTAGAAGAAAAAAGGTTGTCATAGAGACATAATCAACAGCGTTGTCAGAAACTGTCATATCAATGAAAATATTATTGTAAATATGTAAATATAAGTAGATATTAAATTATAGCGTTGTGTTGTGTAGGAAAAATGAATACGGCACAGCACAGGTACAACTTCTTACGCCAAGTTATCGCCAAGTCGCCGAAACTTAGGCTTGAAGTTGAGGACCATGTCTGTAATCAGAATAATGAGTCTTGATGTAGTAAAATATTATCAAAACAGCGCCTCATAATTCTGGAATGCGTATTATGACCTGCAGAAATGAATGATATATGAGTATGAAGAAGTAAGTATATGTAGGTTAATAAAATAACACTACAGATTTTACGTAGCTCCCTGAAAGCAGCCCTGCCGACCAGGATTCGATGATTGACCTCTTCCTCGAAGTTTTCCGTAGGACCAATGGTCGATGGAGCCGACGGGTTTTTGAGTGGCGACCACGCACCGGAAGCTGAAAGTAAAAGCCGGTCATGATCTAACTTACCATTTTTTTTTAATAATTATAAACTAGTGCTTGACTGCGATCCCACCTGATGGTAAGCAGTGATGCAATCTTTGATGGTAAAGCGCACTAGTTTATTAAGCCTTAAAAAACTAAAGAATAGGAAGGATGACGGCAGTTGAGCGAGGTGATGCAATGTTAAACCCAAGACCAACACGACCAAACGATGCTGCGCTAGAGGGAGATTGATCTGGAGACTCTCCACGACCAAACTCCCGACACAACAACATTTGGCGCATCGACCACACATCGTATCACAACTGCTCAGACCCGTCCTCCGTACGGCTTCACCAGACATCATGCCGAAACACGACGAATCACGACGACTTTGTCTGGTGGATGGTAACTTCTAATTAGCTTCTTTTAATTAGCTTTATTAGACCCGTGGCTTTAGTATAAAACCCGATGCTTCGTACCCGACAAGTTTTCTTAATACGGCATATAAACCGCTCTGTACAAAAAAGGCGCCCGTCAACACGCTTCTCTATATTCCCGCCAAGCTCCGAAAAGAATAGAGGTAAACAAACCAATTTAGGGTTATCACAACTCCGTTTTACAAATCTCCTGTCATTTACATGATTATCGACTTTTACATGCTAACTATTTATTAACAATTCCTATTGAAGCATATTTCAATAGAACCACTAATATAACATGCATAATAACTTGGTATTTCGAAAGACCATTAAAAAGTCGACATTAATTTTACGTGATAGCCCTACAAAAAAAGAAAGATGGATGAAATCCAGATATTAAACACATTTTGTGGAATTCATCCAATGAATAAAATTGAGACATTTGTCAATACAATTATGCGTATTTTAATTACTTTAAAATCAACTACATAACACATGCATTGTAATATTTTCAAAAATGGACTAATAATAATATATATGTATCAAAAAATTTAACCTATTAGGAAATTAGCTTACATGTATGTCATATTTCATTCAAATAGGTTAAGCGTTCTATGCAAATCATAAATATCTAAACATAAATAAACTGTTTAGATTAGTAAGAAGTAGGATTATTACTTTTATGAAAATCATCTATGTAGAAAAGGTTGTTAACATCTGTCTTTTAGGCGTAAACTACTCGTTGCCTAGCAACGGTTTATTTACCTCTATTCTTTATCGAATTTGGCTTAACTATAGTAATGCATACAACACTGACGACAGTGCTATTGCACTGTTGGTATATTTACCATGCTACGAAAACATGTCCATCCATAAGTCAACAATACTAGCAACAGTGCCACACGAGCTGTTGTTTATAGGGCAAGGCTTACATGACAACTCCTGGAGTATACGTACAAACATAGATATTCCGCAGCTGTTCAAACATTACTCCATACAATACAAAGATATTACAATATCTATACCCAAAAGCACATTAATTTCTGTATACATTACTTCATCAAACACGACAGTCACAGGTATAAACAATGAATGTGTATATTTCATTACACACTGCGTATTAATACTATGAAGTATTTAATGCCATGCTGGCGCCGATTCTGTTGTTCACAAAGTAAACTAATTTTAAGTTTAGTGCGTCTTTTTCTTTCTATTTCAATAAGAAAAGGATAGAAGATAACATTTTAGTTTAATCCTGTCAAATTAAGATATTCCATAGACAGCTTAGACGCGATTATAAACATGGCGACCAAAAATACTTCAGTTTATGTCAGGAGCGGACTAATCTGACAGGTCTAAACTGTATATTATGGTCTGTCCTTTTCGTAATCTATACTAATATATAAAGCTGATGAGTTTGTTTGTTTTTTGAACGCGCTAATCTCAGGAATTACTGGGCCGATTTGATAAATTCTTTTTATGTTGGATAGCCCATCAATCCAGGAAGGCTTTAGGAATATGTAGGCTTTAGGTATTTTTTTTTACAACATCACGCAGCGACCAATAGGTACGGAGCATATAAACAAAACTTATCGAAACATTTGCGGGTGAAACCGTGGGGCACAGCTAGTGAAATATAATCGGTGCCACTGTGTATTGTTTCTGCTTCTTCTGGCGGCTAATCAAAGCTAAGGGCATTAATTATACCTACAATCTCATTGTGCTATTCTAAATATTACCTGTAATATTATTATAGTACCTAACGTTTCAATATAATAATGCTTTCTGTGTGTGGGTTTTCGATGAAATAGCGTTTGCTCTGTGATTGTAATGAAGCCATAAAACTGTCCAACCTTGGGTGACTGAATGGAGAACTGATTTTCCTAACAAAGGAATTGGGGCGGTGGATTAAATGCTTACCAAATGTGTTGTTATGTTGATGTTCTGACTGTAAGCACTCCTCGTAGCGACTAACTCTCGTAACTTCTTGGCTTAAGGTGCATATACCCGAGCTATATGAGGCAACAGAAGATGCTGACAATTTGCTACTTCTGTATTTTTTCTACGAAAATTTCTATGAGGCCAAGCTGCAAGTATACTTTCAGTTTGGCCTATAGAAATTTTCCTTTCACATAAAAAAGCATCACCGAAATCGGTTAGCGTAATATTGAATTATTCGTCCTTTTGCCGCGCATATACTTAATGCAAATTTAAGACTTATACGGGTTTCTTAAGGATGTTATTGTCAGAACTGGGACCACACGGGAAACACCAGCTTTCAAATAAAAAAGAATCATCAAAATCCGTTTCACTAAGTGGAAAGTTATGATGTACCAATCATAAAATAAAATACAATCGAATTAAGAACGTTTCTTTTGAATTTGGTGAAAATGATTTTTTAATCGAATTCAAAAGAAATTCGTTCCGAATTCGTTCAAATAAAAAAAGAAAACGTCGATGCGTGATGGTTTAAAACAACTAAAAATTATGCTTCTAGACAATTGTGGTTTAAAAGCATTACGCAACGGCGAATGAAATTAATTGTTTGCTCTAAGTTACTTGTCAACATCAACGGGTTGCATTTGGATGTCTCTTAATGTTAGCGAGAACGGGCTTATGTATAATAAGTAAGTACTTATGTATAACGGGCTTATGTATAAAAATAGGTACACGGTTTTTTTTTATTAGTTATAAACTAGTGCTTGACTGCAATCCCGCCTGATGGTAAGCAGTGATGCAATCGTTGATGGTAAAGCGCACTAGTTAGCCTATTCACTCAAAAAACTGAGTGAATAGGAAGGAAGACGGCAGTTGAGCGAGGTGATGCAATGTTTAACCCAACAACACGACCAACGATGCTGCGCCAGCATCCTCTGGCAGCAATCTGCCTGAGTTTGTCGTGAGGTCTCCAGATCATCATCTGGAGACCCTCCACGACCAAACTCCCGACAAATTAGGCAGATCGTACCCACACATCGCAACACAACTGCTCAGACCTGTCCTCCGTGGCTTCACCAGACATCATGCCGGAACACGACGGATCGCTTGGCTAAGACTTTGTCTGGTGGGTGGTAACTTATGCCGGCGGCTGATGTTGTTGCCTACCACCGAGATAATAAGACATGATTAATTAGCTATACTATTCATTCTCGTAGCCTAAGGCTGACATCTTGTGACATATCTGCTTTAACACAAACAAATAAAGACATGGTTGACGCAGTGACTGAACAATTGACTACTGTGTGTCGCGGGTTCAACGCGGAACAATATTTGTACTGCTCCGGCCATGGAGCAAATGTATTGCCTACTAATAGCTGTTCTTGGTACGGTTTTTTAATGTATAGTTTTAATTTTTGTAAACTCACCTACGATATAAGTAATTCCTAGTGATGGGCAACGCTTTTTAAACAAAATCACAGAGTTATGTAGCAGTGAAAAGGCGTTTGGTAGCTGTTCTTGGTATGGTTTTTAATGTCTATTTTTAATTTTTGTAAACTCACCTACGATATACAAGTAATCCTAGTGATGGGCAACGCTTTTTTAAAAGCAAATCACAGAGTTATGCAGCAGTGAAAGGTATGCGTTTGGTAGCTGTTCTTGGTATGGTTTATCAATGTATGTTTTAATTTTGTAAACTCACCCACGATATACAAGTTTTAACATTAAATAAAAACACGTTTTTTATGACAGAGTTGTGATATTTTTATTGTATTGTAAAGAAGACATGTTTCGATTAAGTATGAAATGAAATATCCGGCAAATGACCCCACGGCCCAAAGATAGGCCATTACTCTTTTCATGAATTTTGCAGAAAGATGTGGCTTTATCTCACCGATGACGCGTTGGATTTCAGATTTGAGCTCAGGAAGTGTTTTCGGGAATTTTGCACACACCCAAGATTTCACAAACCCTAAAGAAAAATAATCAATGGCGTTAAATGGTGTCTTAGTGGCCCGTTGACATTAGAATTTCGTGAGATAATGTGTTCTGGAAATCGTTGGCTGCAATAAGTCGATTGTTTCCATGCGCGCTGTGGCTTGTTGTGCCGTCCTGCTGAAACCACATATTGTCCAGATTCATGCTGTCCAGTTGAGGCTACAAGAAGTTTCCGTATAGCGGTTTCGAGTAACTTGCCAATTTTAGTAATGAGTTTTCACAATTATAACGCGTTCTACTTTCAAAAGCGCTCCATTTTGAATAATGTGAATAAACAGAGATGACAGCTGTCAAATTTCAGAGTTGCCACGTGCATGAAAAAAATTCAAATTTTAAAAAGTGCACTCTTGTTGAGACACCCTTTAGAAACAAATGGTAAATGAGGAATTATTTTTGCGTATGACATTATCTAATAAAGCATTACTAAAGGTGATACGGCATTATTGTTTTAATGCCAATGTTTCTACCTATGATAAAATTCTTTCTAATATAAACGCATTGCAAGTCTTGAAATTGCGTTTGAGAATATTTACACGCAAAATTATTATTTTTGAAATAATATATTTTCATGCAACTTTTTTACAAAATATTTGTTCAGGATTGCAAAACATTTACCCAATTATGGTACAATGCGTTTGATTAAAATGTTTTCACATTTTTTATTTTAGGCCTTTCCGATGCTTACGTTACGTTTAATCTCAGATAATTGGCGTCGTAGTCCCTAAGGCACAATTTATTCGACAATCATTGTGTTACTGAAGCTCGCTCCTCTGATTCTCATTTTCTTGGAAATAAACGGCTGGTGTTTCTAAAAGGCAATCTAGTCAAACCTTGTATTAAGTGGGTCTTATCTTTCATTGATTTCTTGAGAGGCTGCAATTTATTTTCTTTAAATAATTTGCTTTTACCTTATATCTAAGAAAACCAAATGCTTTCAAAATAATAATTATTTGATTAGAAGAGATGGCCGTAATTCAGTTTCTAATTTCTTTCATTTATTTTCACTTTTCTACCATTACAGGTTGCTTAATCTAATGCGGCATGAAGGACGCATATATTTTAGAATATATTGTTCATGAATAACGTTTAAAACGGCACAATTTCCAATTATAGATCAGCAGCGCTAAAGTGCGTAACGCACTATCAGTAGCAGTGGGTTTCATTTTTGACAGTTAACAATATTCATTGCGTTCTTTACGTTGTTCAGCAGACACACTTTTCAACACACGAAGCAATGGGCTGACAATAAGCTTCAAAATGATTCCTACTGATAGTAATACTGTGTTACGTAACTGGGTGCTGTGTTAGATAATGAATAACACTTTTTGTTTGATTCGTACATGATGAATTAGATTTTCCTATTCATAAACGTTGTTTATAGTTAACTAGGATTATGATTCTTTAACCATACATTTTAACCTTATAACCTAACTTAGCTTTAATCATCTTTATAAATAAATACCACAGTGTTTAAAGGCTTTTATCACATACGATGATTAAAGATAAGTGACGTGCAAACGTCTAAAATGTGTGGTTAAACAACCTCTATTCACTAGTTAACTTTAAGCAGCGTTTATGAACAAGGGGGATATGTTATATGTACCGACGGCGCCAGATTCGTGGCTCAGAAGGTTACCGTCGTATATTTCATGTTTCATCATCTTTCTATAAAGCCTTCTTCTTCTTCAGCCTATAGAGGTTCACTGCTGGACTACGGCCGAACCTCCCCCTGCTTCGCTTTCCACAATGACCGGTCTTGTGCTGCCCGCATCCCTCGGCTTCCCGCCTGGTCAACCTTGGCTTGTCGCAAAAGTAATGTTTTCTTTTTCAATCATTAAAGTAATTTTGCGAAATCGGTAGTAATTTGGCTTACCAGAATCAGGTATAAGAATCTGGATTTGTTTATAAATTAATACAAAAATTATGGGCACAACAACAGATCTTTTATTAAATAAAATGTTTAAGAATACTCGGTTGACACAATTTCTACGAATTGGTAATGATTATTTTCATTAACTTGTATTTTAAATAAGTCTTGTCCCCGGGCAATCATTTGTTGAATAACTAATACCTAAATGACACCATTAATCATATTTTATTCGTTTTCTGTATAAATTATCTATCTCCTTTCAGGGTTTTATGAAAAAACACTGTTAAGAGCGCATTGTTCGTCAGTATGCAGTACTGTATATTATGTACAGTATATAATAATATACAATAATATGTATAGAAAACCCTGTCCGACCCATAAGGGTAATAAAGGTTAGGTAAACACTTGACAATACTAATGGATTTTGAAATAATCTTTTTACCCGGGAATTAATTCCAATTTCCCCGAAATTTGGTAATTTTTAAAAAAGTGACAACACCGGTATTATTATAAGCGAATAGCGACGCGACGACGTCACGGGTGCCGCGTGCCTTGCCCCCCGCCGCCCGCGGGTGGGGTTGCTTACCGCACATGTATTAAGTTGCCTCTTTTTGCGAAATAATGTTTATTTTTTTAGGGGAATTTTTTTTTTAAGTTTAGCCTGTGTTTGTGGGCATTAGTAGAATCAGTTATCGATATCTAACAATACCTTCACGGATCGGACAGGGTTTTCTTTACATCTATACTAATATATGAAGCTGAAGAGTTTGTTTGTTTGTTTGTGCGCGCTAATCTCGGGAACTACTGCTCCGATTTGAAAAATTCTTTTTGCGTTGGATAGCCCATTAATCCAGGAAGGCTTTAGGCTACATAACATCACGCTGCAACAAATAGGAGCAGAGCATAACTAAACCACGCGAACGAAGTCGCTGGCGGCTGCTAGTATTGTATATACATTACAGTATATTAGTACTGCTTGTGGGCTCATTATACGCAAAGATAATTCAGCACCTCGCGCTTCTATTATAACAACGTTTAAGGCGTTGTTGTGGTTCTCGCGCTGGTGTAGTACGTCGGGCGTGTTTGTGGACGCACACGTTGACGGTTACTATGCCGTACTCCGCAAGCGGTGCGCCGCGGTGCTCGGTAGGTTGCGTGCTAGTACCAACACCGGTCTGCCTGTTATACGTATAGACTGAACACGCCTTACGTCCAGCACCATACAACGTTATTTTTGGTTTATGCTAAACCTGAATATAGTTTATTCAGAATAAACAACTGAATTGATTACAATCATTTTTACACCATGTTATATTTTTTCCCAAATACATTTAGATATTATTGCAGTGTGGATTTAGATATTATGACAGCCTCCGTTGCGTAGCGGTAGCGGACGCGGCCGCTGCGCAAGGTGGCGTGGGTTCGATCCCCGCACAGTGCAAGTATTTGTATGCATGAATATGAATATTTGCACTGGTCTGGTCGTGCCTCGGAAAGCACGTTAAGCCGTTGGTCCCGGTTTCCATACGAACATCTAGTGGCAGTCGTTACGGGTCGTTGGAGCCCTCAAAAGTCCAACAATTGGTCTAACTGCAATGCTTCGATATCGCCTTCGGGTTGTGGAGGTCAGACGGCAGTCGCTTCACAGAAAATGTCGAAGTTTAGCCATATCAGCAATTGGTCTGGTAAAGCGGACCCCAGACTCCAAAGCTGAAAAGGCTTCGGATGCGACTGGGATTAACGCTGGGATGATGATGATGATTATTGCAGTGTGGATACCGAGCGCGCGCACTCAGCTTACGATAGATAATAATACTTCGCGCGCGCAACAGCTGACGCCAGAGGTCAACGCACCGCGCTCGCCCGCCCAAGCGGAGCTTTGAACATATTTTTATTGGGACTACCAAGTAGAATAGCAAGCTCATAACTTTGTGGTTTTTATTATATCTTTTTGAGATTTTGTACATAGATTCTTTACTTAAAAATACTGGACACGTATATCGGGTTTCGCATAAACAAAAATAATGTTGTATTTTGGTCAAATTCGATAAAAAATAGAGGTAAACAAACCGTTGCTAGGCAACGGCTTGTTTACCCCTAAAAGGGAGATGTTAACAACATTTTCTAGATAGATGAAGAATAATTTTGCTTTCTAAATGTAAATAGTTTATTTATATTTAGGTATTTATGATTTGCATAGAACGGTTAACCGATTTTGAATAAGATACGACACACATTTAAGCTAATGTCCTAATAGGATAAATTTTTGATACATTTATGGAGGTAGGTATGTATATATTATACGTAGTCCATACTTGAAAGTATTATAATGCATGTGTTATGCAGTTGATTTGAAAAATAGTCAAAATACGCAAAATTATACTGACAAATGTCTCAAATTTATTCGTAGTCTGAATTCCACAAAATGTGTTTAATATGTACCTGGATTTCTTAAATCTTTCTTTTTTTGTAGGGCTATCACGTAAAATTCAAATTGACTGTTTTATGGTTTTTCGAAATAGCAAATTAATGTGCATGTTATTTTAGTAATTCTTTGGAAATATGTCGCAATAGAAATTGTTAATAAATAGTTAACATGTAAAAGTCGATGATCATCTAAATAACAGGAGATTTGTACAACGTGACTTGTGATAACCCTAAATTGGTTTGTTTACCTTTATTCTTTATCGCGCTTGGCACAAATATAGGTTAATATTTAATTATTTATGTTTATTTTATTATTTTTAGTTATCCCATTAGGAACCATATACATAAATATAGCTACATGAAACATCTGGTCGTCTACCCATATCGTGTTACACAGACCTTACGTAATCCTTCCTTCAAATTAATCTCGAAGCAAAACGTGTTTTAATCATTTTCGAATTCAAACTAGCACGTTGGACTCCTTAATCTTTTCATTTAGGAACCATGTGGTCCGAACCGATGTGGGGAGTAATATTCCTACTTAGATAAGGCTGAGTTTTCAACGAAGAGGGGCGAGTGAGCGGATACTCGGCAAAGGCGTTCTCGCAGATGAGAATGCTTTTGTCAAGAGTCTGCCACTAAAATATAATCCATGCAAAGGTAGTGCTAGAAAACGGAGAAAGTAAGAGAACAATTAGACCCATTTCACGGTTGAAGCTTTCCTCCTCTTAGCATGTCCATGAAAATCTAAAAGGACTTGGCCCAGAATCAAGCTTCGTATTTGGCGCTCTCCTCTTCTCCCAATGAGCACGCAACCTTACAAAGGATTAGTTTGGACAAGAGATTAGCGTCATATGAATTTTGGAAGGCATTCGGTATGAAGATATCATGTTCTAGTTAATTGAGTTTGCATTTCAATAGCGAGTGAAAACACTATACCGGGAAACGTAAATCACTATTTGGGTATGGTTATTGGAAATTATGGTTTTGAGAGTAGAGCGTAGTTAGACCTTGTTTATTTTTTTTTTTGTAACTTTTTATCACCCCAATGCTGAACACAGTCACCTCTCATACAGAGAAGGATTGAGCGTAATCACTACGCTTGCTCAATGAGGGTTGGCTATTTCAGACTTAAGATGTTTTCCTTCACCTTTTAATCAGTCATCGGTATCTTTCGTTTATAGAAACTGGTTTTTGACGATACCTCGAAATTTTCAACAGCTTCAGCGGCTTCTTCTATTTCATGCCATCCAACTCTATTTTGAACAGCTCTCATTCAGCTACTACCGGCCATTCTACAAAGGTCATCGCCCCACCTTACGTTTACAAATTCACGCTCTCCACGAAATTTTTATGCGTTATTTTTTGTATATGCGAAGCCCGAAACACGTGTCCAGTATTTTTAAGTAAAGAATCTATGTACAAAATTTCAAAAACATATAATGAAAAACGAAAAAGTTATGAGCTTTTTATCTTACCTGGTTGTCCTACCAAAAATATGGTCAAAGCACGGCTCGCTAGCCCGCGCTTACAGCGTGCGCATGCGGTTCGTACTATGATCTACCGTCAACACTGTGTTGTGCGCTTGGTAACAACACTGCAACTATTTCCAAATGTATTTGGGAAAACCTGTAACACAGTGTAAAATGATTGGAATCGATTCAGTTGATTTTTCTGAACAAACTGTATTTAGATTCGGTATAAAGAAAAAGTAATGTTGAATTTAACGGTAGAATCTGAGTCATATAATTTTAATAACTTTCGATAAGAATAAAACTTATTTGGGTCAGAACATCTATAGGATTTTTTCCATTAGTAAGTAATTAAATAACATCACCATTACAGTTAATTAATATCGTCCATTTATGATAATGTCTATAGGATAATATCCATGCTATAGTTTATGTGTGTGTAATTTATTTTAGTGCCTATTTCATTATTATAGTTTAAGTTCTTAATACTTTTAAGATATTTATTTGATATACTGTTTATTTATTTATCGGAATTATTAAAAGGGATATAATATAATATAAATTTACAATAACAGAAAAGTTCTTTTACATATGCACTTTCAATTACAGAAGACCACAGCTTGCACATATACATTGCAATAATTTTAAAATTGAGCATTCATATTACAGATGGTTTAAGCAGGATAAAAATATAATTTGATAAAAGAACAATAAATACATTTGACTAATATAATAGTTAAAAATTAACATGTCAAGTTTGAGTATTTATAATACAATCAATGTGTTTCAGAGAGAAGTAACATAGTTATATACTTAGATAGTTCAGTATCGATTCGCTCTGGGATTGTATGGTAGAATACAGCCCATGTTCTCTCGAAGAGAAAGCCTGTGTCTCCGCAGCAAGAATAATATAGGCTAATTTAGTAAATACCGTTGTGAGAATTTTACAAATGCTTACCTACTAACTAACTTACAGATGTATATACCGAATTGGGTATATACAGCTGTAAGGATAGTTTATAAGAATGATGATGATGTTTCCGTCGGAATACAATTTGAGTGTCTTCAAGGCTAGAGTGAATAAGCTTTTAATAAACTAGTGCGCTTTATCATCAACGATTGCGTCACTGCTTACCATCAGGCGGGATTGCGGTCAAACGCTAGTTTATAATTTAATAATAAAAAAATAAAAAAAACTTTTGGCAAAGCTTAAGCCAGAATGAAGAATGTTTTTACTTATATTAACCTCATTTAAAAATTAACTATCTTAAATATTAATATTGCCATACAACGTAGCAATTTGCTGCCAGCCATTTTAGGCACTGTTTTTTATTAACAGCGATTTTCTGTGCCCTTTGATTATTAATATGAATTAATTATTGTCCTTAAAGCTAGTATTCGAGGCCTTCTAATAGCATAAACGATGGCCATGTTATGGCCGTAGCAATGTCGCAAACACCACGACTTTGGCTTTGATCGGGTCTATACTAGTCTCGGTGGTAGGCCATAACATCGGCTGCCGGCAGAAGTTACCACCCACCAGACAAAGTCTTGCCGCCAAGCGATTCGTCATGTTCTGGCATGATGTCTGGTGAAGCCGTACGGAGGACGGGTCTGAGCAGTTGTGTTGCGATGTGTGCCGGGTACGTTGCGCCAAATGTTGTTGTGTCGGGTGTTTTTTTCCCTTTCTCTTCTGGCATTCTCCGAATGGGGCAATGTCAATCTTGGAGCATTCAATTCCGCCAAAACACAGGCGTGTCTTTTCACCGCCAAAAGGAGCCCGTTCACCTTGGTCCCTACTTTTCGGAATGTGTCCTTGGAGTGTTCCGACCACCTTTAGCTTTTGGGAGTTGAGATTTCCTCGAACCTTAACTTTGGGCGGTTCATTGAGTCCAAGGCCAAGGTGGCTGCCAGGAAACTTGGCGTTATCGCAAAGGTCAGGCAGTACTTCACACCTGGGCAGCTTCTAATGTTATACAAAGCACAGGTCCGTTCGTGTGTGGAGTACTGCAGCCACATTTGGGCTGGTGCTGCCAAGTGTCACCTGGCCACTTTGGATTCAGTGGAGAGACGTGCAAAGAGGCTGATTGGTGACCCTGATCTAACTCGAGTTGGTCTCCAAAGCCTAGAGCATAGGCGTAGAGTAGCCAGCCTTTCGGTGTTCTATAGGATGCATTTCGGGAGTGTGCGAGGGAATTGCATGATTTAATTCCCCCATCTCCGTTCCACCAGCGGACGACCCGTCGTACGGCTGGTTTCCACCCTTACGTTGTTAACACCACTACGATCCGGACGAAGCGTTTCGCCTCCTCCTTTATATCGCGTACATCGAGGGACTGGAACAATTTGCCCGCGGCGGTGTTTCCGTCGGACTACAATTTGAGTGTCTTCAAGGCTAGAGTGAATAGGCTCTTAATAAACTAGTGCGCTTTACCACCAACAATTGCGTCACTGCTTACCATCAGGCAGGATTGCGGTCAAGCGCTGGTTTATAATTTGTAAAGTAAAGTATTCACTCAGTTTTTTGAGTGAATGGGCTCATTAAACTAGCGCGCTTTACCATCAACGAATGCATCACTTCTTACCATCAGGCGGGATTGCGATCAAGCACTAGTTTATAATTAATAAAAAAAAAATAATAAAAAAAACACACCCCCTTTGACCGGTTCCGTGGATGTCCAAGTGAGAACGTCTTCCGGCTGAAATAATATCATGTTAATGAATCACTGGAATTCATTATCATTATATTATTTCAGCCATGCAGAATATTATTATTGAGATTTATAGGTACAAAAGTTTGATTTAGTTTTCACATTAAAAAGAACTTAGTGGACTTGACATTTTAATTAGGTGTTATTTACCCTAAATTAAAGTTGTAATGAAAACGACGAATAGGAAAATTTTACTTTGTATCTTTTCTTATGACTTTATTTAAGGGTGAGTATTACGTAAACATAACGTATATGTAACGCAAGTCTGCTAATAGCATTGTCGCCAACGAGCTTAATATCGAACTAGATACTGTAATTGTTGTTTGTAATTGTTGTTGATAGTACTTAAGCTTGGTAATCAACCAAGCTTAAGTACTATCAACAACAAAAAAACGTACACGAGATCAGGCGTAGGGTAGCCAGCCTTTCGGAATTCTATAGGACGCATTTTGGAGAATGTGCGCGGGAATTACTTGACATAATTCAACCATCGTCGGACGACCCGAGCTAAGGCGAGTATCCACCCTTACGTTCCTTCGCCTCAACTTTTATACCGCGCACATCGAAGGACTGGAACAATTTGCCTGCGGTGGTCTCCCCGTATGATTAATTACAATTTAAGTGTCTTTAAGGTTAGAGGGAATGGTCTCTTAATAAACTAATGCGCTTTACCATCAACGATTCTTCTTCTTCAGCCTATAGATGTCCACTGCTGGACAAAGGCTTTCCACGCTGACCGGCCTTGTGCTGCCCGCATCCATTGGCTTCCCGCGACCTTCACCAGATCATCGGTCCACTTTATTGGGGGCCTCCCTACGCTGCGTCTTCCAGTACGTGGCCGCCACTCCAGAACCTTACTGCCCCATCGGCCATCGGACCGACCACGACCATCAACGATTGATCACTGCTTAGCACCAGGCTGGATGTCGGTGAAACACCAGTTTAAAATGTTAAAAATTTAAAAAACCTTCTACCTAGATCTACAATTTGTACGCCACCTGGATAGGTCCACTCAATCTATGTGGTTATTTCCTCAAAAGATCATTTCACACACTAATCGACATGGTCTTGGAAAAAAAAAATGTGATCTCTCAGTTTGTTTCGGCCTTTCTTTTCAGAATAGTTGTGTTGTAAACGCCGTCCTTCAGTTTATCGAGCTTTTGTTTCAAACATGATTGACATTGAAAAGTATACAAAACTACTACTCAAAAATATTTAACGGCACATGGCCATCATGAGAAGAAGTTGGCGCTACTAAAGCATCATCTGGGGAAGATGGCTATAATTAGAAGAGGTTAGCGATACAAAAGTATCATCTGGGGAAGCTCCGTCTTTATTTAGCAAGGGATCCTTTGTAGGCGTAGGTTGTCGGGCAAGGAGATAATCAATTATAACGATAAACTTTAAATCAAACTTTGATCAATCCAATTTTACAATAATTTTCCTAGTAAATAACATTCCACTTGACACGAGTCGCACATTCTAGATTACCGTTGACCAGCTGTCACCAGTCACCGTTGTTTCTTCTTTTGTGCCAGTGTCGGGTGTTACGTTTAGGAATCACTACACGATTACATTTCATTTCGTTCAGAAATTAGAAAGTCGATTAATCGGATAACTTAAAACTATATCTATCAGACGGCGCTCAGCGCCGATATATTTTTTTTTTTTTGCCCAAAGTATGTAGATCCAATTAGTATTTTACCTTTTTGTTGATTAGAACAGGAAAATCATGATAATATAGAAGAAAAAAAGAAAACACATTTATTCAGCACAGACTTAAACACGCATAGTACATTTAAAATAAACATACATCAGGTGGCAATAAATAATATGAAATAAAAAGTAAAAAAAAAAACCGATGTAAAAAATAACAGTAACGGTGCCTATCCTTTGATGCTGGCAAAGGAGGAGGCGGAGCGCGTGAGGCAGCGAGAGTCCCAGCGCCCTCACGCCACTAGCCGCCGTAGGAGACGCCCTGGTTGGGAGACGACATCGAACTCCCAGCAACCGTAGGCGCGGGCTTGCGGGTCTGCCGCTGCCCGCTGCTAACCGCCCTGTAAGGATAATGACGCGTTGTCAGCACATCGTGACGGGGACCGTCGCACAGGCAAATGAAGAAACATGGGTGGGTGAAATCTGACACGCCCTTCCGCTCTGCCCAGAGTAGTAGAGGTCATTTGATGATTTCCCATCCCAAACAAAAAATAGAGTGCCTATCCTTTTTCTGTTTTGATACCACAAATCCATACTAATATTATAAATGCGAAAGTAACTCTGTCTGTCTGTCTGTCTGTCTGTTACGCTTTCCCGCTCAAACCTCTCAACCGATTTTGATGAAATTTGGTACAGACAATCTTTAGACCCTGAGAAAGAACATAGGCTACCTTTTATCCCGGAAAAATTTGATGTTCCCGAGGGAAATCTAAAAAGCGCGATATAACCGAACTCCACGCGGGCGAAGCCGCGGGCGGAAAGCTAGTGAATTATAATTATTAAAACAACTTATGCATATTAAAACTAAGACTATCACAATCCCGGCCAAAACAGTCAAAGTTCTACGAATGACAGCCAACGATTTAACGTGCTTTCCGATGCACGAAGAGGTCTCGACATGTAAAGATGAAGACCGTGGCAAGCGTAGGTTAACTCAATTGATTGACATGTACCCCTGTTATTGTTGTGCTCTGAGTTCCTCCGGCACATGGATAATCCGAAATTTAGTACAGATAACAGGATTTCGTCTTTAATTCCAATTAGATATGTATATATATTAGGTACGAGGATTATAATTAATCTAATAAAATAACTTCTGAATCTAAAAACTAAAACTATTCCAAATCTATTCCGTGGCTCTGGAAAATCTCAAGTGGCGAAAGTATAATAACCTTATCGGTAATTATATTTGGGATTGAAACCCACAGACCTCGGGGTCCAAGTGCTTATGATTTGGTCAATGAAATCTTCAAACTTTTACCTTGGCCAGAGGCTACTCATTGCTAGTCGACATCGATGTGAAGGATTTTGTTCAATATTGTTTTGCCCAAGTACCCACTTGGTGTTTAGAGATATCGCTAAGTGGTTTTTCAATTCCCCACGTGACCTATTTTTTAGAATCGCCATATAACGTCGTAAGGCTGCCAGTCTTGTGGGTAGGTACTTTTTGTATTGCCAGCGATGCAGGCGAAGTGTTTGATGCTTCTTGATCCTTATAATTACAATATAAAGACTTATATGATACGCCTATATGGTAAGAGTATATACATACCAAGTGTATGGATGATATTATTGAAGGGATTTTAATTGTATCTCTACATGTCTGGAAGTTTTTAGAGAAATCAGTCATGTTCTAAGGTTCTCCATAAAAACTCTTTAACAATATTGCATTAACATGTATTCTTGCTATTGCTGAACACTTGTGTGCAAGAGTACAGAGGGATTGAAGCCTTTTGCCATACTCCTTAAATTTTCCGGGTCACAACTTCTGCAATTTCGGAAAACGAGGGGGCTCTTTGTCACCGCCATTTTTAATTTTCGCCTGTAGTCTATTCCGCTCGTAATGTTCACGCCATCCTGGTATGTTGATTTTCTATTAGATCTTTTGTAGTTCAAAATATAGAACATATTTAAGACTGTCTTTTATTTGGCATGATGGAAACAATGAGCTTTCGAGTTTAAAAACAGAAATTACGCAATTTCGTTTCAAAAAAAAATCTTCTTTTAACAAGAACACAATTTATTTAACAAAAGCAACTTGTATTTCTATGAATTCAAATTAAATCATTGAACTACAATTCTAATGCTTACGCATTAGAATCAACCCTGGCAGACCTATTTTGAGACCTTAATTTACATTAAGGTCTAAAAATAGGTCAGCCAGGGTTGTTTCAAAGATATATTGTACGGTTATTAATAAAAACGAAGAAGTATTTATTTTAACTTGCAGTTTTATTACTATCTTTACACTTATCACTTAGCTTAGGTACTGACACAGACTACATACATACCACAGATTAAACAATGTTGCTAGCGTATTATATTGATTTATATCAACACCCCCCCTCAATATAATACATAGGTACACTTTAAACAACTTATACAAATGCAACAAAATCTTTAACTTCTAACCTAACATGTTACACATATTTATGAATTTTAATAGCAGATTTTTATTTAGCGCTTTAGTGTACATGTCTGCAAGCTGGTCTTCTGTTTTAATATATTTTAAAACTAATTTACCCCGTTTAATTAATTCCTTAATATAATGGAACCTTATATCTATGTGTTTAAGACGCTTAACACAATCAGTATTAGCAACTCTAATGGCACTCTGATTATCACTGTACATTACTACAGGGCAGACGTTTTCTATTTTAAAATCATATAATAAATTTATAAGCCAACATGCATCAGCTGCCGCCATACTGATTGCTATATATTCGGATTCTGTAGAAGACAGACTAACACTAGCTTGCCTTTTTGAACACCAGGATATCAAACAATTTGCATACACAAAGCAATAACCAGTTGTAGACCTTCTATTTTTTAAATCTCCCCCCCAATTAGCATCACAATAGCCAACCAACATATCATTATTACACTTATATGTCAAACAATAATTGATAGTACTTTTAATATATCTCAGAACTCTTTTTAAAGCTGTTAATAACATGTTGTTTGCTTTATTTTGATATCTACTTAGAATGGACACTGCTACACAGATGTCTGGCCTCGTTCCTAATGCTGCATAGGACAATGTGCCAATGATTTTCCTACATTTATTTTCAATATCTTTATCAATCACAGAGTTACAATTTTCATCTAATATTTTGACATTAAAATTAAAATCCATAGGGGTGGCTTTAGTTTTACAATTATACATTTCAAATTTGTGTAATAAAGATTCTAAGTATTGTTTTTGACTCAATTTAGTAACTTTATTTTTTAAATCCTGTTCCACCTGTATGCCTAGAAAGTTTGACACTAATCCCAAGTCTTTCATTTTAAATTCAGAGTTTAACAATAATTTTAAGTCAGATATTTCATTTTCATTGTTACTACAAATCAATAGGTCATCAACATACAGTAACACATAGGTATTGCCACTATTGCTATGTTTTGTATATAAACAAGTATCACTTTGGGATCTTATAAAACCTTGCCTCATTATCACTGAGTTGAACTTGTCATTCCAGTACTTGGGTGACTTTTTCAATCCATACAATGACTTGTTTAGTTTAACAATATTGTTATCCCCGCTATAGGCACCCTCGGGTAGTTGTAAATAAACAATTTCATCAATACTACCATATAAAAATGCTCCTGTGACATCCATTTGATAGATGGGTAAATTTAACTTGGTGGCAATTGACACAAATAATCTAAAGGTAACCAGATTAGCTACTGGAGCATAAATCTCATATGAGTCTAACAAATCATTTTGTTCAAAACCTCTAGCCACAAGTCTAGCTTTATATTGACTACTACCATTACAGTTCTTAATTTTAAACACCCACTTACTACTTATTGTCTTTTCACTCACTGGTTTTTCACAAAAGTCCCACGTTTTGTTTTCATTCAAAGTGAGCAGCTCTCTCTCTATGGCTTCTTGCCATTTCATAGCATCTTGCCTTTGCATGGCTTCTTGATATGTTTTCGGCTCGTTTTCATCAGTAGAAACATAATTACAAGTATAGAATGAGGTTTGTTTCCTGAGCCGGGTACTTCTTGGGCGTTGTGGTGTTTCATCTTCTTCATCATAAGAGCTCTCATCACTAAATCTTGGAACATACTCACTTCCGTCACTGCCTGTAGATATATCTACAGTTTCTTCTAACTGCGTAGACTGCTGTTCACCCTCACTGGATTCCACCTCTTCTACACTTTTTGACTGTGTATTTTCCTTTCCAAGTTTCTGTTCTTTGGATGCTTGATCCTCAACAGTCCCTTTGAGTATATCCGAGTCATGTTCTAATAGCACCAACTGCTCTGTCTTCATTTTAGGTTCTTCCAGGAAAACTATGTCTCTCTTTATTTCCACACTGTTTTTCTTTTCAAAAAATATCCTGTAACCCTTAACATCTTCTCCGTAACCCACCATAATTCCTTTCTCTCCTTTAGCATCCCACTTCCTTCTTTTGTCTTTTGGAATATGGACAAATACAGGGGTTCCAAATATTTTCAAGTAATTTATATCAAAACGCTTGTTAGTCCATACCTCAAATGGTGTTCTTCCTAGTTCATTACTTTTACTGGTCCTGTTTAATACGTATGCCGCTGTTTGCACAGCCTCTGCCCATAATTTCTTTGGTAAACCTTTTGCACATAACATGGTTCTTGCAGCCTCGACCAGAGTTCTATTTTCCCGTTCTGATTTTCCATTTTGTTCGGGAGTATATGGAACTGTGGTTTGGTGTATAATACCAAGTTCAGTGAACAGTTCCTGCACTTCCCTGTTAACAAATTCCAATCCATTGTCACTTCGAAAATAGTGTATTTTATTTTTAGTTGTATTTTCTGCTTTATTTATGAAGTTTTTGATACAGTTCTTTACTTCGTCCTTTCCTTTAACAAAATACACGGATCTATAATTAGAGTAGTCATCCTTCATAATAACAAAGTATCGGGAACCTCCTATAGACGGCACCTCCATGGGTCCACATGCGTCAGCATGTATAAGTTCACATGGCCTAGTTGTTTTTGTTTCACTTATACGGAAGGGCAAACGACTTATTTTTCCTTGCAGACAGCTCTCGCATTTTGATTCACTATTGTCTTTCACAGAAATGTTGTTGTTACACAGTACGGCCTTCACGTGTTTCAAATTTTGGTGAGCTAGTCTTTCATGCCAGTCTTTGAGACTTGATTGCACTTGAGCCACATTTGCTCCTTCGCACTTGTAACGAACATCCAAAAAATACATATCGCCGATACGATTAGCTATCGCGCATACTTTGTTCTGTTTAATGAATTTGCACAAGTTATCATTTGTGATCATAACATAACCTCTATCTGTCACGCAATTGACAGAAAACAAGTTTGTCTTTAGTTCCGGCACAAACAGTACATTATCTATAGTAGTGTATATCCATTGCTTTCCGTCATGTACTTGCAGCGCCACCTTTCCGCGGCCGTGTGCACTAATCGAATTCCCGTTACCGACGATCACTGATTTATTTGACAATGGGAAGTATGTCGTGAAAAGGTTGCGATCGTGACACATATGCTGACTCGCACCAGAGTCAACTAACCACTGCGATTTTTGAAAATGTCCACTTGAAATCACGAATGCATTACTTGCGTTATTACTGTCCTTTTCTTTATTTTTCTTGAACCAACACTCACCTTTTAAATGACCCACCTTTTTGCAATAATAACATTTTTTCACTGACCTCTCATCACTTTTAGAGTTGTTAAAGTTTGTGTGATTACTATTACACTCACTCTGGAAATGTCCAAGTTTATTGCACTTGTAGCACTTAACGTTTTTCTTTCCTAGTTTCTTTGCAACAAACGCCGCCGCTGACGTCCCTGATTGCTGAGACACGTCCTCTTTATCCTTAAGACGTTCCTCTTCTATTAAAAGCCGAGCAACGAGGTTTTCATAAGTTTGTTTCTCCTCCGGCGCAGATTCCCAAGCGGAGACAAAGTGCTTGTAATCGGCTGGAAGTGACATCAACACTTTTGTAATGACGAATTTCTCGGAAATGCTTTCTCCCATTTGCTTTAATTGATTCTTTAATTCTTCAATTTTAGATAGAAATGTGGACATGGGTGTGCCATCTTTATATTTATATTGAAAGAATCTTTGTTGAACGATATGAATGCTCGTTTCCGATGTTTGTTCGTAGATACTCGTTAGTTTTCTCCACATTTCCGCTGACGTAGAACATGTTAAAATGTGGATCATTGCACTTTCTGACATTCTTGTCACCAGCCACGTTTGAGCTTTTGCGTCCAGCCTTTCCCATAGTGCCTTTTGAGTCGCTTCTTCCGGCTTTAGTTTGATACCTTGAACCACGTCAAGCAAATCCTGACTTCGCAGCATAATCACTGACTGGAATTTCCAAACATTCCAATTCGATGCACCTTCTAGTTTGATGTGTGTACCAAAGGTCTTATTTTCTTCCATTGTGTACTTATTTTCCTTCCTGCTCGTCCCGTCCTTGTGATACAAGTATTTTTCGTCCCGAACCCGCGTCGCGTGGGCCTAACCTCAAAAACCGGCGTATACAACCGCGTCGACGCCGTCGATTGAATTTTTCCTTCTTCCCTTTTTAATTTCCAGGATTCTGGCGCTGGGCCCATAACCTGTACGGTTATTAATAAAAACGAAGAAGTATTTATTTTAACTTGCAGTTTTATTACTATCTTTACACTTATCACTTAGCTTAGGTACTGACACAGACTACATACATACCACAGATTAAACAATGTTGCTAGCGTATTATATTGATTTATATCAACATATATACCTAGTGGCTCTGGCGCACATGTAAATGAAGGAACATGGGTAGGTTTAAGTCAGTAAAATTCTGACACGCCCTTCTCCTCCGCCCCGAGCAGGATTTGTCAGGTCATTTGATATTTTCCCATAAAAAAAACATCTTCTTCTTCAGCCTATAGAAGTCTACACTGGATAAAGGCCTCCACCAAGGTTTTTATTACATTGGGGGGGGGGGGGGTTTGGCATAAACCCCACGATTGGCAGACGGGATTGGGATCGCAGTAGTTTGATATTCCATCGGAGAAGCGCTGCTGCCCGCTTCCCTGGTGAGAGTTTTAGCCTTAGTCACCTTTTAAGACACCCACGGGAGAATATAGGAAAACAGATAAAAAAAATGAAAGTAACTAGAAGGTTCTTAAAAATTAGATCTATTTCTCTTTTTACATTTCAGTTCAAACAAACAAACAATTTTTATCCAATTTTCATCGGTACGTACATGAACCGAAAGTTGGTAGAGATTACATTTTGACACCGTTCGGTTCGGTACACAGCGGTAATAAATTTGATTCCGACAAACGTGGCCGGAGGGCGACTGTCGCCTTGACCGCTACCTTTTTATATTGGATTACCTTTGGAATGCTGCGTAAATAAATATTACGGCGTTTCATGTGTGATTCGTTTTCCGAATTTTCCTTATTTGAGATTAACGGTTGTTGATTTAAGGACCTTTTAGGGGCACACTGTTAGAGGTATTATTAACAAGAATATACAACGTGTAACATAAAGGGTATATACATAACAAAGGCATGGCATCTTTACATGATATCAAACGATATTGGAAGGGTTTTTTAATCCTAACTCTTTAAGTTAGGAAGTTATGAGGAAAAACACCGCCTGTGATAGGCTACTATCATACTAGTCGCACAGAGATATTGAAGACATTTATCGGATTTTGGCATGTAACGTGACGGGTAACGAATGGTTATTAACGTATGTAGTGTGCTGCCACGTTTGTTATGATTAGATTTTAAGAAACACACGAAACCGAAAATTTGGTACCATTTTTTTGAGTATTTTATTTTGAGTTGAAACCCTTCCGATATCGTTTGATATCATCTAAAGATGCCATGCCCTTGGTATGTATATACCCTTTTTGTTACACGTTGTATAGCCTGCTGTATCATAACTGACGAATATGTAAACACACCCTGTTCAAGTTAAATTCATTTAATATTCGTTATCATTTGTTTAATATTATTATAAACCTGAAAGTTTTTGAGGGCGAATGGATATTATGATAGGATTTTAATGAAATTTATCAGTAAAAATATTTTTTTTTTATTTTGATTCTATTTTGGGGCTTTTATGGGGATATGTCAGTGAACAGTAAAAATAAATGAAAATTATATTTAAGACGACAAAAAATTAATTTTGGTTTTAAGTGTTGAAATAAAGAAATCAAGGTAGGTATTATAATATATTTCTAACATAGCACTTTAAATCGACATTTACAGATGCCTTTTATTTTTCTTTTGTTTACATTTTTATCATACATTTTTGGGATGGACTATATCTACGTAACTTTGTATGAGCGTAATTACTGTTGGCTATTCATATAAATTAGTCAAGATACTTGATTAGTTCCAAAAACGGCTACATATATCGCAGGAAGGTTGAAAAGGAGGCTTTATCCCTTGAGATATCCCAAAAGCATTGCATAGTAACGAAGGTCCCACCAGTGCGTTCTACCAAGATCCCGGACACCTGCTTAGCAAAAGCCGGTCATAGTGAGTATAGTAGGTTATTCATTAAAATGTCACGAACAAAAGGGTATTTACTAATTAAAGCGAAGCGGGCCTTACAGGTAACGTTCAATTATGCGATTCTTGGAAAATGTTATTTTTTTTTTTTTTTAATTATTATAAACTAGTGCTTGATCGCCATCCCGCCTGATGGTAAGCAGTGATGCAATCGTTGATGGTAAAGCGTGCTAGTTTAATAAGCCCATTTCCAAAAAAAACTGAGTGAATAGGGAGGAAGACGGCAGTTGAGCGAAGTGATGCAATGTTTAACCCAGAGGGAGATTGATCTGGAGACCCTCCACGACCAAACTCCCGACACAACAACATTTGGTGCATCGTACCCGGCACACATCGCAACACAACTGCTCAGACCGGTCCTCCGTACGGCTTCACCAGACGTCACGCCGGAACACGATGAATCGCTTGGCGGCAAGACTTTGTCTGGTGGGTGGTAACTTCTGCCCGCAGCCGATGTTATGGCCTACCACCGAGAAAAGACCGAGTTTTGTCAGAATAAGGTTCATGTGAATGGTATAAAGATAAGCAGAGTGTCAGCCATGTTTCATACGGCATAATGTGCCTACCTATAATAATATATACAACGCTAGTTTTGTTTAAGCGGAACCATGCTATTTTTTGTGTTCTCTAAGATGCATTTCGGGGTGTGTGCGAGGGAATTGCATGATTTAATTCCCCCATCTCCGTTCCACCAGCGGACGACCCGTCGTACGGCTGGTTTCCACCCTTACGTTGTTGACACCACTACGATCCAGACGAAGCGTTTCGCCTCCTCCTTTATACCGCGTACATCGAGGGACTGGAACAATTTGCCAGCGGCGGTGTTTCCGTCGGACTACAATTTGAGTGTCTTCAAGGCTAGAGTGAATAGGCTCTTAATGAACTAGTGCGCTTTACCATCAACGATTGCGTCACTGCTTACCATCAGGCAGGATTGCGGTCAAGCGCTGGTTTATAATATGTAAAAAAAAAAAAAAAACTGGAGTTTGTTCAGAATAAAGCAACAGAATCGATTCCAATCATTTTTACACCATGTTATATTTTTTACCCAAATACATTTAGAAATTATTGCAGTGTAGATACCGAGCGCGCAGTCAACAGTTGACGCCAGAGGTCAAAGCACAGCGCTCGTCCGCCCGAGCGGAGCTTTGACCATATTTTTGTTGGGACAACCAAATAGAATAGCAGGCTCATCATTTTGTGGTTTTTTCATCCATACTAATATTATAAATGCGAAAGTAACTCTGTCTGTCTGTCTGTCTGTCTGTCTGTTACGCTTTCCCGCCTAAACCTCTCAACCGATTTTGATGAAATTTGGCACAGACAATCTTTGGACCCTGAGAAAAAACATAGGCTACCTGTTATCCCGGAAAAATTTGATATTCCCGAGGGAAATCTAAAAAGCGCGATATAACCGAACACCACGCGGACGAAGACGCGGGCGGAAAGCACACAATCTTTAGACCCCGAGAAAGGACATAGGCTACCTTTTATCCCGGAAAAATTTGATGTTCCCGAGGGAAATCTAAAAAGCGCGATATAACCGAAATTTACGCGGGCGAAGCCGCGGGCGGAAAGCTAGTTAGGTATATATATTTGAAATTTTGTACAAAGGTGCTTTACTCAAAAATACTGGACATTTGTTTCCGGTTTCACGTAAACAAAAAACAATGTTGTATAGCACCAATTATATGAAAAAAGAAACAACTAGGCAATCAATAAATCATCATTTCAACCGAAAAAGGTCCACTGTTGGACATAGGCCTCCCCCAACCATCACCCCTTTTTTCCCGATGGGGAATCATCAAATGACCTCTCCCGCTCTAGGCGGACCGGAAGGACGTGCCAGACTTTTGCTGACTAAATCCCACCCACTTTCCTTCACTTGCCTGTACACCAGGGGTCACGGTACCTCTTTCGAACAACACTTAGCCCTGGAAACATCCCTTTTTCCACCGGTTCTGAGATTCTCATATCCTATGGGTGCTCGCTGCTTTAACAAGATCGTCAGCCTGTGGGAGCTGCTGCTGGCTTTGTGGAAGGCCTTCCAACGCTACATCTTTTGGTACGCGGTCACTACTCCAGTCATCTGTTTTGTGAGTAATCATCATCATCATCATCTCAGCGTTAATCCCTAGTTTTCAGCTTTGAAGTCAGGGGTCCGCTTTACCAATCTAACTGCTGATTTTGCCTGAATTTCGATATTTTCCGTGAAACGACTACCGTCTGACCTTCACAACTCGATGGCGATATCGAAGCATTGCAATTAGACCAATTGTGAGACTGCCATTAGATGTTCGTATGGCAACCGGGACCAACGGTCTAAGGTGCTTTCCGAGGCACAAACAGACCAGTGCAAATATTCATATTCATGCATGCGATTATTTCCAATGCGCTGGCTTCGAATCCGCGCCTTCTTGCACAGCGGCCGCGTTCACTACCGCTACGCCACGAAGGCTGCTGATACGACCACTAATGAAGAAGAATGAAGAGGAAGGTATGGGGCGCCGACCCCGAGTAAACTTGAATGCTTGAATGAGGCCAATTAAATGCCAATTAAGTGATATTAAAATACAGTATAAAACAACTCGCCATTGTATGTTTTGCCACCGAACACACAATAACAATGTTGCAAGTAGCTGCATACAAATATTTGCACTGCGCGGGGATCGAACCTGCGCCTCCTTGCGCAGCGGCCGTGTTCGCTACCGCTACGCCACGGAGGCTGTCTAGCTCTCTGGGTGTTTTGTGAGTAATGTAGGGCACAATGCGAATCAATTTGGCAACTCTTCAAGCTATTTCAGTGTTACTAATACAATTGTTACACTCTTGAAATAGCTATTGGCTTTCCTGTATATGAAATAAATAAATATCTAATGATATGAATGCGAAAGTTTCTGAGAATGCAGCGTACAGCGAGCGCGATAGCACAAAACTTTTAGAAACTACCCTCTTACTATACAATATTATTACCAAAATGTTAACATTGTTCTTCCTACGCCTGGACTACAAAAATGTACCTAATTTAGTCATAATAAGTATTTATTTCTGTAAAGTGATCTTTAGAAATAAATGAATTCAAACCGAATGTATGGACGAATGTTTGTTACTCTTTCACGCAAAAACTTCCAAATAGATTTGGATGAAATTTGGCACAAAGATGGTTCATAACAACGAAAAACACATAGGATACTTTTTATCCCAATATTCTCATGAGATCGAAACCTACGCGGGTAAAAACGAGGGGCGCAATTAGTTTGTAATATAATGCAAGACTAAATAATTACAACAATTCGTAACGAACATTCACTTCCATGTAACGACAAATGTCGTCATTTTATTACTTATTCGAAATTAAACTCCGTAGCCCGCCGGCTATAATTCACAAGTTCGCGACTTATAGCTGTTGTCGCGGATCGCGATATGTGAAGATGTAAAGGCTAAGTTTTACTGCGACTTTTGCTAAAGTCACTTTAAAGTTGCCATTACAGTTATCATCAATTGCAATTAAAAGATTTTGACAAATATTCTGAATAAATATTTGTATGACCTACAAGTAGTTGTTCCGGTTCTGGCTGTTTGTGTATGTGACTTTAAATGTTTGTAATAGCATCCATGATACAGGATAAATTCCTAGTGGGGAAATGTTTTAAAAAAAGTATATTATGTCGTGGATCGTCGGCATGACTGAAGAAGGTTGCTCATTTGATTTACGCAGTAGTGGGGCAAACGCTTCTTTCTCGGTGGTAGGCAACAACATCAGCCGCCGGCATAAGTTACCACCCACCAGACAAAGTCTTGCCACCAAGCGATTCGACGTGTTCCGGCATGATGTCTGGTGAAGCCGTACGGAGGACGGGTCTGAGCAGTTGTGTTGCGATGTGTACCGGGTACGATGTGCCTAATGTTGTTGTGTCGGGAGTTTGGTCGTGGAGGAGCTCCAGATCATCCTCTGGCGCAGCATCGTTGGTCGTGTTGTTGAGTTAAGCATTGCATCACCTCGCTCAACTGCCGTCTTCCTTCCTATTCACTCAGTTTTTTTAAGTGAATAGGCTTAATAAGCTAGTGCGTTTTACCATCAACGATTGCATCACTGCTTACCATCAGGCGGGATTGCAGTCAAGCACTAGTTTATAACTAATAAAAAAAAAAAAAAACGATATGACGTTATTTTGTGATGGCGGCACATAGATAGAGTCGTTTTGGAAAGAGGGGGCTGTCGAACGATCACTTCGCATCGAGATGCGGACAGGGGCACATCTCCGAGGACAACCTCTCGGTTTGCTATCCAAATTGTGATTGTCAATATTGGAGGGTATACTTATACGTCGTGCTTTATTTCAAAACTTCATACTCTAAGATGCTGATGACCCTACCGCTCCGCCGACGCTGACGGCGAAATATACTTTCTATAGATCTAATGTAAAAGCAAAAAACAAATTGCTTGTAACCATAATACTATCATGACTGTATTATTCATTTGAAAGTAAACTCCGTAGCTCACCCCACGGCTACAATGCACAAATTAGTATCCCATAACACAAGTCACGAACTTACTTTGGGGCTAGCTCAATCTGTGTGATTTACCCGTATATATTTATTATTTATACTAAACAGTTTAAAAAAAAGCTACGATTTAAATCAACCTAAATAAAGCACTGTCTTCATTCTATTACTCATTTCAAATTAAACTCGCTAGCCGCCGGCCATAACTCACAAGTTCCCGACATAAGGCTGTTGTCACGGTTCGCGATATGTGAAGACGTACAGACAAAGTTTTATCGCGAGTTCAAAGACATACTCGCATGGTTGCTTTTTGGAATAGTTGAAAGGAACAGTTGGACTAACTAGAGTTACATTTGTCTATCTCCATTACAATGTGGAGTATATAATTTCATTCTTGTTTCCGGCGGTTAATACCACCGCGCAGCCCCCTAATCGTCGAACACAGTTTTGTCAAATGATTGCGCCTAGTTGGAAGTCTTGAGTTCGGCTTCCAATGTAACCGGATTCAACTGAATACAAGAAAAAGCTAGGAATATATGTCAAATGGCGGTTGTTTGATAGGTTTATAATTTTCAGAGAGATTATGATTTTATTATAACTTTCTTCACATAGGTATAAAGTCATTTATTATTTCTTTTTAATGTATAGTTTCCAAAATTGTCAAATATTCCTAATGAATTATGAACTATAATGCTTTATAGATAAAGTTGAAAATTTAATAAAGAAATTTGACAGATTGTAGTAGCTTGATGTGCTGTCGTCTGTACATATGGTTTCTCATCGTTTCACTCGAAAATTCACTGGTTTCTAAAGGATAGAAGTTCTAAGGGTAAAAGTTTTATTCATTGTCATGAAGTATAAGGGCTTATTCAGCTGAAATTTATATTTCGCCCTCAAATTTCGGCTTCAAGTATCACTCTATCCTTCTCCAACTGTCAAACTGATTCAGTTACGGTAAACTACACTGTTGATCGACGTAGGCTTGGGAATTATTGATAAGTTATGATTATATTATTAGTCAACGTCCTCTATAGAATAAAATGAAAATAAGAAGTTAGAGAATTATATTTAATAAATTAGCTTAACCCCACTTACACCTGATTCAGGCATAGTTCGGTTAGCCAGTTATGTTATTTGGATTAATTTGATCATTGAAAGTTCCAATTTTTTTTTACGATTCAGAGGTCAAACTATTTATCCCATTTTTTTTAATAATCTCCGTTCCATTAAAATAGTAAATAAATAAATATATACGGAAAAATCACACAGATTGATCTAGCCCCAAAGTAAGTTCGAGCCTTGTGTTATAATAGATACATAATATATAGATAAACATCCAAGACCCAGGCCAATCAAGAAACGATCGTTTTCCATCATGACCTGGCCGGGGATCGAATCCGGGGCCTCCACGTCGCAAACAGGCGTGTTGACCGCTGCGGCACGGAGGATCCACCCTCACATTGTTGACACCACTACAAACCGGACGAAGCTTTTCGCCTCGTCTTTTATACCGCGTACATTGGACTGGAACAATTTGCCAGCGGCGGTGTTTCCATCTGACTACAATTTAATTGTCTTCAAGGCTAGAGTGAATAGGCTCTTAATAAACTAGCGTGCTTTACCATCAACCATTGCAACACTGCTTACCATCAGGCGGGATTGCAGTCAAGCACTAGTTTATAATTATTAAAAGAAAGCTCAGCTTAACCCAATTGATCGACCTGTACGACTGTTATTATTTAGTCCTTCTATACATAATTCTTTATATATACATACAACTTTTCGTATTCATATCCATTTATATATTCCTTTACCTGAAAATTGTTTAAACGACCTTTTAACGGCGTTCATTTCTCGCTCATCTTTCAACCCCGCCGGTACAGACGCACACCAACTTAGTACCTATTGTCAAATTTTATTATTGGATTTTTAACTTTATCGCTAAAGAATTAGGTTTAAAGTTGATTGGGCAAATTTGGCTGTTCCGTGTAAGTTGGTGTGCAGGTCTTTGTACAATCCACGTCGGCACGTTGTGTCGACAGTCTTCCTTCTATTAATTCCACATAGGCTACAGAAATGGAAATTAACGCAATTATTCAAATTGTTTCGATTATAAGAGCGGCTGTTATCTTCTTAGATGGAATTTGTTCCGCTACAGATACTAGCGATTGAAATATTTTAATTTTGACAATCTTAATTTAGTCTTAATATTTTAATTATCGGCCTAGGTTTCTTGTGGAATCATAAAGTAAATTCGGTCGTTATTCCTATGGTATAACTAGCTGGGCCCCGCGGTTTTACCTATGTGGGTTTTGATACACAGAAACCTAAATACGTACATATGTATTTATGTATCTGTGTATGTTTTTTTTAGTTTATGGTTCCAGAAAAATCTCTGTCCATTCTTTGGTTGCCTGGAAGAGATTGCATTAGCGATAACGCCGCCTGTGATGATTATTGTATAACTTAGTATAAATCAATGGCATAAGTAGGGGCGCGAGGCGCTAGGTTAGGGTCATTACCAAATAGATTATCTAGCTGGCTAGACGTATAACACGACTATTACGAATCAGTACTTGTGACGATAGTGATTCTGTTACACCAAATGTTTACCATTGTGACAAGTGCCCACTCGACGTTTGTACAGCTGAATGTACTTTTTCTGTAATTTATTTTTGTATTAAGCAATAAAATATACTTGTAGAAATTAAATAAAGATTTTCTTTTAACTTTATAGATCTAATAGTTTTGTGTTTAGTTGCTGATTAAATATGAAGATATCATTTAGAATTCTATTACTTAAGAGAACACAAAAAATGTGTATAAATAATATTATATATTTTTTTATAATTATAAACTACTGCCTGACCGCAATCCCGCCTGATGGCAAACAGTGAATCGATCGTTGATGATAAAGCGCGCTAGTTTATTAAGAGCCTATAATATTCACTCTAGCCTTAAAGACACTTAAATTCTAGTCCGACGGAAACACCACCTCCCGCCTGATGGCAAACAATGAATCGATCTTTGATGGTAAAGCGCGCTAGTTTATTAAGAGCCTATAATATTTACTCTAGCAGACACTTAAATTCTAGTCAGAGGAAACACCACCGTTGGCAAATTATTCCAGTCCCTCTATGTACACGGTATGGATCACTGTTTTTTAAACACACACTTTTTTATTGTTATTGTAAACATTTTAATTTTTAATGTCTGGACTTGAAAAAAAAGACGATGATCCCTGAGTTTGTTTCGGCTTTTCTTCTCAGAGGTAGTCAGTCGGAAAGGCCGGCTCCAGCTAGTTTAAAAAAATATGCCGTGTAAAAGTGATCAGTGATCCTACTTGCATAATAAACTATTTCATTTCATAAAAGACGAGGCGAAGCGCTTCATTCGGATCGTTGTGGTGTCAACAACGTAAGGGTGGAAACTCGCCGTACGACGGGTCGTCTGATGATGGAACGGAAATGGGGAAATTAAGTCATGAAATTCCCTCGCACACTCTCCAAAATGCATCCTATAGAACCAACTAAATTAAAAAATATATTTAGCATGTAAAAAGTTGAAGTAACAACACTGTTATTTCAACTTTTAATTAGTCTACATAGGCTGCAGAATATGCATAATAGTAATATTTATAATATATTTATATTTTTTAAATATAATACTGAGAACAGAAACCTTTTCGGCCTCGCATGGGACTTTTCTGTTTTCTTTTAAATGTAATTTTGATATTTATATATGCTCCTTTTTAGGGTTCCGTAGCCAAATGGAATAAAACGTAACCCTTATAGATTCGTCACGTCTGTCTGTCCGTCTGTCCGTCCGTATGTCACAGACATTTTTTTCCGAAACTATAAGAGCTATACTGTTGAAACTTGGTAGGTAGATGTATTCTGTGAACCGCATTAAGATTTTGATGCAAGATTACAAAAATAATAAGAAATATTGGGGGCTCTCTCTATACTTAGAAATGAAACTCAATTTTTTTTTCATCAAAAACATACGTGTGGGGTATCTATGGATAGGTCTTTAAAAATGATATCAAGGTTTCTATAATATTTTTTTTTCTAAACCGAATAGTTTGCGTGAGAGACGCTTCTAAAGTGGAAAAAAGTTGGTACCCTCTAACTTCTAAAATAAGAAAACGAAAAATCTAAAAACACGTATGATGTACCATCACTATAAAACTACAAACGAAAATTGTTTTCTGTTAATACCTGTTAGTTTCTTTTAATACCTCGTAACTCGTAAACCGCTTATTACCGCGTAATCTTTCATACCAATAACTTAAATCCTTTAATTTCATAAATCAAAGGTACGGACCCCTTTGTGCGTGAGATCGACACGCACTTGGCCGGTTTTATTGTTTGTATTTTATGTGCGTGTGCCAGAACAAATATTTTTCTTTCTTTCTTTTGCTGGTCATCTAGTTGATCTAATTTTTTGTATAAGCACAGGTCAGGAACTGACACTAAGTATCAACGATTTTTGCAATTTAACCGATAATTAATACAAAAGTTCATTATTTCCAGAAAAGACATTAACATTATTTTCATAAATAATATATAATTAATTCCAGTTTTATTCAAAATGGATTCAGTGGCTTAACTGAATCTGAAATTTTAATTAAAACGCCAATAATATTTTACAAATACACTGATACGTTACCACTCCAAGTAATAACATTTTTATGCCTTTATTATGAAGTTACTACTCAATGTATTTAATAAGACCTCAATCAAATAGACATTAGTCTAATTATTACGTGCTTTGGAAGATGGTTATCATTCTTGAATGGAAATCGAAATAGATGACAAACCTTTAATATATTGAAGTGAAATTTACCTAGTTTATTATAATTTAATAGTTGTGTATTATACAGACAATAGCACATCAAGCTACTTCAATTTGTCAGATTTCTTTATTAGATTTTGAACTTTATATCTAGAGCATTAAGGCTCAAGGTTGATTGGGAATGTTTGTCACTTAAGGGTAGCTTGACCTGCTGTTATCTGTACAAAGCATGATTGCGTAGCATTCACTGCTACGGCGCGTAGCTCTTTACTACGACCATGTAGACCCTATTCGCTGAAAAGTTACATAGCTTGATGCTACGAGTACATTGACATCATTCAACGGCAAGTTGCGTAACTCTCTGCTACCACTGCGTAGAGTCGTAGACAGTAACTATGCTACGACGAGTAGCTCTTTGCCACGACTGTATTGACATCATTCGCTGCTACGTGGCGTAGCTCCTTGCTACGTTGCGTAGCACCTTGCTACGTTTGTGTAGACGCCATTCAATTCTTTGTTGCGTAGCTCTATACTAAGACTACGTCAACGTCATTCAACGCTACGTCACGTAGCTCTCTGCGAAGACTGAATAGAACTGACTTACACAAACCTACCAAAATCTACAATTCTTCCTCAGCCTATAGATGTCCACTGCTGGACAAAGGCCTCCCCCAAGGCTATCCACGATGACCGGTCTTGTGCTGCCCGCATCCATCGGCTTCCCGCGACCTTCACCAGGTCATCGGTCCACCTTATTGGAGGCCTCCCTACGCTGCATCTCCCAGTACGCGGCCGCCACTCCAGAACCTTACTGCCCCATCGGCCATCGGTTCTACGAGCAATGTGCCCTGCCCACTGCCACTTAAGTTTAGCGACTCGCAGAGCTATGTCGGTGACTTTGGTTCTTCTGCGGATCTCCTCATTTCTGATTCGATCACACAGAGAAACTCCGAGCATAGCTCTTTCCATTGCCCTTTGTGTGACTCTGAGCCTTACCCTACATTTAAATTCAAAATATATAATACAGAATCTACAATTATATAATATACAATTCTGATGTCACATGCATAACTAAAATATTTCTGGGAAACGGCTTGGCTGACTTTTATGAAATTTTATATGCGTTTTTAGTAGGTCTGAGAATCTGCTACTATCTATGTACATTTCATTAAGTGAAAAGAGTAGTCCACCCCTAAAATTTTTTTTTTTAATATTTTTGGACAATACTTTTTTATTATAAAGTGGCATTAAAAGTACATATAACCCTAAATTTTTACTCTTCTAATCACCAACCCCCATCTTGTACCCACGATTCTAAAAAAAAAATCCTCAAATAATGTTCAAAAGAAAACAACCTTTGTTGGGTTAACTAGTTGTTTATATAAATCTCAGTTTCCTCTACTACAAAAATAAATAGAACTTAAAGTATTGCTTTCTCATTCGTTGAAATATTCCTGGTTTATCCTGCATTATGCGATTGTATAACGTTGTTGCGTTTTGTCTGAACATTAGAAGGAACACAGGATCTGGCTGGTTTAAAAATACGTTCTGTGTTCTTTATTGCATAAAATTCGACCACCCGTTGTTTTCAAAATACAGGTAGAACTCTTAATAAGGGGAACGGTTAAAAAAAAAATAACACTCGGGACTTATACTATCACTATACTTCGGTACATATACAGAGTGGTGCTGATAATACGACAATAAACGAAAACAATGCTGGTTCATAGGAATAATCCTAAACCATAGAAAAAAACCTCCATTAAAAATAAAAAAAAATGAAAATTTCCAACAAACTAAATCGCATAAAATTAGAAACGTAGTAGAACAACCTTTAAAATATTGGTTCACTAGCCTCCGATCAGCGACAGCGCGGTCCTGTATCGACTTGCTTTTTGGCGCCATTATTATTAAAGTTTAGTAGGTAGGTACCGCTGGATGCGGCGGTCATCAACCTGTAAGCGCTGCCTTATATAAAAATAATTTCCTGTGACTAAACTAATGAATATATTTATATGATTTTTTATGGGTAGACTGAGAATGTGTTCAGGTACACGATGTTTCAATTATTGTCATATTGACCCTTTCCATGTACCGCCATTACAAAATAACGTCGCAGCGTTTGCCCCAGTACTACATAAATCAAATGAGCAACTTTTATTACAATTATATCGACGATCCACGACATATACAACATACTTGTTACTATCATCATCATCATCAAGCTTTTATCGTCCCACTGCTGGGCACAGGTCTCCTCTCACGCAGAGAAGGAATGAGCGTAATTACCACGCTTGCTCTATGCGGGTCGGCGATTTCAAACTTATAGTCCAGGTTTCCTCAAGATGTTTTCCTTCACTTTGTAATCAGTCATTGGTGTCCAAGATATACTTAGAAAGTACATATAACTTAGAAAAGTTACTCATACTTGAGAGGATGGTGTTTTAACCATTAGGCCACCACGACTAGATTGCTATAATATTCATATTTTACTATAATATTCCATTGAAACCAAAAAAAGAACATCTCTGTAATCATCTCGCCATAAAGATTAGATGAGTTAGTGAGTGTTCAATCCGCGTGAGCTATCATTCCGACTAATGTTATGAATTGAGTCCATTGACAACTCTTAACTCACTCTAATCAGTTATTTTACAAAATCGTTCGGATGGTCCGGGCAACATCCCGAATGTCCTCTGAATAGGGATGTTTCCTGGTTAAAAAAAAATTTTACTATTTAGTCCGTCATTCAGATTATAGAAAAATATTGGATACGTATATTTAGTTCTTTCAAATCAATAAAAATTGACAAGGCATCAAAGATCAGGAGTGGGGGCTGGTGACGTCAATCGTTGCTAAAAAGTGTAGCATAAACAAGAAACCGTGGCGAGGCCGTTGCACAGGCAAGTAAAGAAACACGGGTGGGTTTTAGTCAGTAAAAGTCTGACACGCCATTCCGCTCTGCCCAGAGCGGGAGAAGTCATTTGATGATTTCCCATCCCAACAAAAAAAAAAAAAAAAGGTAGTCACATGAGTTTTGTATCGTCTTCATTTTTTGTTTATATGAAAAAAGAAAAAATACGTGTCTAGGTTTTTTTGGAAATCTGACTGACGGACTAATTAGTTTTTTTTAGTCAACTACCCTATTGGTTTATTACTAATTTTAATATCATTTTGTTTCTTAAAATGTTCCTTTTTTACTGTGTGTTTTTTCCTGTGCATGCTCAGATTAACTATTTTTTCTTTTTTTGTACTGAAAGTGCACCGCTCATGCATATAAGATCAGTGGTCAAAGCGCGGTCTGGTCATTTTAGAATCTATTTTTATTAAAAAAAAAAATAGTTGCCTTACACTACGAATTACTCCTGTATAGTGGGTGCGTTTACAAATATTTAATAAGAATACAAACAACACCGTGTAGGCCGTATAAGTATTTGTTCCGCGAGGGGATCGAACCCGTGACACGCAACTCAAAAAAAAAAAAACCTTCAAACAAATATAAACAGTTAAAAAAGTTTATGATGTCTGGTGAAACCGTACGGAGGACGGGTCTGAGCAGTCGTGTTGCGATGTGTGCCGGGTACGATGCGCCAAATGTTGTTGTGTCGGGAGTTTGGTCGTGGAGGGTCTCCAGATCAATCTCACTCTGTGTTAAACATTCCATTCCTATTAACTCAGTTTTTTGAGTGAATGGGCTCATTAAACTAGCGCGCTTTACCATCAACGATTGCATCACTGCTTACCATTAGGCGGGATTGCGAGGGGATCGAACCCGTGACACGCAACTCAAAAAAAAACCTTCAAACAAAAAATTTACAGTTAAAAAAGTTTATGATGTCTGGTGAAACCGTACGGAGGACGGGTCTGAGCAGTCGTGTTGCGATGTGTGCCGGGTACTATGCGCCAAATGTTGTTGTGTCGGGAGTTTGGTCGTGGAGGGTCTCCAGATCGATCTCACTCTGTGTTAAACATTCCATTCCTATTAACTCAGTTTTTTGAGTGAATGGGCTCATTAAACTAGCGCGCTTTACCATCAACGATTGCATCACTGCTTACCATTAGGCGGGATTGCGAGGGGATCGAACCCGTGACACGCAACTCAAAAAAAAACCTTCAAACAAAAAATTTACAGTTAAAAAAGTTTATGATGTCTGGTGAAACCGTACGGAGGACGGGTCTGAGCAGTCGTGTTGCGATGTGTGCCGGGTACTATGCGCCAAATGTTGTTGTGTCGGGAGTTTGGTCGTGGAGGGTCTCCAGATCAATCTCACTCTGTGTTAAACATTCCATTCCTATTAACTCAGTTTTTTGAGTGAATGGGCTCATTAAACTAGCGCGCTTTACCATCAACGATTGCATCACTGCTTACCATTAGGCGGGGTTGCGAGGGGATCGAACCCGTGACACGCAACTCAAAAAAAAAAACCTTCAAACAAATATAAACAGTTAAAAAAGTTTATGATGTCTGGTGAAACCGTACGGAGGACGGGTCTGAGCAGTCGTGTTGCGATGTGTGCCGGGTACGATGCGCCAAATGTTGTTGTGTCGGGAGTTTGGTCGTGGAGGGTCTCCAGATCAATCTCCCTCTGGCGCTACATCGTTGGTTGTGTTATTGGGTTTAACATTGCATCACCTCGCTCAACTGCCGTCTTCCTTCCTATTCACTCAGTTTTTTGGAGTGAATAGGCTTAATAAACCAGTGCGCTTTACCATCAACGATTGCATCACTGCTTACTGGGCGGGATTGCGGTCAAGCAATGGTATATAATTATTAAAAAAAAAGACTGAAAAATATCATGTCCATTTTCTGTGACAGAAATCATCATTACACTAGCTCGTCGTCATCGCTACGAGTGCTCTATTTCTGCGGCCGTCAGCTGACCCCGTTTCTACCACTTTGACGATTGACTTTGTGGGGGAAGGGGGAGCCACTGTCGCCGTATTAAAAAAAATATTCGAGTTCTTTGTTAAGATCTGATAATGTTTCGGATTATGGTTTTAAAAATCTGGTAAAAAATGTTTTTACTCTTGTTGATATCTTAATAATAACCGAGTATCTAGTTGGATTTCAGGAGCTTGAATGAAACGGAATTTTAAATTGAAATCGAGATATAATTTTATTATGACGATAACGATTCTAGCTGTGCTAAGTTGTCTTGATTATAACTTAGCCCAACTTACATCATTGAGACGTTTGCGTCTCACATCCTGTCACTTACGTGTGATCGCATGAATGGATCGTGAGCGTCAAGATTCATAGCTCCATCACAGCATTAGCTTCAGATGTAACTATCGTGTTAGTGTCTTGGTGTTCTCGGTGAAGAACATTAGTAATCCCACTAAAGATAAAATAAATATTCAAATATTTATGCCTCCTTTATTATTTACCAAAAATATATATTTCAGGAAAGTATTCTACGATACGTCGATCACAATGGGCCTCATACTAAAGCTCAGAGTGACACAAAGGTTTATGGAAAGAGCTATGCTCGGAGTTTCTCTGCGCGATCTTATCAGAAATGAGGAGATCCGCAGAAGAACCGAAGTCACCGAAATAGCTCTTCGAGTCGCTAAAATTAAGTGGCAGTGGGCGGGGCATATTGTTCGTAAAACTGATGGCCGATGGGGCAGTAAGGTTGTGGAGTGGCGGCCACGTAAAAGGAAGACGCAGCGTAGGGAGGCCCCCCACAAAGTGGACCGGTGACCTGGTGAAGCTCGCAGGAAGCCGATGGATGCGGGCAGCACAAGACGGCTCATCGTGGAAAGCTTTGGTCTTTGTCCAGCAGTGGACCTCTATAGGCTGAAGAAAAAGAAGAAGATTCTACGATACCATATTTATTATGGTACCGCATATGTTTTAGTAGTGTTTCCGCCTATAGTTCAGATAGTAAACATCATTATTAACTACAACTAATGCCATAATATTAACGCTAATTAATATCATCTAATTACCAATTCGTGTTCCAGTACACATTAACCGTTAACTAGGTCAAAATAAATGTTCTAAAAACCTCAAAATAAAACCGCAAATTCTACCAATTTGTTTATTTCTCTAACAGTTTATGAAAATACAAACATTCTTTGTAACTTATCAAAGAAATTAATTGAGACTTCTAATAAACGAATGTTCGTCGAAATGTAAATGAATTCCAACGTTTTGATTTTAATAATATAATCAAATCAAATCAATCAGAAACTTTAACATTTCATTTGGTTGTCGTGAGCTTGATAATTTTAAAGGCCAATAGAATTACCATGCTTCATATTGGGTAAGTAATTTTCAACGGTGATTTGAAGGAAACCAATGTTGATTTGATAGGGTCTGTTAAGTATGATTATTGTTGGTAGCAATTTTCTCGATTAGTTTTTCATAAGTTGTTTTCTCGGTGGTAGGCCATAATATCGGCTGCCGGCAGAAGTTGCCGCCTACAGGCAAAGTCTTGCTGCCAAGCGATACGTCGTGTTGGTGGTACGTGGCTAAGCGATGTTTGGTGAAGCCGTACGGAGGACGGCTCTCAGCAGTTGTGTTGCGATGTGTGCCAGGTATGATGCGCCAAATGTTGATGTGTTGGGATTTTGGTCGTGGAGGGTCTCCAGATCAATTTGCCTCTGGCGAAGCATCGTTGGTCGTGTTTTTGTGTTTAACATAGCATCATCTCGCTCGACTGCCGTCTTCCTTATTATTCAATTAGTTTTTTTTTTTTTTGAGTAAATAGACTCTTAATAAACTAATGTGCTTTACCATCAACGATTGCATCGCTGCTTACTAGTTTGCAAGAACTAGTTCATAATTTTAAAAACTAAACAAACATATCAACTACTTATTAAATTGACTTATTTAATTGAGCACTCATTTTTAACGAAGCAAGAAGAGTATCTAGGCATTGTATGGTGGTGATTTATAGTTCTGCTTACTCCCACGGGAAGAAAGCGTGAACTCTTGTGTGTAGGTATGTCAAAGAAATTGGGAAGCTACGGAGACTACCTACAAACACAATCAAAATAGACAAATATTGAAAATTGTACTTAAAAAAAAATGTCACGCCACACATTGCTATCACTACCGAATATTTACAGACAATCCTGTTCTAACCAAATAAAGCGAAAAGAAACCCCGAAATGGTTCGTGAACTACGTTTTAATATTATTTTGATATATTTTCTGCTCGGCCGTTTATTACGAACACGGCGTGGAACGTTCACTGACACATAAATGTCACTTTTGCGTGTTCAAATGGTCGGGTAAGCCGACTTACAGACTGCAGATTATCTCTGTATCTGGCGTTTTTTCCAGTCATATTGGCTTTTTGTTTTTGTCGTTTTTTATGCCCATTACTGTATGTTTTAACTATTACCTACGATCTTTGATTGCTTTTCATAATCCGGTTAGCCGTAAGGTCAAAAGAAAATACTGAACAAAAAACTTTTTTACAAAAAAAACAACCGACTTCCAAAAACCACTACAAAGTGAAAAATAACTAATTTCGGAAGTCGGTGTCTGTGGTTTTGTATATTCGTTTTTTGACACCGACTTCCGAAATTAGTTATTTTTCACTTTGTAGTGGTTTTTGGAAGTCGGTTGTTTTTTTGTAAAAAAGTTTTTATTTTACACTTTTTAGTTGTTAAAAGTACTATGTATTCAGTTGCATCCGTTCAGACTGGAAGCTGACGCAAATATAGTTGGGAAACGACATAATTTTGTTTACTTTAATTTTTACCCGTAAGTATTCCCTCAACTGCCTATGGTCTTCATCATCAAATTTACTGCAGACCATTATTTTAACCCAATAGGTGCAAAGGTCTCATCAATATAAATGAATGAAGTCCAACCACAAAGTAGCTACTGTAAACCGTTGAGGAGTTCCCGGAACTGGCCTTTGTCTTCATCATCAGAGCGTTTATGACAGTCACAACCCATCTAGGTGTAAAATTCTTATCAATACAAATTAATCGAGCCCAAACACAAGGTAGCTGCTGTGAATTGTTGAGGAGTTCCTTCGACTGTCTCCCGGCTCCATCATCAGATCTACTCCAGACCTTTATTAAATTGTAGTGCTTTATAATACTTAATGAAAATGCTAAGAAATGCACTAGTCGCCCCTGCAACTTTTGAAAGTTCCCCTTGTTTTTCTGGTCTTCCACCATCAAACCCTGATATCCTTATCATGGGACCACCTTGGGAACGTCTTCTTTCCAACAGAAAAAGAATTATCAAAATCGGTTCATAAACGACGAAGTTATGCGCGAACAAACAAAAAAAAAAGCATATATACGGTCGAATTGAGTAACCTCCTCCTTTTTGAAGTCGGTTAACAAATAATTACAAAGTAAAAAAAAAAAATAGCTTTCAAAAGGTAGTTTTGTTGTGGAGAAGACGCCAGCCTGTATATACTATTTAATATTAATTATCATTGATAAAACTGGTACATTATTATTATTATAGTGCCTCAAATATTTCACTTTGAGGATGTCTTAATTAAAACCTCGTCCACTAAATGTCAGGTCAGGTCACACTATAAATTTTATGATAATAATTCCTACTAGGAATTTTAAAATACCTCTCTTCCAATCTCAAAATAGTTGTCAAATTAATAATGTTACAACCATCTTACTTTACTTTCAAAAATCTTATTCCAACTCTAATATAACGACTGCTAAATCTTACGAAAACACCCAGACGATCGTCGATTCGTCACAGTATAAATTTTATGATAGTTCCTACTAAGAATTTTATAATACCTTACTTTCAATCTCAAAATATTTGTCAGATGAATAATGTAACCATCATCTTACTTCACTTTTGAAAATCTTATTCCAACCCTAAAACATCGATCGTTTAATCTTACGACAACATTCTCGCGATAACTCGTAACACTATTTATATTTTATGATAATTCCTACTAGGAATTTTAAAGTACCTCTCTTTCAATCTCAAAATATTTGTCAAATTAAAAATGTTACCACCATCTTATTTCACTTTAAAAAATCTTAATCCAACCCTAAAATATAGACCGTTAAATCTTAAGAAAACACCCAGACGTCAATTCGTCACACTATAAATTTTATGATGATTCCTACTAGGAATTTTAAAATACCTTACTTTCAATCTCAAAATAGTCGTCAAATGAATAGTGTAACCATCATCTTACTTCACTTTCGAAAATCTTATTCCAACCCTAAAATATCGACCGTTTAATCTTATGACAACATCCACTTGATAACTCGTCACACTATAAATTTGATGAAAATTCCTACTAAGAATTTTAAAATACCTTTCTTTCAATCTCAAAATAGTCGTCAAATGAATAATGTTACCATCATCTTACTTCACAAAAAATCTTATTTTAACTCCAAAAATATATCGACCGTTAAATCTTACGACAACATCCACACGTCAACCCGTCAGAACTTCGACGAACATTGGTAAACAAGCTCGGTCTAAGTGAGTCCAATTAATTTGAAAAATGTTTTTCGTGCAACTTGATCGAAAGGCAAACCTTTGGAGGGTCACGGGATACATATACATACTGGTATACGGGTTTTCGACACATGGGACCCTTCGCATATATGGCTATAAAATAATATGTTCTGACCTTTTGCTGCTTCCGGCTTTCAGCCTACATTGGAAGTTGATCTCAACATAACACACTTGTAAAAACTGGACAGATTAAAAATGGCCTATTGATGAGAAGCTACAATTTCAACTAGGCCTTGATTTAGCCAAATTGGGGAATTAGGTATTTTTAGCCGACAAACGATAAATGCATATTTGTTTAAATAATAAATGTTCATTTTGAATTAACTGTGGGCTACACTATTATTTTTTCCTTTTTAAACTAGTGCTTGTAAGTCGTGGTGGCCTACTGGTTAAAACACCAGTCTCTCAAGTATGAATGTGCGGGTTCGATTCCAGATCAGGCAAATACCAATGTAACTTTTCTAAAGTTATATTATACTTTCTAAGTATATCTTGGACACCAATGACTGAAGGTAATGGAAAACATCTTGAGGAAACCTGGACTTTGGGTCTGAAATCGCCAACCCGCATTGAGCAAGCGTGGTGATTAGGCTCAATCCTTCTCTGTATGAGAGGAGACCTGTGCCCAGCAGTGGGACGATAAAAAGGTTGATGATGATGATGATAAAACTAGTGCTCCGCAACCGCGATCCTGGACGGCAGTAAGCAGTAATGCAATCATTGATGGTAAAGAGTGCTAGTTTATTAAGAGCTTATTCACTCTTGAAGACACTTAAATTGTAGACAGATAAAAAGACCGTCGTAGTCGAATTGTTCCAGTCTCTCGAAGTACGCTGCATAAAAGACGAGGCGAAACGCTTCGTCCGAATCGTAGTGGTATCGATAACGTAGGGGTGGATAGTCGCAGTACGACGGGTCGTCAGATGATGGAATGGAGATGACAGAATTAAGTCATGATATTCTCGGGCACACTCTTCAAAATACACCCTATAGAACACCGATAGACTGGCCGCTCTACGCCTGTGCTCCTAGCTTACTATACGACATGACAGTTGTTTTTTGTGATTAACAAAGCGCCACTTACGAGCGTTTTAGGAACTAAAATTAACTCACTGATGCAAATGACCGTCATATGCTGTTTATACGTCTCTGAATTTTTTGGTCTAAATCATGGAATGAAAGTATGCGACTTTTGTAAAACTCAATATAAAAAATTTTGTTCCTTAGACGCTCACGTCGTTCATCAGCGCCAAAATGGCGAAAATGAAATGTGAACATTTTGCCATTAATACTAAGAAGTCCAGCGTACTTGTATAATTATACAACGTTATTTTTTTGTTATGCGAAACCTGAATAGAGTTTGTTCAGAATAAGCAACTGAATCGATTCCAATCAGTTTTACACCATGTTATATTTTTTCCCAAATACATTTAGAGTGAGACCATAGAGTGGTTACCGAGCGGTTACGATAGATCACAGCTAATGCCCTAGCCCTCCTCTACGGAGCTTTGACCATATTTTTGTTGGGAGAACCAAGTAGAATAGCAAGCTCATAACTTTTTTTTTATATAATTTATAAACTAGCGCTTGACCGCAATCCCGCCTGATGGTAAGCAGTGATGCGATCATTGATGGTAAAGCGAGCTAGTTTATTAAGAGCCTATTCACTCTAGCCTTGAAGACACTCAAATTGTAGTGTGACGGAAACACCGCCGCTGGCAAATTGTTCCAGTCCCTCGATGTACGCGAAATAAAAGAGGAAGCAAAACGCTTCGTCCGGATCGTAGTGGTGTTAACAACGTGAGGGTGGAAAGTCGCCGTACGACGGGTCGTCCGATGGTGGAACGGAGATGGGGGAATTAAATCATGCAATTCCCTAGCACACCAGAATGCATCCTATAGAAGACCGAAAGGCTGGCTACTCTACGCCTGTGCTCCAGGCTTTGGAGACCGTTTGACTTGGTGGTTTTTCATTATATCTTTTTGAAATTTTGTGTTTCAGGTATCGCATAAATAAAAAATAATGTCGTATAAGGCCATGGACCATGCCAAGACCATGGAAAAATCCAGTACAGTAACAGTTACATCCATATTATTCAATTGGATTATACTGTTTCCAAATATCTTCAATTTACCAGGTAACGTAGCGCTTCATTACAAGGACTATTATCAGTTATAAGTTTCTATTGTTAAAAGATGGGCATTTGCAACGTTGCCGTAAAGTCGATGAGAAAGACTTTAAGTGAAGAAACCCTTGACAACATTTAGAAAAAAAATATTAAGAATTCCTTAACCTCGTTCACCTTTTGGTGAGCTTTAACAGAATATCTCTGGAAATAACTCGCCTTGACTCAAATTTTAATGCAGATATCATCACCATCAACCTTTTTTTTATCGTCCCACTGCTGGGTACAGGTCTCCTCTCATATAGAGAAGGATTCAAATCAAATCATTTATTTCAAATAAACCAGTTACAGGCACTTTTGAATTTCAGAAGGTCGGTCAGTCAATAAGATGAAGCTAGTCGCCCATTCCAAAGAGTAGGTACCTATGGAGAAGAACGGGCAAGAAACTCCATGGACACTCTTTTCAATTTTCAAGCTATTGTTACAAATATTTGATTACATCATTCGTGTTGAAATCAACCGTGTGAGAACGATGCAGAAATATATTGTACGCTGAGAGCGTCCATAGAAAACACACAAAAATCAATTTAGAAATTAAAATACGCCATGGCAGCTAAGAGATGACCAGTCCCCACTGACGGCGTCCGTTCACGAACATGACGTATGGATCAGCATCATTCAGCTCAACCATATTGAAGGGAACCTAATAACCCAACACACACGCCACCATCAGCGAGACATTTGAGTGAGCATGACATACTCTCAACAGCCAGAGCACAATCAAGTGAATAAAAATGACTAACCCAACAAATAAATGCCTTACAGCACATTCGTACACTGTGCTCACACGTTTGCCATGCAATTATATAATACTAAGCAATTGAAATGATTAAGCGTGATCAATGCAGACATATTTAGCCGGATCCCAAGATTACTCTCAAAGCTTAAAATTACACGTTTAGTAATATCTTATATGCAAAAGTTTGTGAGGATGTATGGATGGATGTTTGCAAATAGATTATAATCGGGAATTAGAGATAGGATTTTTATTGTTATTTTGCGTCGTTAGTTACCATACGTTTTGCCATTATTAGCATGATATTTAGCGTTATGTATTGTATAATATAGGTCTCCGTAGAAAATCCAGTACAGTAACAATTAAAGTTTACTAACAACGTACAAAATATTTAAATCAATTTTCATTTTTTTCTTATTTCAAGGCGTAAACTAAGATCGTGTTTCTCCACTATTTCGGTTGTCTAAACCAATGCAATAAAAACTGGTGTTAATATTCCATAATAAACGGTATAAAAACACAATCCCATATACCACTCACAATCCACTCCCAAAAACGTAAGTAATAGCGTGGTTTACCCCACAAATAGGGTGCCACGCCCCCCATCAACAATACTATTGTTATACGGATCGCCCGAACATGATTAATGTCGGGTCGGCGCAGTTCGAATCAATCAGTAACGTCACTACCCATCTGCGGCTCTACTTAAACTTGAACCGATCAATAATTAGGTCATAGTTATGTAAAACATTGTCACGCCTATACTTTCAGATATAGTAAAGTTAGGGAAAATTATTGCCGATCAATGTGTTCGTTAGTTCAAATCACGACTGTCGTTTTTGTTCTTTTTCTTGTTCTTCTTTTTTCAAGGTGAGATTCCTCAACTCTTCATCAATGGCATCTGTGGAATAGATACCACAATTTTGCCAAACACGTGTAACTAATTATAGAAATTCTTTGAAAATTTTATTTCACAACAAAGGCGGATCAAAATTAAGACCCAGATAGAACTTGCCCGAGCATCTTCTAACAAAATGAAGAAAGTTCTGTGCTGTCGTAAACTCCACATAAAGCTCCGAGTCAGGTTACTGATGTGCTACGTATGGCCTCTCGTCATGTACGACTGCGAAGCATGGACTCTGAAAGAGGACACTACGCAACGCTTGCAGGCTTTTGAAATGTGGTGTTACCGTCGTATGCTACGCATAAGCTGGACCCAAAAGGTCAGAAATGACACCGTCCTTCAGCGCGTTCAAATGCCTCGAAAGTTGTTGCCCGCCATAAAGAAACGCAAAATAGATTATCTCGATCACGTGCTCTGACACGGTAGATATGCGCTACTCCAACTCATTATGTTGGGCAAGGTAGAAGGAAAAAGGCGCGCTGGAAGAAAGAGAAAGTCGTGGCTGCGTATTATCAGGGAGTGGACCGGCATTACTTCAGTCGAAAAACTGTTCCGACTCGCGGTTGACATGACCGAGTACAAGAAGCTGACGGCCAACCTTCAGGATTGAAGAGACACAGGAAGAAGAAGAAGAAAGGCGGATATCGCCAATGACAGTCGAAAAAGACGGCCGCGTGAACCGACTATGTGGGAGGTTTCAAGCAAAGTCATGATGTGGCCACTATGCTGCGATATTTCAATGTTCTCTATGAATCATTTACTGAATGCACTTTTTACTACATAAATCACGCGCTTTTATTTAGTAAACGACACTATAAATAATTTTAAAAGTCGAAAGAAAAATGCGCGTGACAGTCATCTTAGTTTTACCGGCAAAACTCCTGTATGACTCTAATGACTGATACTGACATGAGACTATTGACATTTGTCTAACGCCAAATAAATTGTTTTAGGTAAAAGAGCAAAGGCACGTAAATATTATGCCAATGATGACGTAAAGGTAACGAAGTTAGTCCTAATTTTAAATAATTAATAGAAATATACCCCCTTATTTATAAACGTTGCTTAAAGTTATTTAGTGATTAGCGATTGTTTAACCATACATTTTAGACGTTTGCACGTCACTTAACTTTGATCATCGTTTACGAATATACTCCTTAAACACTGTGGTGTTTATTCATCAACGATGATTAAAATTAAGTGGCGCTAAAAGGTAAAAATCTATGTTTAAAGAATCGCTAATCATTAACTCAACGATACTATATTTATAATAGATACATATATAGATAAACATGTAAGACCCAGGCCAATCAGGAAAAGATCGTTTTCCATCATGACCTGGCCGGGGATCGAACCCGGGGCCTCCACGTCGCAGGCAGGGGTGTTGACCGCTGCGCCACGGGGGACGTCAGAATTTCAAAAATATTCAAATTAGTTTCTCAAAATAATCTATATTATCGAAATCTTAAATAAAAAATGAGGGTCGAAAATATTGTCTAATGCGAAGTGAGGTAGCATTTCGGCTTAGTAATTTCCCTGACTGTATGACATGTACTTTTTGGCAGAGGTATATCCCATGTTAGAAGGAACGAGTCTATTGCTATCAACTACTGTCTAATATACGCTTTATGTACAAAAACCTACATAGCTAAATTAACCTATAATGTTCCCATTGCTAAGACTTTTTCTCTTTGAGAAGATCTTCGAGAGTGACCAGTAATAGGACCCATATAGAGTAATAGTGTGAGTTGGTAGTCAAGTGGCTTCGAAATTTAGGATCAATGACATGACGATTTCTTCACCTTGTTTTTCTTCATCGTTTTGAAAGCATTGCTGATGAGTTCAAATAAAACACCTGCTAAGATTAGTTTCGAAGACTTACAACTCGTAGTAGGTTACCACAGCCTACTCTGATCCCCTAGGGCAAAAAAAAAACACATAGATCAGGCGAATAAGAGCTTTCCCAATATAAAGATGGAACCTAGCCCTCCATTCCCCGCAATCGCGCTTCCGATCACTAGACCAATGATGCAGCCAATAATTAATTAGGTGATAATGTTATGAAGCTTAATTGTGTTGTCATTAGCAGTGTGGCTTTAAAAATTTCATTCGGCTGTGAGATAAAGTGGGTTGGAGGACAACGTAGTTTGCGTTACGTTTTGGCTTTCATTTGCATCGTGTTGGTGTTAATTAGATTGGAATTTTTAGGTTAAGTACTTAAAAGTTAGGGTAACTAAAAGTGACGAGAGGAAAGTTTTGAGTATAAAAATGAAGGGATATAAGAGTAGAAGACATACCAAACGATGGACTGTGTAAAAAAATGATATACTCCAGCTACTGAGAAGACCACTCATCATCATCATCATCATCATCTCAGCGTTAATCCCAGTCGCATCTGTAGCTTTTTCAGCTTTGGAGTCTGGGGTCCGCTTTACCAGTCTAACTGCTGATTTTGTCTAAACATCGATATTTTCCGTGAAGCGACTGCCGTCTGACCTCCATAACCCGAAGGCGACATCGAAGTATTGTAGTTAGATCAATTGTTGGACTTTTGAGGGCACCAACAACCCGTAATCACTACCACTAGATGTTCGTACGGCAACCGGAACCAACGGCTTAATGTGCATTCTGAGGCACGACCAGACCAGTGCAAATATTTATATTCATGCATCCTTTTCCTCCTCCTTTATACCGCGTACATCGCGGGACTGGAACAATTTGCCAGCGGCGGTGTTTCCGTCGGACTACAATTTGAGTGTCTTCAAGGCTAGAGTGAATAGGCTCTTAATAAACTAGTGCGCTTTACCATCAACGATTGCGTCACTGCTTACCATCAGGCGGGATTGCGGTCAAGCGCTAGTTTATAATTTACTAGCTTTCCGCCCGCGGCTTCGCCCGCGTGGAGTTCGGTTATATCGCGCTTTTTAGATTTCCCTCGGGAAAATCAAATTTTTCCGGGATAAAAGGTAGCCTATGTTCTTTCTCAGGGTCTAAAGATTGTCTGTGCCAAATTTCATCAAAATCGATTGAGAGGTTTAGGCGGGAAAGCGTAACAGACAGACAGACAGACAGACAGACAGACAGACAGACAGACAGACCGACAGACAGACCGACAGACAGACAGACAGACAGACAGAGTTACTTTCGCATTTATAATATTAGTATGGATTAAAAAAAAATATATTTGTACTGCGCGGGGATCGATACCGCGCCTCCTTGAGCAGCGGCCGCGTTCGCTAACGCTACGCCACGGAGGCTGCTGAGACGACTAGTAATGAAGAAGAACGAAGAAGAAGATTTGCTGTGCCGATCCCGAGTAAACTTGAATGCTGGAGAGTGATGACGCCAATTAAATAAGTGATATTAAGTTACAGTAAAAACAACTTGTCATTGTGTGTTTTGACACCGAACACACAACAACAATGTTTGTAATTTTTAGCGATTGAATGACATTGAAATTTGTTGATAAACATTTGTCATGTGGTTTTAGAAAGAAACTAATATTTTTTATTCCGCACAACAAAACGCATATAACAAGTAAATGTATTAGGATAAAAAAGAAAGACATAAAAAATAATAAAGTCAAAAGTCTTGTACTCAAATTCGAAAACTTATAAACAATGTTGACTTGATGTCAAAGCCGGAGTCATAGACAACACACATTATTTGACAATTGACATTAGATCCGTCTGTCATCCGCGATGCGCCCGCGACACTGGCAGATTTTAGAATAATTTATTAAAACAAGAGGGCGGAGTTAAAAGTTTAGTAACGCACCAAAAGAATTATTTAGAAGAAAAAAAAAGGGTAAAAAACAGTACTAATATTAGTAGTTGTCTTCTTTAAATAGACTTTTTCCTTGGTCTTCTCAATCAAACTTCCTCTCTTTGCAACCTTTGGTTGACTGGTAGAGAATGCAAGGCATTACACAAGGCATTCAAATAAATAATAAAAGAAGCTGGTTTTAAAATACCCATTAACCTGTAATGCTATCTACCGATTATCAGATCATCGTCTAACAAAAGTTACTAACGGTCAAAGAAGGTCCCTTTCTTGCTCATGAACCACTTTATATTCAGCCTCGGAAACAAAACAGAAAAGGTCTCATTTGACCCTTTATAACCTCATTTTTGCACTGATCGTTGTAAAACCATAATATTATTCTGTACCTTTAAATCAGCCTGCTTGTTTATCAAAAAACATTTTGGAAGCAACACAGGATTCTCATTACAGGCAATATCGGGTTTCCCATTGATTTTAGCAACCCGGATGACTTCGAAATTGATTTCATTAGCCGTAGCGAAGGGCGCTTGGTTACCGTTTCCTTGATCGCGATACAGGCGTTTCGAATTTCAATATTGGAACTAATCAATCAAGGCTAGCGTGAAAATGAGCAGCCTGTGGCTCATTTATCAAACAGGCTGTGGATGAAACTTGAGGCTTGTGGAAGGTGTAAGTAATGAGCATATTGTTAAGAGGTTCGTTAAAAGCGGTTGTGTTTAGGGCATGTAAAGATATTACAACATATAATAGATATTAAATCAAAGGCAATACATATTGTTATTGTAAACATTGTCATTTTTAATGTCTGGGCTTGAAAAAGGCGATGATCCCTGAGTTTGTTTCGGCTTTAATTCTCAGAGGCAGTCAGTCGAAAAGGCCGGCTCCAGCTAGTTTATAAAAATATGACGTGTAAAAGTGATCAGTGATCCTACTTGCATAATAAACGATTTCATTTCATTTTACTTATTTCGTGTTATGAATAATCATGAAGCTTGTAATGTAAACAGCTTATTATATTCGTAAATCGAGGGACTGGAACAGTCTGCCAGCGGTGGTGTTTCCGTCGGACTACAATTTGAGTGTCTTCAAGGATAGAGTGAATAGGGTCATAATAAACTAGCACACTTTACCATCAACGATTGCATCACTGCTTTTCAATAGGCGGGATTGCAGTCAAGCACTAGTTTATAATTTATAAAAAAGAGAAAAATATTATGTAAGTGTAAGAAAATGAAGCCCACAAAAGACCGATAGAGAAGTATTAATTGACTGCATGGTTAGCACAGTGGTTAAGCTATTGATTGCTGCGCTGCGTATTCCGGCCACGATTCCTACACGGAACAAATGTTTGTATGAGCTACAAGTAGTTGTTCCGGATCTGGCTGTTTGTGTATGTACGTTTATATGTTTGTAAACGCACCTACGATATAGGAGAAATTTCCAGTGAAGGGCAAAATTTAAGATATGTTTGGTATAGGTTCGGTTTGCAACAAGTAATCCTATGCAGGAATGACTGGCGAATCCTTAAATAAACCTAAACCAAATATATTTATTTAATATTTACTATGTACTTAAATCTTACGCTCTTTTATGAGTATCATTTTATATACTTACATAATTTAATAAGCTTTTTATATTCAAATCAAAGGTCATTTATTCATATTAGGCTGAGAATCAGCACTTCTTGTACGTCAATATTACATAAGACAGTCCCCCAAAACGCCCACCCAACGACACTTCCTAGTGCTTTCGCTGGGAAGAAGAAGTGGCGGAACAAAATCCCCAGCAGCACAACTGTCTGTTCATTTAGAAAAAAACACATTACTTTATACAATACTATGTAGGTACAGTAATAAAAGAGAAAAACAACAACAATGAATTTATTTATCACTAGCGGCCGTCATGACTTCGTTCGCGTGGAGTTAGTTATGCTCCGCTCCTATTGGTCGCAGCGTGATGTTATATAGCCTAAATCCTTCTTGGATTAATGGGCTATCCAAGGCAAAAAGAAGTTTTCAAATCGGACCCGTAGTTCCTGAGATTAGCGCGTTCAAACAAACAAACAAACTCTTCAGCTATTACTACTATAAATATGCTACTTAACCACGCCAACTTACTAGCTATTTTAATTTATTGTAAATAAGGCTAAAGCGGTGTTTATGATTCAGAAGGATCGTAATTTAAAAAAATGCTATAAGAAGTTCTGTGTAATTTTTTTTTTCTTTTGCTAATTAGTTTGTTGTACTCTCTAGGAAGAGGTGACAGGTTTAGACTCTTCCCAAAATCTTTCAACATGTATAGATGCACTGTACTTTATTAGTAGCAGAAGAATGAGAGTAACCAACACAGCCCGAAGAATTGCAACACTAAAGTGGCAGTGGGCTGGGCACATTGCCCGTAGGACCGATACCCGGTGGGGCCGATGAGTTCTCGACTGGCGACCACGCACCGGAAGACGCAGTGTGGACCGACGACCTGGTAAGGTCGTGGGAAGCCGCTGGATGCGGATACGCTGGACCGGTCGTCGTGGAGAACCTTGGGGGAGGCCTATGTCCAGCAGTGGCGTCTTTCGGCTGAGATGATGATGATGATTTTATTAGTTATTTTGACGGGCAATAATTTCTGATTCGCAACTTTATTTAAAATAAATTATGTATAATAAGATTAGATTTACATATTTAAACTTATTACTGTATATCATAAAGTTACATAACAAAGAAGATGAAGTAGAAGTGTGTTAATAAGCTAGCTGATATTAGTAAATGTGTTTGCATCAATTCATATATTATTGTCAAGGTCGTACATATTAGTATAATCATAAACATATTAATTGCTTGATACATAAATACATATATACTTCATAATTATTCTGCAGAGCAAATAGTGCCAAGAGCTAAAAGTGTTTCACTTGGACCTCAGCAAACATCATAGTTGTTATAATATTACAATGAATCGTTACGATACATTTTTCAGAACGTCTCCTACAAATCGATATTGAACATAGATTAATGTCTTAGAGTATATTATGACATTCAACTAGATACTTTTTTCTTCACAGTTTTGTAATTCTCCTTCTTTTTAGGATGTCGTTAGCAATATACAATATGTAAAGAGGCGCGCCATTTTCAGGCCGGACGAGAAGCGATACACATTCGTGCCGAATCTGACTATAAATGGTACTGCTTTAAACATGGTCAAGCAATTTAAGTATTTGGGTCACTGGGTCACCGATGACCTTAAAGACACTTTAGACATTGAAAGGGAGCGCAGGGCGCTGTCCGTCCGATGCAATATGATAGCACGCAGGTTTGCACGGTGTGGGGGGAATTTCAAGATTGTGCTGTTTAAAGCGTACTGTCAGTCCTTCTACACGTGCAGTCTGTGGGTTAACTATACGCAGCGGACATACAGCGATCTGCGCATCCAATATAACAACGCGTTCCGGGCGCTGATGGGACTGCCGCGCTACTGCAGTGCCTCCGTGATGTTCGCGGCGGCTGTGAACGATAGCTTTGCGGCAATCATGCGCAAACGTTGCGCTTCAATCCTGCGCCGCACGCGCAGTAGTCCCAACACCATCCTGACCGCACTGATGGACCGATGGGATTCTCCGATGTTGGCACGGTGGATAAGGCTGCACGCTGTTAAATAGCGACTAATAGTGTCATCGGGGAGTCCTTCCAGTCTAGATAAAACATGTAAATAATAACATCTTAATTTTATTTACTTCTCAATATAAATTTTTATGTAATTTTATTTTTATAAAACAAATTATATGGATGAGGAATCTGAATTAAATAAATATTATTATTATTAAAGAAAACTCTGTCCGATCCGTGAAGGAATTCAATACTCTTTATTATGACTGTATGCATGTGAAAAGGCCCTTAGGCTTTTGCACACGGCACGCTTTTTTACAGTACGGTTTGCTTTTTTACATTGACGATTGTGACTACACAAGATGAATAGTAGTAGTTAGTTTTCACAGCACGAAAGATGTGTGTACTAAGAGTTTCTTTTTCATATTTCTTTCGGAATTTGTTAGCCACGCGTGTATTAATTACGGTAGTTCTATCAATAAAAAAACTTTAAAAACCTACCGTCGGGCTTACCTATTCCTCATATTTCAGTTTGAATTAAATACACCGGGAGAATTGAATTCGCCTCACCAACTTTATATCTCGGTAACAAAAAAATACTTCTTAGTTTCAGAGATATTAGGATTTCTGACAGTAAACAGAATTTATTACTCTGGAGCGGTGTTTTACAACATGTGGGTCGCGCCCCCCCGGGAGTCGCCTAGTCACACTGTCGTCACACACCCCTAGGGTCGCTGTTTATTTAAAACTACAGGAGGCTACAAATGGAAGTAAATATTTCAAAGTTTCAATGGTTGATTTTAGGAATTCTGATTTCTCTTTAACTAAAAGCTACTTAAAGGTTGTGGTATGGTCGTGCCTCGAAAAGCACGTTAAGCCTTTGGTCCCGGTTGCCGTACGAACATCTAATGACAGTCTTTACCGGTTGTTAGAACCCTCAAAAGTCCAGCAATTGGCCTAGCTGCAATGCTTCAATATCGCCTTCGGGTTGTGGAGGTCAGACGGTGGTCGCTTCATGGATAATATCCAAGTTTATCCAAAATTAGCAGTTAGACTGATAAAGCGGACACTAGACTACAAATCTGAAAAAGCTTCGGATCCGACTGGGATTAACGCTGAGATGATGATGATGTACTTAAAGTGACAGAGTTAAATCCTTATTTTTGTGCCATGCTTTCCTGGTCTGTGTGAATCATCTCATTCTGGTTTTCCCTTTTTTTTGTATTATATACTAGTGCTTGACTGCAATCTCGCCTGATGGGGTAAGCAGTGATGCAATCGTTGATGGTAAAGCGCGCTAGTTTATTAAGAGCCTATTGCCTCTAGCCTTGAAGACACTCAAATTGTAGTCCGACAGAAATGCCGCCGCTGGCAAATTGTTTCAGTCCCTTGAAGTACGCGATATAAAAGACGAGGCGGAACGCTTTGACCGTATCGAAGTGATGTTAAAAACGTAAGGGTGGATGCCCATGAAGGTACGGAGATGAGGGGCTTATGTCATGAGATCTCCTTAGGGCGTCTGCCCACATAGCAACGATATTTAAGTATATAAAAAATAATAATTGAAATTCAATGTTTTGGGCACAATTTGTATTTAATTTAGGAATAGATTAGGTTTAAATCTTTATAAAGTGTAGCGTTGGTGACTGCCCGATTAAACTTACACGCAAGTATTGTATTTTAATTATACAGGTCAAAAGGTTTCCCAATAAAAAAACAATAAAAATTAGCCAGAGTATCATTTGATACTGTGGTTAAATTTTATTGTTTTTGTTTAATAAATTTAAAAAAAAATTTAATGCCCAAATGGGCATTAAACAAAACTTGCCAATATGTAATGAAATTGACATTTTTTTTGCAGAATGAGACTAAGGTCAGTCTTTGAACGTTCTTGAAATTACGAGCATTGCCCCTGTGACTACTGTTCTGGGGATAACTTACTAATTTATACGAGAGCTTCGGTTGCACGGGTAGTATGTATGTTATGTATAACATACCTACATAATCAATCTATAATGTTCCCACTGCTGGGCACAGGCCTCCTCTCAGTGCGGGTTGATAGATGTCACATGTCTTCAAAGATTTTGTTTCTACGACATGCCTGTTACCTCATGATGATTTCCTTCTCCGTTTTGAGAGCACACGGGATAAATAGAATAAAACAGAATACTCTTCATTATGTTCACCATATAGATTACAGAAACATAAATATAAAGATTTTACAAAGGGTGACACAATGGGCGGTCTTATCGCTAAGAGCGATCTTTTACAGACAACCTTTGGATGGAATAGCAAGGGAAAGGAGGAAGAAATTATGTAGGTAGTCTACAGTGTACTACTCATATAGTTTATATTATAATAAATATGTACGTTAAGTGTATCATAAATAGTCTAATAAATATATACATCTAATAAATAAACATCATACAAAAGCAAATAAAAAAGTGACATATTTAAAGAGAGAGGAGATGCTTTTTTACCACGGTTTTAAAAGTGGTCAGAGTTTGAGCACGCCTTACGGACACGGGCAAGTCCTTCCATTGCCGAACTGCTTGTACAGTAAAGGATTTATCGTAAAAACTAGTGGAATGCATCGGTAAGTCATATAATGTTATATTGTAAGGGTTGGATTTATGAACAAGACATTTTTCTCCTAGAGGGTTATGACTTTTCTCTCGATCAAAAGGTCCAAACTAAAAAGGATACCAACAGAACCTTTGTCAAATAAGTCCAAATACCAGCAGTCCAGAACCCCAGGGACCGACTGAAATCTATTCAGTAAATGTTTTTTTCTTCAATTTAAATGTTGACTTTCTCGAACTCAATCCGCCGTTTCTCAGTAACAGCCTCGCAGGACCAATATTCGGACCTTTCCTCAAATGAAAAGATCTAATCTCGCTTTTTAATACAATTCTTTACGACCATCCCGAATTGACGTTGCTTAAGAGGGTAATCGTTTGAACCTGCTTCGAGAAAATAAATACTCGTTTACTTTAACTTGGGAGGTAAAAGGAGATCTTGCTAACAATGTATGAAGCTTAAGAGGTTCTATAAATCTATGGACCCTCTCAATTGAACGGCACTAAAAATTAAGTTGAAGGTTTTATTTATTTGTGAATATATGATACTAGAATAGACACCATGGCGTAGCGGTAGCGAACACGGTCCCTGCGCAAGGAGTCTGGTCGTATGGGCGGTGAGGAGTGCGCAGCTCGCCGCCCGGTAAGGACCAGGCCCGAGTCGACGGCGCGTTGTGTTTCACGCGCGGCTCAAAGAGATGTCAGCACATCGTGACGGGGTCCACAAGGACCGATGCCTCCTGGGTCAGGGTTGTGGGTTGGTTAAACAAGAAACCGTGGCCCTGGCCGTCGCACAGGCAAATGAAGAAACACGGGTGGGTTTTAGTCAGTAAAAGTCTGACACGCCCTTCCACTCCGCCCAGAGTGGGAGAAGTCATTTGATGATATCCCATCACAACAGAAAAAAAAGGAGTCTGGTCGTGCCTTGGAAAACACGTTGCCATACAGTCGCTTCATGGAAAATATCGAAGTATAGCCAAAATCAGCAGTTAGACTGGTAAAGCGGATCCCAGACTCCAACGCTGAAAAGATGATGATGATGATGATATGATACGAGAATAGAATACTCTTTCTTATGTACACCATAAAATTATAAAGCATAAAAATATGAAGATTTTACAAAGAATGACATAATGGGCAGTCTTATTGCTAAGAGTAATCTTTTATGGACAACCTTTAGATGAAATACCAAAGGAAAAGAGAGATAAATAACGAAGGTAGTCTACAGCGTACTAAACTTTAGACGCCCTATGTATTTGTGTCTATTTCATTTATAATTAAATAGTTTATTTTTCTTCTTAGTCAAAGCACCTGTCATGTAAGCTCGTTACATGTTGGCTGACTGGCAGAGAATGCCTGAGGCATTAAGTCCGCCTTTTTATGTTTTTTTTTGTACGAAAAGTTTGAATAAATAACTGGGCTATGGAGGTCGGATGGGCAGTAGCTCTCTGTAAAATACTGATATTCAGCTGCTTTAGGTTACACTGAATGCCACATAAGGCCTTTCCTTAAATATGAAGGGGTCAACATAGTTGGAAAAAATGTACATTCTTAGCTATGTACGATATAAATAAGATAAAACAAATACGTATAGCCCAGTAGATTTCACAAACTAACGTAAATAATAAATTCTAATAGCCGCTTTGCAGTTATCGAAAATAAATCATATTTGGTTCATTGCACAAAACCATCAAAGTCTACTCGAGTGGATAAATTTTTATTTTTCTGCAGTTTTTATAACTGTATTATTGCATCTGTGGAAAGAGAACTTTATTTCAGATTCAATTTACTTAGTAAATGGATGGGACGTCTTTAAAAATTCATGAGACCACTTTTTCTACATTGACCACTTATGAACCAACTTTTTTAACGGTAAATTACTTATTGATATTCCCCGCTACTCAGCCGCATACTCGCTAGACAGGCCGTACTACGCAGGTCCGGAATACTTGTTAGAGAAATAAGGTACTATCAAGCAATCAATTAATTAGCTGGACATAAGTTTATTGCTGTAGCTGCTAACTTATGTCCAATAATCTCGTAATATTTTGCATTAATGATATTGATTATAATATTTTTACAAAGTTCCCGTTACATCACAGCCCTATCAAAATACCAAAAGGATAGAATCCTTGGCTTCGTATAGGACTTTCTGTTTTTTTTTCGTTTCTTTTTATACAGTTTTGTTTTTTATGATTTCTTATGTTTTATTTGTATTTTTTTTTGCAAATCGTGTTTAGTTTAGTTTTTGTTCTTCCTATTCCTATGAGTCACAATAAATAAATTTTATTTCTTTCAATCGTTAATTTGTCAACCAAAGTAGTTGAACGGAGGACGGGTCTGCGTAGTTGTGTTGCGATTTGTGCCGCGTGCAATACACCAAATGTTGCTGTGTGTGTGTGGAGTTTAGTCGTAGAGGGTCTCCATTTCAGGGGTTTTCATTTCCAATGATGCTGCGCCAGAGGGAGATTGATCTGGAGACCAGATCAATCTCCCTCTGGCGCAGCATCGTTGGTCGTGTTATTAGGTTTGTAAATAAAAGGCTCTTAATAAAATAGCGTGCTTTACCATCCACGTTTGCATCATTACTTACCATCAGACGGGATTGCGGTCAAGCACTACATAATTTATAAAAAAAATAGTTCTAAAGGTAATGTTAACGTAAATGCCTCAAAAGTGAAATAAAAAGCTGAATAAGTGAATACGGTGAACCCTATTATAAAGCGTTACTCTGTTGGTCCATTCTGTACCCAACATTTTACAAACACACCCAAAGTAATGACTTAGTCATGTACCTACGCTTCAACAAACAGACCCGAAAGATTGGAAGCTTAAATCCATTAACCTGGCTGACGCAGCTGACTTCATTTACGAAAAATTTACTTCTCACAAACTAGGAATAAAGAGGTTTTTAATGGAAAAAGATACGACGTTTTACTACGTAAAAGATGGCTAAAGTGCTGATCCTTTTACGATTGATATATTTTAGTATTTAGTGCAATTAGTGATGCTATTAATTCTTACAACATGTCAAGATGTTTTAGTTTGATATCGGTGTCTTAAGAAAGATAAGTATCTTGTGTATTTTGTCTGTTTATAGAGTAAAAGATAACATTATTATTTCCTGTTAGTATTTTTTTCTGTTTGGTATTTAATTGGCCTTTTATGATGTAAGCCGTCGGGCTTACATAAGGCAATGAAAAATACAAAAATTACCGATCACCCGATAGCGCGCTGTCTATGGTATCCATAAGAGGCATGGAGAGAGGGAGATAGTTTTTACCGCGGCGTGTTGCGAGTGGTAACTCGCGCACTAAAGTAGAAAATTGTTACCAAATTATGAGTTATTGTTTATGTTATTCTTTAAATCTGTATTTCTGGACCATTAAACTGTAACCTTGAAAACTGACCCCTTAATCGCTCCTTACCGACGCTATAAGTTAAAATTGCTATAAAATTAATTTAGATAGTGTGTAACGCAATTGGGATCAACATCCCAATTGCGTTACACATTATCGATATTAATTTGCATTATTTTGAAGCTTATTCATTGCTTTTAATATTGAAGAAATATGTCTGCTCAATAATGTAAATAACACACGTAATGCTGTTGAACGGTCAAAATTAAACCTATTGTTACCGAGAGTCATCATCATTATCTCAGCGTATAATCCCGGTTATATCCGCGGCTTTCGCGTTGAAGCCCGGGGTCCACCATTGTTACTGATAATCTATTACTCAATCACCCCGCATTTGTCCGCAAGAGAATCTTTCTCCACAGTGAATTTTTTCGGCACACAGGGTTTTCAAAGTACTGCTTAACGTCATGCTTTGAAGGTTCAATTCAGAAGCTTCAAGCACTCCGTTGGATATTATCAATGTTTGATTCAACACTGATGTTTCAAAATCTATGTCCCGATTAATCCCACCGCGATATTTTTACTTCGAATTGAAAGTGGGCTAACAGACAGTTGTGTTTAAATATTAATTGATATATTCGTCGACGGTAAAAGCTCATAATAAATTGAAATTTTATTACTATGCGCCCTGCGGTTTTACGGTAGGAATATTTGGATAAAACTCCTATATATGTATTATTCTTGGCTGAAAACTATCTGTGTGTCAAATTTCACCCAAATCCGTTTAGTAGCTTTGCTCTGCTGGGCACAGGTCTCCTCTCATACAGAGAAGGATTAAGCGTAATCACCACGCTTGCTCAATGCGGGTTGGCGATTTCAGACTTAAAGTCCAGGTTTCTTCAAAATGTTTTCCTTCACCTTTAAACTTAGAAAGTACATATAACTTAGAAAAGTTACTTTGGTACTTGCCTAACCTGAAATCGAACCCGCGCACTCACACATGAAAGGCTGGTGTTATAACCACTAGGCCACCACGACTACTACTAGCGTTAGTTCTTTGCGTGAAAGAGTTGAAAGCATCCATCGTTCCATACATACGTTCTCACAAACTTTCGCATTTAGGCCCGTAGGTATTACAGAAGGAAACTCAAGCATTGATCTCTGCTTAAACATTACTTAAAACTAGTTTCAACCAATCAAATGGCTTGAAACGAGACTTAAGTAGTGCTTCAGTTTTGAGTGACGTTCTGTAATACGAACCTAAGAATATTAGTAGGATTAAGTAGTAGGTATCAACAGGTATTCATGTTTTGATACGGAACTTTACATACTGCTGCTTCGCGGTTTCACCCGCGTAGGTTTCGATATGTTTTTTTATATATTTCGCTCCTATTGGTAACAACGTGATGTTATATACAAACAAACAAACAAACTCTTCAGCTTTATATATTAGTATAGATATAAAGCAGAAGAGTTTGTTTGTTTGAACGTGCTAAACTCAGCAATCACGAGTCCTATTTGAAGGCTTTAGGTTACGAGGCTTTAGGCTATATAACATCACGCTGCGATCAATAGGAGCGGAGCATAACTAACTCCACGCGAACGAAGCCGCTGGCAGCCGCTAGTATTAGTATAGATTTATACATTTAGTCGAATCTATCATCATCTAGATTTATAATGGTACTCACATTAGCTGTAAGAAGACTTCTTAATGATTACTAAGCAAGTATAAATTTAATAGAATGACCCGATTTCCCTGTTCATAAGTTAAACTAATCACCACTCTGTGCATCGTTCTTTTTTTAATTTCATTACGAAAAAGGCAGAAAATACTATTTTGGCCTGACATAAGTCGATGTATTTTTGCGTCAAAACTGTCTTCTTCTTCTTCTTTTTTCAAGGTGAGATTCAACCTCAAGCCTTGATCAATGGCCTCTGTGGAATATATACCACAGTTTTGCCAATAACACGTGTAATAAATTATAGAAATTCTTTGAAAATTTTATTTCACAATAATGGCGGATATCGCCAATGACAGTTGAAATTGTTGAAAAAGATGGCCGCGTGAACCGTCTATGAGTGGCCACCATGCTGCGATATTTCAATGTTCTTTATGAACTATTTACTGAATACACTTTTTACTACATACATCACGTACTTTTATTTAGTAAACGACACTATAAATAATTTTAAAACTCCAATGAAAAATGAGCGTGACACTCATCTTAGCTTTCCCGTCAAAACTCCCGTCTAAACTGTCTATGTAATATCTTTGTTTGACAGGATTAAACTTAAATGTTATCTTCTATCCCTTTCTTAATGAAATAGGAAGTAAAAGATGCAATTAACTTAAAATTACTTTAGTTTGTGAATATCTACTTAGTTCAATAGACAGAGAATCAATTTTCTTACATATTCTTTACAAATAAATGACTAATTTCCAACAGCTTAACGTACCTCATTCTTCCTTAACTAGAATATATCAGGGCCATAAATCTGGCCTTCCGTGATGTCACAGTGAATCATATCAGTGGCTCGTGACGTCATTAATTTAGACACATGTCTTCGCACATAAACGACTGAACTTTGACAGATTTGGGAACGTTCTTTGAAAGGCCTAATGAAAAATGGCCGCCATAAAGAAATAATATAAATAATTTTGTACAAGATAAAATTTTCATCATTTATTATCTGTGGTCCACGTCAACGAAATTACGGTCTCCGAAGTTGGTGAACTTTTTCGGAAAGAAAACTATTCTGTTGGGTTAGTATGTTTTGTGAAAGAAGTTTTCTGTCTAAGAAAAAGGTAGTATATTGCTGACGTTATTGTATCATTTTTCACAGGAATTTATGTTGTACATAAATTATACTTACTATTGCGTTGGTCCCAAAGAATCGCCGCATTTTACCTACTGATTATGATTGACCTGACAATTTGCCTGCAGTCTGCCTCACAAGAATAAAATATGTCAACGGCCGGTTACCTACAAGACTTTTAGATAATTAAATTGGACTTACCAGTTGCTTCTCACCCCAATTCCAAGCACGATGTTAAGTGTTGTGTAAACAATATTTTTTTTATGGATACTTATTATCCCTATAGGATCGAAGCTTATGTGGATGAAACTGTGGGACACACAGCATCATCATGATTTTAGCCGAAAGCCGAAAGACATGATGCCTGCAGCCTAATCGGCGAACACATTTTTGTCAAATGATTGCAACTAGTTGGCATCGTTTGGACCGCAGTTGATATTATTTCACAAATCGGCGAACACATTTTTGTCAAATGTTTGCGACTAGTTGGGATCGTTTGAACCGCAGTTGATATTATTTTAGTGACAAAATCTAAACATTTGACAAAAATGTGTTCGCCGATTTGTAAAATAATATCAACTGCCGTCCAAACGATCCCAACTAGTCGCAATCCTTTGACAAAATGTGTTCGCCGATTAGGCTGCGGGACACAGATAGGTGCATATAAAACAATATAACATCTTCCCTGATACCTCCGAAGGGATAGACTGAGCTGAGTCACGGCTCGCTTCCATTAACTGGGTCCAAAAACGTGTTAACTCTCCCAATAATACTGTTCTAGGCTACCAAGAACCACGACCTCTTGAGACTGTAACTTCTGAATTTGTTTTCGCCTTTTTGTTCTGAGTAACTACACAGTGAAATAGTAGACCCGAACTCTAAGTTAAAAATACAAGATTGACATGTAAAAAGTGTTTGTTTAAAAGGTCTTACTGAAAAAAAAAAAATTGCAAATCGGTCCAGGCGTCTTCAGAGTAATCGGTGAACATACTTCGTCCTTTTTTGAAGTCGGTTAGAAATATAATTGATCATGCTTACAAATAGCGCTTGCGACTATTAGACCAACAAAGCAGTCAAAATAACCTAATCTACAACCGCAGACATAATTGCCCAACATTTTAACAAATAATTTTCGGAAAAGAAACTTTAACTCCTGTATAATAAAGATCAGTTTTATGATACAACCTCAAATATTTTTATAACTTTTTCAAGAACGCTAGTCACCCTAAAACCAACTGAATGACCATTGAAATAAAGTTCATATTTGTTTAATGTAAAATCACATCAATTCGAAACATTTGGTAAAGACTTTACCTTAAGTATAAAAATAAACACAACCATTTCTTACCGGAGGCAATAAGAAAGGCAACAAGCGATAGGAAAAGTTCAATAAATATTTGCAAAGAACTCGCAAATATTTATTGAACATTTTCAATTGCTTATGTGACCGGCAAAAATAATGACCCTTTTGATACAGGGAACCAATAATAGGAATATCCCCTCTGAATGCTTTGACAAATCCACTCAACCCTCACAATGGAGCCACATTGTTGATAGATTCAGCCGTATGGTATGACGGGAATGCAATACATGTTATATTGGCATTTGTGGAAGAGATGTTGTATTTCTAAGGATGTGTATTATGATCAATATTTTTGCTTGTGGATGGCACTGGTGATGGAGTGGAGGCATTGGACAATGAATTTTTTCTACGACTACTTTTGGTAAGTTGCTTAATACATAACCATAAGTCATATCTCATTATTACTCATTCCTGCCAGGTCGTGTTACAATGACCATATCCACACGGGTAAACCGTACTACAATGAAACCTTTTATTTTTTTATGGCTATGGCATCAAAAAGTCATTGTATGATTATGCCAAAAGGCGAGCATATTTGCGTCACGACTAAACATCGCATGTTATTAGGCTGTCTGGATGAATTGCCTTTGCTTTTCATTTGTGGGATTATCACAACATTGCGCGCGCCGCGGTAGTTTCGCGCCATTCTTCGGTTTTTTGTATTTATTTATTTCAAGGTCGTAGAAAAAGTTTTGCAAACTGCTGTTGTAATACTCGTGCTGGCACAAACTATCACTCATATTACAATAGCTATCATTGCTTGACAGTGGCATAAATAACCATTGACATATGAGCAACGGGTGCATGCGTGAAACTAGTCTTTGTAAGGAGTTTTATATTACCCAGGTAGGGTTGTGGAGGTCAGACACCTGTCTGACGACATAGAGCGACTACCTAGTCGCTCTATGTGGTTAGCGACCCCAATATAAGGAGTTGAGAAAAAGCAGATGATGATGACAGCGGGCGTGTGTCATCATTTTGATCCGTAATGTATATTCTAAATGTTACAACACTAAGATACGTAGCCAAATGACAAAAGATAACATAACTTGAGTCTGTCCTTTCACCCTATTACGTTTTTCATTGTCATTTTGAAGGATAAAAGGATATTACTAATTTACTGTTTGATAAGTTCGAAAATTGTGTCTACTCAACAACTTAAACAACGCAATTAATATTGGCGAACTGTCGACATAAAAGCCAATTCTAGTGATATTGTGTGACGCAAGTCCTACCTTTCGTGCTAATGACCGTAATTTTACTTTTAAATTACACTTTTAGCATTTTCCCGTACATCACGATTTACACGTTTCAAACATGTAAGTGGTTACCACAGATAAGGAAAATAAATACAGACACAGAGTGACAAATACCAGATACTATCCTCTAATAAAATATCAGAGCAACCATTCGTATAAATGCTTTACGAGTTTCGTGGAATGTTAAGCATTAGACGCTATGTATGTTTGGTCAGAACTTTTACAACTAGAATACCAAAAATACTGCACATAGTTTACATAAATATTTCACTGGTTGTTTATTTATAGCTCATCATCATCACAGCGTTATTCCCAGTCGCTTCCGAAGCCTTGGAGCTTTGGAGTCTGGGGTCCGCTTTACCAGTCCAACTGCTGAAATGGCTAAACTTCGACATTTTCCGTGAAGCGACTGCCGTCTGACCTCCACAACCCGAAGGCGATATCGAAGCATTGCAGTTAGACCAATTGTTGGACTTTTGAGGGTTCCAACAACCCGTAACGACTGCCACTAGATGTTTGTATGGCAACCGGGACCAACGGCTTAACGTGCATTCCGAGGCACGACCTGACCAGTGCAAGTATTCATATTCATGCATACAAATACTTGCACTGTGCGGGGATCGAACCCGCGCCACCTTGCGCAGCGGCCGCGTCCGCTACCGCTACGCCACGGAGGCTGTCAATCTTATTTATTTTCTACTAGCTTTCCGCCCGCGGCTTCGCCCGCGTGGAGTTCATCGCGCTTTTTGATTTCCCTCGGGAATATCAAATTTTTCCGGGATAAAAGGTAGCCTATGTTTTTTCTCAGGGTCTAAAGATTGTCTCTGCCAAATTTCATCGAAATCGGTTGAGAGGTTTACGCGGGAAAGCGTAACAGACAGACAGACAGACAGTGTTACTTTCGCATTTATAATATTAGTATGGATAAAAATCACTGGTTGAATCAACTCATCATCCTCAACATTGTTAAATCCTACGCTACCGATTACCAACTAATGAAAAAACCTAATTGTGTCACCCTTTGTAAAATCTTTATATTTATGTTCTGTAATCTATATGATGTACTTAATAGAGAGTATTCTATTCTGTTCTATTCTAATTTAATTCACGAAATTGCCCATCTCACAAACATCCTCAGGAAAAATAGACCCAAGTATTTATTAAAACCTTTCACACTGACAATAGACGATCTGTGAAAAGGTCTTTTTATTGATCACACCATTTCATTGTTTACTTCGGATTCGCAAGATAAATGAGTGTCGTGAATTAATGATTCTGCCTGCCCACAGCAGGTTGCTGACAAATGTTTAGAATTTGTTGTGTCTAGTAAACCCTTTATTAAAAGCAGAAACGTCTGAAAATGCCTCACGGAATGATTGTGGGCAATAAACATTGGTGGTTTGAGTACTTAGACCTGCTTATTTGAAAGTACCTGCGTCCGTTTATTCCATCTTGCGTTGTCGTTGATAAATGTTGTTCGGAAATACTGAGAAAACACTTCATATGTATGTTTATCGGTATTATCTCCTTCTATGTATAGGATCTCAAAAACTACAAAATGGCATCTACGATCCTTACAAACTTCTTTTTCATATTCGTTTCTTCTTTTGCTTTTCTCTTTTCTTTTACCCGTACATGATAAAATGTCTTATTATTTTTATGTATTTATGTTGAATTAATTTATATAAATATTAGTATTGTACAATCATTAGAGACAAATCCTCATCATCTCAGCGTAAATCCCAGTCGCATCCACAGCCTTTCAGCTTTGGAGTCTGGGGTCCGCTTTACCAGTCTAACTGCTGATTTTGGCTAAACTTAGATATTTTCCGTGAAGCGACTGCCGTCTGACCTCCACAACCCGAAGGCGATATCTAAGCATTGCAGTTAGACTAATTGTTAGACTTTTTGAGAGCTCCAACAACCCGTAACAACTGCCACTAGATGTATCGACCACGGTTGCCACGTATGGCAACCGGGACCAACGGCTTAACGTGCTTTCCGAGGCACGACCAGCCCCCTAATCGGCGAACACATTTTTGTCAAATGATTGCGACTAGTTGGGTTCAGTTGGTATCGTTCGGGCCGGCCATTGGTCCGTTCCGTCCATACGATCCCAACTAGTAGCAATCATTTGACAAAAATGTGTTCGCCGATTAGGGGGCTGACCATTGCAAAATATTCATATTCATGCATACAAATATTTGCCAATCATTAGAGACAAATACCAATAAAAATTGCATGCCTTGCCAGGCGAATTATAAAGAAACCGATGTTAGTTATCTGAATTCTCCATTTTCGTTATAATTAGTTTATAAAACTTCTTGAGTAAACCTGGACTTCTGAAGTCTGAAATGGCCAACCCGCATTGAGTAAGCGTGGTGATTACGCTCAATCCTTCTCTGTATGAGAGAAGACCTGTGCCCAGCAGCGGAACAATAAAAAGTTGATGGTGATGATGATGAGTTTATAGTTAGAAAATTTGAAAATGCTAGAAAAGTAGGTAGATCAAAATAATTACATTGGCCGAATTATGCAAAACTTAAAAACAACGCACCGTTTAATATAAGAAAATCAATTAATCCTAACCTTTCTATATGAGTGGTTTGGAAATGAGAGAATGAACACATTCATTATAAAAACTTTTTTACAAAAAAACAACCGACTTCCAAAAACCACTACAAAGTGAAAAATAACTAATTTCGGAAGTCGGTGTCTTTGGTTTTGTATATTAATTTTTGACACCGACTTCCGAAATTAGTTATTTTTCACTTTGTAATGGTTTTTGGAAGTCGGTTGTTTTTTTGTAAAAAAGCTTTTATTTTACACTTTTTAGTTGCTAAAAGTACTATGTATTCAGTTGCATCCGGTCAGACTGGAAGCTGATGCAAATATAGTTGGAAAACGACGTAATTTTGTTTAGGTACTTTAATTTTTACCCATAAGTATTCCCTCAACTGCCTATGGTTTTCATCATCAAATTTACTGCAGATCATATTTTAACCCAATGGGTGCAAAGGTCTCATTAATATAAATGAATTGAGTCCAAATACAAGGTAGCTACTGTAAATCGTTTAGGAGTTCCCTGAACTGACCTTTGACATCATCATCAGCTCCCTAATGACAGTCACCACCCATCTAGGTGTAAGGTTCTTGTCAATACAAATTATTCAAGCACAAACACAAGGTAGTTGCTGTGAACTGTTGAGGAGTTCCTTCGACTGTCTCCAGGCTCCATCATCAGATTTACTCCAGACCTTTATTAAATAGTAGTGCTTTAAAATACTTACTGAAAATGCTAAGAAATTAACTAGTCGCCGCTGCAATTTTTGAAAGTTCCCCTTGTTATCTCTGGTCTTCCACCATCAAACCCTGATATCCTTATCATGGGACCATCTTGGGAACGTCTTCTTTCCAACAGAAAAAAAATTATCAAAATCGGTTCATAAACGATGAAGTTATGCGGGAACAAACATAAAAAAAAAAGCATATATACGGTCGAATTGAGTAACCTCCTCCTTTTTGAAGTCGGTTAAAAAAAAGTCCATACATACATTTCTAAATTAGTAAACTAAACCATTGCTTGCTACAATTCAATTCCTAAATCTCTTTTGTATCAGATTTTTCCCCAAAATTTTATATTTGCAATGGTTTGGTAGCAATCACAACTTGAATAATAAGCCGTCGGACTGCGAAATCGGAATTGCTTTCCCGTGTTAGGCAGGATCCGCCTCAAAGGAATATATATTGTTGCTCTTTACTAAACCTTCGAAACTAGTAAGACTTTTTTAAATTGAAAGATGTAATCTCTGCTTTTTGCTGAGGAGCCATGTTCTTTGTAATGGAGTTACTTAAATTAAGTGTTTTGTCATAAAGAAAACAATTGAAGAATTATTTATTTTCTTTGTTGTTTTAATGAATTCTGAAGCTGTAAGGGTTGAGATGATAAACGTTGGGTCGTAAGTAAGGTTTGGTGGCCAAACAAGGGAGGACTGTAATTTGTAACAGTTTATGAAGATACTCAAATGAATCACTATTCAAAATCAAGGCTTTTTAGAATTGCCTCGGGGTAGGCCATAACATCGGCTAACTGCAGAAGTAACCACCCATCAGACAAAGTCCTGCCGCCAAGCGATTTGTCGTGTTCCGGCATGATGTCTGGTGAAACCGTACGGAGTACGGGTTTGAGCAGTAGTGTTGCGATGTGTGCCGCGTACGATGCGCTAAATGTTGTTGTGTCGGGAGTTTGGTCCCCAGATTAATTTCTCGCTGGCACAGCATCGTTGGTCGTGTTGTTCGGTTTAACATTGCGTCACCTCGCTCAACTGCCGCCTTCCTTCCTATCCACTCATTTTTTTTTGAGTGAGTAGGCTAAATAAACTAGCGAGCTTTACCATTAACGATTGCGTCACTGTTTACTATCAGGCGGGATTGCGGTCAAGCACTTGTACTTTTATAATTATAAAATAGGGTGTAGAGTTCTCTCATCCTCCATCTAAAAGCGAGGATCCTCTGACCAGACTGGTGTTGTGTCTGGGGGTCATTTGCCCAATAGTAGAGGTCGAGGAGTTGTATGTATGTTATTGTAGTTGCACGGTAAACTCTGCTTCGAGATACAGAATTTGCGTGACGTCATTATGACGCGTTCTTTGCATGTGGTGTTGCAGATACCGCTTTAGCTTGTTTAGCAGCTGTAAATTAGCTTGATAGGTGTAAAAGGTGAGGCATAGGTAAGGAGAGGCTTTCCATGAAAAACAAGCCCAATTTTTAGTTGAGAATTTAATAATAGTAAAAAATTGGGCTTACTTTTCACGGAAAGTCAAAGTCTATTACTTTGACTTTCATGAAAACTAAGCCAATAAAAGTGTCGTAATGCACATTATGCTTTATTGCTTTTACCTCACCTTTTACACCTATCAAGCGAATTTACAGAATCATCATTATTTCGAAGTCTAAATTTTTCGACTTAAACTCATAAAAAAATAAATTGAAAAATGATACAGGTTAATAGACCTCTCCATGAATTGACACACTTTTGTGCTTGTTTTTCGGCATTTCAATTTTATTCACAAAAATCCTCCAGATTGATCATTTCTTCTGCAATGTTGGCTTTCAAAACTTGCAAGGTTTGTGGTTTGCCATGCAGAAAAACGCTCAGAAAAAAAAAGGCTAGCGCCGACCAGTTCATTCAACACACGAACCCCGAAATTCCAATCGTTGCATGAGCTGTGAGTATTGCTGCATTGATAGATAATTAATAGATAAAAGTACAACATTCTAAAATATAACAAAAATTTTTGCCCTGTCTTATAGTAGTACATCCGATATGTTGTCGATAGAAACTATAAATAAACCGGCCCCAACCGGTTCCGGTACTTTCCTATAAGTTTAGTTCATTCACGTAAAATTTGGCCACTTAGTGTAAAATGAGGCAAGAATTTAAAACTCTACCAATAGTCAGTTCAGTATTAATGGACCGTGCAGAGGTATTTTATAGTTTCGCCGAAGGTTCAACCAAGTTAAAGCACGTTTCTTAACAAACTTTTAGGGCGAAGTTAAAGTTGTCCAACGACTTTGTAATCCATTTTTATTTCTTTTGAAAACCGATTAAAGTTCAATAAAGAGGCGTGAAGTTTACGGTTTTAGTTTAATTAGGCGTTTCTGTGAAGTTAGTAATCTGTCCATTACTTTAACAAAGGGTGTCACCATTATATACCGTTTTGTGTCTACCCAGGATGTTTGTCGGAAATGAAGCCTAAATTAGGACCACACGGTCACCCCAGAGGGACGTGCCAGATATATTGGGAGGATGTAAGGACCACGAATTTAATTACACTTAACACAAAAGGACAAATTAAGCTTGGTCTTCAATATATAATTAAATGGATGATACTTTATCAAAAGCAATAATCATTAAATGATTATACTTGCTTCATTTTACAGAGAGGACCAAATTTCAGCTCCACTGCTCTCAGGACTCTTCGCCCCGGAGAAGAGCCCTGGTCCTGATCTCAATGCGAAGTGACCGTTCGACAATCCCCGCTTTCCAAAACGACTCTGTCCTCGTGCCGCCATTACAAAATAACTTCACAGCGTTTGCCCCACTACTACATAGATCAAATCAGCAACCCTTATTAAAACGATACTGCTATCCAGGTCATATATATACTTAATATATGTAGGTATTATACATATACTTACCTTCAGAATGTGCGAATTATATTTAGATTCATATTTTAATACATCGTCTCCATTTTTATTTGGTACTGTAATAAAATTTATTCAACTGTGCTTAATATAAGCCTTAACGAGGTCACGTCTATACGATATTTAAAAAGCAATTTGCGTTATACTAACATCAGATCAGACGCGGAACGCGGGAAGCAACATTTTTAATTTGAGGGCCGTAAATAACTTGACGTATTTTTGAAGATTCTCTGATATTCAGTCAACTTTATTGCAGTATTTTTCGTTGTTTACGTTGTGTAGAGAAATTAGCGTCATCATAATTAAATGTTGTTTTTTTTTGGTCCTTCGACAATTAGACATTGGTGTGTGCACATCTTTTTTTTTTTTGTCTGTATGGGAAATCATCAAATTACCTCTTCCGCTCTGGGCGGAGTGGAAGGGCGTGTCAGACTTTTACTGACTAAAACCCACCCGTGTTCCTTCACTTGCCTGCTTGCCTGCGTGCCGCGGTTTCTTTTTTAATCAACCCGCAACCCTGACTCAGGAGGCATCGGTCTCGTGGACCTCGTCACGATGTGCTGACATCTCTTTGAGGGGCGCCTGAAACATGACGCGCCCGTGGTGATGTTCCAAACTATGTTATGCGTCATATTTAAGTTAATTAATTAAGAAACATTATTAATTTTTTTTACTAATGTTTCGTAATCATTGGATAGTTAAGGTCAGCTGTCTTTGTGAGGCAACTAAAATTACACGTTGTATATAAAATAGATTATTCACAAAATATAACTTGCATTATTCCATATTTCAAATACCATCATATTTTAAAAAAAGAACGATTGAAAATATCGCCTTAAAAACATTAAGGTCAAATTAAAGAATACTGCCATTATGATATGTAAACCTCACTTTAATTTCGACAATGGAGTTTTAACAAACAAAAAATCAGCTAAAGATAGTAGTTGTGGTTTTGTCGCAAACCTTTTTCGTTTAACCGTTCGGCTGCCGAGCGTCGAGTGCTTTCAAAGAAACGGCTTTTGTTGAAAACCGCCCGCATGGTTCAATTTTGTATATTAAAAGTAGTAATATAACTGTTATCGTACTACAGGGTGGATAGATTACTAAAGAGCGAACAAAATCAATATTTTGTATTAATAAACGTTGTATAACGTGACTCTTGTAATTATTTGAATGGAATGTTTCTATACTGTAAATGAATGAATGTTTAAATCACTGCTAATAATGCGGTTGTATAAATTCCTGCCAGCTATTTGTGAATAATAAAACAGTGGGCCCGATTTCCTTGTTATGGAAACTAAACTAAATTTAAGTTAACTGCATCTTTTTCTTTATTATTTATTACTAGCTTTCCGCCCGCGGCTTCGCTCGCGTGGAATTCGGTTATATCGCGCTGTTTAGATTTCCCTCGGGAATATCAAATTTTCCAAGAATACCAAATTTTAAGCGGGAAAGCGCAACAGACAGACAGACAGAGTTACTTTCGCATTTATAATATTAGTATGGATGAAAAGGACAGGAGGTAGACATAGTCCCATCAAACTCATGTCCATAAACAGTTTCATCTTCTTCTCAGCCTATAGAGGTCCACTACTGGATAAAAGCGTCCCCCAAGGCGTTCATTCCATTGGGGGGGTTTGCCATAATCCCCACGCTTTGCAGGCGCGTTGGGGATCGCAGTAATTTGCGTAAAGTATAATTTTACAGGAGAAGCGCTGCTGCCCGCTTCCTGGATGAGAGTTCCCGTCGCCTTTTACGACACCCACGAGAGGATACGGGTTAGTACTATTCTAAGCCCGGTACCACCCTCCCAGGTGGTACCGGGCTTAATTAAAATATGACGTAAAAAATACGTCAATTAACTTCACGCGCAGACTAATTTCACTTAAGAAACATTAATTATCTTCTGTCCTTTTCATAATAAATGAAAAGAAAAAGATGGACTGAATTTAAATTTAGTTTAGTTGGTGAACAAGAGAATTGCCGTCAATACCTCATCATCAACCTTTTTATCGTCCCACTGCTGGGCATAGGTCTCCTCTCATACAGAGAAGGATTGAGCGTAATCATCACGCTTGATTAATGCGGGTTGGTGATTTCAGACTTAAAGTCCAGGTTTCCTCAAGATGTTTTCCTTCACATTCAGTCATTGGTCGCCAATACCTAGCTGTTGTAAATTACTTTGCAATAAAAGCTACTTATAAATGAATTTTCACAGCGTATTAAATCTATATAAACTTAATGCATTTTTTAAAATACTTTAGACTAGTGTTTGACCGCAATCCAGTGCAATGGCAATTATGCAATCGTTGAACCTAATAATAATAACTAAATAATAACTTTTACTAAATGCTTAAGAAAGTGTATAAGATATTTATGACAGTAAAATAATTAGTTTTTGTTTCTCTGTGTTTTTTTTTTTTTTTCGGGTTATTTTTCTGAAACAGCTGAAACAATTTGACAGGAATAGCTGAAGTAATAGGGTTAAACTACTTATATTTTAGAAAAAGAATTAGGGTACTGCAGAAAAAGCCTATGAAATACAATTTGTTTTTAGTTACGCGACCGAATTCACTGACAAATTCAATTATTTATTTATTTATTTATTTAGGACAACCAACAAATCTTACACTAGTTACATTTATATATTACAATAATATAAAATCCTATGTTGAGTGCAGACTTAATTATAGGTTGCCACAGCATGTATCATTTTGTGATGGGAATTACTTGGAATTCATATTCAAATGTCTGCGTTAAACAGATTTAACAGATAGCAATCCTCGATTTAAACACTAAACATTAACGCTGTTTCAAAAGAAATGTTCAGGCGCTGAAAAGTTAAAGAAAATTAGGACACGCCATGAAGAGATCTGTAAATCGTTGGCCGTTACATCTAAACGGGCGATTTACTCGGAGGAGTGGGCACTAAAATCACAAGAAAATCTCGTCAGTCTTATTAAAGAGACCCCCTCTTGGTCATTACTCTGTTTCGGCGGAAAATTAAATGAGTTTGATCTCTTTTTGTACAGGACGTTTGGACTTGTTTTATGACAACAGCTGTATGAGACGATAAAATTCATGTTGTTTGCCTTGATCTCTTTCACTGTTGATTAAATTTTTAACGATTGTAGATTGTATGAAATAATTATATCTTTAAATACCTTGTATAAGTGCAAAAAAAAGTGTGTTTACTGCCACTGTTTTGTGCGTTTAATATACTTATAAAAATGGGCCAAATTTGAGTCGAAATCGTATATCGAGGGCCCGTACAAATCAGTATTAAAATTATGACTAAATATTCCTCTTATTCATAAACGTTGCTTAAAGTTAACTAGTGATTAGTGATTGTTTAACCATACATTTTAGACGGTTGCACATCACTTTACTTTAATCGTCGTTTATGAATAAACCACTCAAACACTATGATGTTTATTCATAAGCGATGATAAAAGTTAAGTGACTTTAAAAGGTTTAAAATGTATGGTTAAAAAATCGCTAATTACTAGTTAACAATAAGCAACGTTTATGAATAAGGGACTAAGAGTTTCGCATTTTTTCCTTTATCTGTGCAAAGAGATGTTGCTTTGTACCGAATTTCAATATTCTGAGTTCACGGGAAGTACCCTGTAGGTTACGGCTCCCTTGGAAGTGTCGAAAATTTACAGAAATTTGCGGCATTAACGGCTGTGTCTTTTGATTCCGTTGGCTTAGAAGTTTCATTTTTTTCATAGCTCCAAGGGACAGTAGTCCTGAGTATTTGACATAATTTCCAGCTAGATATTATGAGTCTCCAGGCGTTCCTGAGAAAAAGGGTTTTGAAAGACAGTCAGACAGAAAAACTGGCGGACGGACAACAAAGTGATAATAATAATAATAAGTCTTTATTTAACAAAAAATACATAGCTCTTTACACTGTATACATGAAAGGAAAGTTTATAATTACTATGCAATAGTAGACTCTATCTTTTATACTAGGACTCGTCTTTATCTTAAAATATGGGTCGTATAATGGCGCTGTTTTTTCTTTTAGAGGTACGAAACCCTAAAAACTGACTGGACCCGAGTACACGCAATGCAGCTTCACTGATTCCTGCCCAATTAGCTTTAGTTTTATTTACTCTTCAGAAACAGTGAAAAGTGCCCAAAAAAAAAACTACTAAACTAAAAAAAAAAACTAGTTGCGAACAACACTAAAAACTATTAAAAAACTAATTGCACAAATCACGTATACTTTTGTTTATTTATCCTTCAGCAAAAAGACCAAACGCCGTCTACAAGAAACGAGCCTGTATCTGATAGATGTGGTCCGGTAATTAATGAACGTGAGAGATAATCATCTAATTCTTAGCTCATACGAGATCTGCCATAATATCAATAAACCACTGACACGTGTTACGTGTTCCATTTTGTTGCGATAAAATTTCTCTTTCCCTACTAATATTATAAATGCGGAAGTAACTCTGGCTGTCTGTCTGTTACGCTTTCACGTCTAAACCACTAAACTGATTTTATTTAAATTTGGTGCAAAGATAGAGTTGACCTTGAGAAATAACATAGGATAGTTTTGAATTCAGACTTTTGAAAAGTTCTCTTAGAAACGCGATATAACCGAACTCCGCGCGGGTGAAGCCGCGGGCGGAAAGCTAGCAACATTATAAAAACTGTTATTGGAAAGAGGTTCAAAGCTCGAACAAAATTTTAAGTCCAATATTTTTCATACACAAATAATGGCGAATTAATGTTCATCATCTCGGTCGATTGTACTCCACTGCTGGATATGAGAACTTCCGCGTACAATCTGCCCCAGCCATCTTTTGAGGACGTTAGTTCAATTTATCTGTGGATTGTTGTGGATGTCCCACGCTACGCGAACCCATACTTGCTTCACTGAATGTAAAGGAATGACAAAACAGACAGCCCACACCTTTGACGAATTGTTAGTAGCTTTTCCATCTTTCTTTTCTGGCTTATATGGCTCTTACATTGCGCGATCTTACATTGGAGACGAAG